>VYXD01015588.1:378965-535375 GCA_013397195.1 Hylia prasina
TTAAGAGTATTTCAGGAGAGCCGAAATGATTTGTATGTCTTCTGGTTTTCATGTTAAACTCAATGCAGGTCCCCATCATCCATACTCAGGACTCTCCTTGATATCAGAAGGGATTTGTTAGAGGTAACATAGCATTATGTTACTTACTGTGTAAAATACTGTTGTCTAATAGGAAGTCATTCTGGACCCTAGAAATGTTGATGAACCTTTCCCCTGTTCTCTGCTAAACTCATGAGAGGTTTCTGGGTCATGAGGCTGATGGTAGAGAGTTTTACTGGTTTCCTGGAGGTCAACCAGCAGGCCAGTCTTCAGGAGAGGAGCAAAGGTCACAGATCTTGGTGTTTTTTTTTCATTCCACACTGAGGCAAGAGCCTAGCTGATCAGCTTCCACCAGGGAAGGATAACCCCACCATTTCCCCAGCCATTTGAAACCTACAAATCATGCCTGCCTTTTTGTAGGCAGAGTTCATTTTTTTTATTGAATCTTGTAAGTGGTAAAAACAGTTGTGCAAAAATGGAAGAAAGCAACATTTAAACATTTGTTATTGGCTGAAGGAAGAATGTTTCTTCCAAACCCATGATGATGATGCACCATGTTTATGAATCACGTTATAACATGGGTGCCTTAGCTGAATCAGCAGTAGCTTATTGGAAGAGTAATTCCTGGGAAGCTGCAGGGAAGCTTCTCTTGTATGTTCATGGGGAATCTTTACAGCTCAAACAAGTGAAAGGGCTCTCAGCCTTAGCAAACTGAAGGCACCCCTGACCATTTATTGTGTTTACTGTTTTTACAACTCTCACCTTCATACTGCCACTTGGACTGGTGGGATTCAAACTCTCTAGAATGTAGCCAGCTCTTGCTTGGGAGCACAGCCCTCAGCTCACCCAAGAGCAGGAGAGAAGAAATTTATTCACAAAATTTGCAAAATGCCAAACAAGAACTTTATGGGAATGTTTAAAAAAATACCTTTACTTTTTCAATAAAACCTTTATGGGATCATTTTGGTCGGTGTGAAGTAATGACACACCATTTTATTTTTAATGTGTGAATGAGAGTGTCACATTGTTAATTGCCTGGGGCTCAACTTATCTGTCCTGGGCAAAAGCTTTCATCCCTCATTAGCTGACTCTTGTTACACAGTTCATGTGCTAGCAAAAAAAGCTTCTTATCCTGCTACAGACTTCATGCATACAGTACCTGCTCCACCTTGGCCAAAATCTGAAGGTATTTTCCTGCTCCACAGTGGGTCTCTTAACTTGGTACTTTTCTAGTACCAATCTGCATGGTAGCACATCTTCCAACAGTGTGAAACAACAGAGGACCAAATTAGATCTCTTAAATAGCCCTGTGCTCCCTCAGCCTCCCTGGGATTATTCCTGACTGTCCTGGTGTGGGTGACGTAAAGGGGCCACCACAGGTGCCTGGGACAGGAGTAATTTGTGAATGCTAGCAGGCTTTCTGCTTACTATCTGAGATTTAGCAGCAACACTACCCAATCTTGTTACCAAAACTGCGTCAAGAGTCTTTTTTTAATTTACCCTACTTTCACTGAACTTGTTTGTTGGGAGGTGTTGGGGAAACACTCATCAATTTTGGAAAAAGTATGTCCTTTTGGGTAGGTGGGCACGTGGCAGCTCTTCTGTGGTGGGGAGGGAAGAGCTTTGCAGGGTGCCATGCCTGGTGCCGATGGCAGGATTGTTTGCCTGTGGGAACATGTACAGCTCTTCCAGCCTGCAAAGCCCACAGGGATACACTTTTGTGCTCTCACTACCCACCCACACTTGGCAGTTGGCCCCCAGAAGTCTGATGCCAGCTTTGCTATGTGTGGGCAACATTCTGGGCACGGTTGTGCACACAAGCACCTCCACCCAGTGCCCCGTTTTCCGCAGATTTTTTTCTTAAAATGATTTTATGATAGGATGGTGCTGCCAGAACCAATGTGAGCTGTCTCAAAAGGCCAGCAGCTTGGCTTCTCTCTTGCCAATAAAGAATTCCACAGCACATGGGAGACAGGGTTTTGTTAGAGGCTCCCCTTAATTCTCAATGAAGTTGTAAGAGCTTCTCCCCTTCAAGTGTTAACTGGACCCAGAGGAGCTGACTGTCAGTGTCCCTGGGAGGAGAGGCACTGATGTAAATTTGCAGAAAGCACTACATTGCACAAATGTTATATACAAGAGTGTCAGCTTTCGTCTGATTTTATACACTCATATTTCCCCAGTCTCTCATTTTATGAAAAAAACAAACAAAAAGGAATTTAAGCAACCTGATGGAAATCAAAAAAAATTCTTTTCTGTTAACCATGGTATGTCAATTCCTATCACTCTTGGCTTAACCACCAGAGTTGAGGAGCGGTGTAAAATACCTGTGTGTGAAGAGAAGCTGTGTTATAATTTGAGGCAGGAAGTAAAGGATGATACTGCATCTACCTGACTGTGTGTGAGGAATTTAGGTCAACAGAATGGAATAACCCGAGTTGGCACTTGTCCGAGGCCAGTGGCTAAGCATCACAAATCACAGAATCTGCTTTATGCTACAAAGCCACAAATAATCTAATATGTCACAGCTGGACAGAAAATTGCAATGTTTCTGATATGTGTCTGTGGACATCAAGGACACAAAAAAGGGATATCTTAAGAAATTAACTTTTGAGGTACCATATTAAAGAGGCCCTTTGCTACTCCTATGCAAAGGCTTAAATCAAAGCAAATTCCTCTGCAACATAAAATTCTTGCCTTTGTTTTAGAGCATTCATGCATTTCAGGAACTCTTTTTGAACCACAGATTCTGCGTCTCTGTCCTACTTAGGGATTTCTGGTGTACAGCAAGGGGAAACTGGCCTTTCCACAGCATACCAGACTTCCTCACCTAAAAATAACATACAGGCATGGGAGGGGCATCTATCACTACATTCCCAATGAAATATGACAATAGAGAACTGCAGAAACAGGTTTGCTAAATTTACTTGGGATGTCATGCTTATGAGAAATGGTAGATTGAAGTTTCCCCATTAAACTAATTCTATAGAAGAATTGAACTTTAATCATGTTATCTGGATCTTTATCTCTGTACCCCAGTAAAGCTTTTGAACTGTTGGCCAATTTTTACCAAATTTGCTGAAGCAGCAAAGGTCAAAAATATTGAATTCATGCCAAGTATAAAAGTAGTATCTGAAGAAAAAGATGAAAATAGTGAAGACGAGGGAAATAAGCTCATTCTATTAGACTTCAGCAATTCCATGTGGGAGGGTGGAATGTGGGAAAGGAGAGATAATAGCAATTTATCTTTTTTAGTTCCACAGCTTAAAAAAAGCTACTTGTTTACTTTTTTGTTCCTAGATTGTGGTTATTAATTTTACCACATTCTGTATGGCCTATTCTGTGCAGCTGTTTCACTGGAAACTGTTTAGTAAGGAACTGTTTAAAAGTGTTTTGCTAATGTTGCAAATTTTGTATCTATAAAAAGTGGAAACTAAGAGCTCACAGAAATCCATGAAAAATGTGCAGATGTGCCTGGTCCACTTTCCAAGATGTAGAATATTGCAAGTCCCACAGACTTGTTTAAAGCCCACATTCTAGCCTGGTTTGCAGAGACATTATCAGAAATAAAGATTAGAAGAAACTGCTATGAGTTGGGATCCAGAACACTAGTTTGTCTCAAGGCAAAATATTTATCTGATAGTTTGGCCACATGTTCATGTAGACAGAGGTGACTAAAGAGCTTCCCAGAAACAGTAGCATGCATTAAGTTTCAGGAGAGAACAGCTCAGAAATATTCCTGTTCTACATTCCATCTTTTACTTTAGGTGAATACTTTTTCATATGGGGTGTGATCCTGGTGTCCTTGACACAATTTAGAAAAACCTTGCAATATCCAGGTGATACTATGACTAATTTCTTTCAGAGCAGTGTGCCCTAAGGAGAGCCATGCTGAGCCCCAAAGAATTGAAAGGCTGCTTACAGCCCTGTTTTCTCATTTATTGATACCCTCCCCAACACTGGCTGTTGCACCCTAAGCCTTCATTCTCATGCCAGGAAGAGACCAGGATGTTGGGGAGAAAAGGGAATGGGAGTAGCTATCCACCATCTGCTTGCTGCAAGGTTTTGACACTTTCTACTTATGCATGTTGTGGTGGCAACTGTTGGAGACCGGGAACTAGGCTGGATGGAAGTGAGGTGTGATCCAATCTGTCAATCTCTAAGTCACTCTCTCTTTCAAAAGCCTCTGCATTGCTGCTGTTAAATCTAATGCTACAGCAGTCTGCCTCTCCTTTATTTTCTAATCTACCTCAGTAATGACTTGTAGGTAGGTGTTTGTTGGCATGGAGGCATGTTTAACGCAAGGAAATTAGTAAAGTCAGGTGGCAGGATCCAAGTTTAGCTGTTAGTGGTGATGCCTGTGGTCCCTTCCACAGCTGTGCTTGCCAGATACCAGGTCCTGTACATCCTTAGAAGCTCTACTGGCTTCTGTAGTTCATTTTTTAGTGCCTGGAAAGTAGTTGGGACTTAAACGAGTTATTCCAGTATACATGCTTCAGCCGAAAGCAAATCTGTCTGTTTGTTGTTTGGGTCAGCTCTTCTCATCATTTTCCTGATGCCTCCTATATTTCAGACCTCTATTTCAGACAAAGTTAGCCCTCTATTGGCAGTTTTAGTGGAGCAGAAAGCAAAAACCTCTGACTTCCAGAGCAGGCTCTTGCTAACCCTATATGGTAGTCTTTTGTTGCATCCTGGTTGTTTTGTTTTGTTTGGGGTTTTTTGGTTGGTTGGTTTTTTTGGCTTTTTTGGCCCATTTTTATTTTCTGAGGGTAGGGAGAGGGTTGGCTATCAGATGACATTTTTTTAAAAAACAATGAGGCAGCTTAGGTCAAAAGCAAGGGAAAAATGACAGCAGCATTCAATGAGCTAGTCAGACTGTGGCACTTCCCAGACTGCTCTTAAACACTTCAGGGCAAGCCCTGGGTTACCAGGAAGGAGGAAGTGGGAGGAATGTCCAGGGTAAAGCAAGTGCAGGAGGTTTCCTCCTGTGTGAGGTCTCTCTGAGTCAGGCACAATGAGATATGCTGATGCTGGCAGAAGTCATTGCCTGCTAACAGGGCAGGCTGTAGTGACCATTCTGCATTGCTAAGGCCTAAGCTTAAAAAGCAAATAGGACCAAAAGGAGGCAGAGAGGAATCCCCATCTGTTCCCATCTCTGTGGCAGAGGGGAGCTCAGATGGCCTCACTAGAAATTAAGCTAAGCTGACATCTATCACATTGTCTGGCAGCTCGTTAAATACAAGGGCCTTTTTCCACCTCTTGCCTCATCTTTTATTTAATTCCCTTTTCTCACCTTCCATATGGTGCCTGAATCCAAGAGTTTACCTGAGAGGACATCTCCCTGAGGGAAACAGGATCCGGATTTGGGAAGGTACTTGCAGCACCAGGTCATCTCAGTGAGTAGAGAATAAGCTAATCAATTCCATTGCTGTCACTCCTTGTGACTCATTGCTGTACCATGTTTGAGGCCTCTTTTACTCCCAAGGCCAGACTTAGCACTTGATTTAGGATGAACTTTTCTGAATGGGGCCCAGGTGACTTCTAAAATAATTCTGACATCACAGTATATGGTACATGACACTAGTCCTGTCTGTGTATTTTCTCCTCTTCTGCAGAGCTGGGCTTGTGTTCAAGTGTTTGGGAGAAGAGAAACCATACATCTTTTGTGTTAATGCTGTGCTTTAGCCTGCTGGCCAGGATGCTTGTACCTCCCTTTAGAGCTCAGCACAGTAACATCTGGATTGCCCCAGCTGGTCAGTGGATCAATGACTGGGAGGTAATCTAAGTTCTCTGCAAAGCAGAGTGATCCTGCTCACCTGAGAAAATGTTGGAGAATGATGTGAAAGAGATAACATGGCACATGGACCATTGCTAATCAGTGACTCACACTAACTGGTGCAGCAGAAGCTGCCAGAACTGAAACCAAGGAACAGAAGGGAGACAGGATGAAGAAACAGCCAACTCTTATAGGCATAGATGGAAAAACATCCGTTCTAAATACCTTAAGTGATCAGTAAGTCATGGCATGGAAGGAGGTACTGCTTAGGGATCAGGAATATTGTAAAAAGCTCTTGAGTTTAGTGGAGCAAAGGACAGCAGGCTCCACTTTGGTGTGGGGACAGTTGTGTAGGGGGCAATTGGTTGAGATCACTGTATCTTCAAGCTCCACTGTCATGTAAGCACAACACAGATAGCATCTGTGAGTCCAAAAGCATAACTGCCTCTGAGGAAGGATTGAACTCAAGTGCTGGAGGAGGGCCATGTCCAGCATTTGAACTCAGGCTGGTAAAGTCTGAAGCAACAGCATTCATTTAAGGGTGAAATATATTACATTTATGTACACCTACCTCTTTTTATTTGCAGTGCAGCATTGCAGAAGGCTGGTGCCTTTTCAGCAGAGGTCTGCAAATAATTTTGCATTAATTAATTATTCTGAATATAATTCTGCATTCATCCTGTTTTCTATTAGAATATTCCCTGTAGTGTAGTGTGGAATGAAGTCATGAACTGAGACAGACAGTCATAAATTTCTGTGGACCCTAGGATTTAGTTTACAAAGCTGCTGTGTTCTGTCTCCATTTTTTCTAGCCATTGCAGGGACCTGACAGTACAGTACAATATCCCCCCAAAAAATGGCCAGAGGAAAGACAGACTACCAGGATCAATAATCCATGCTGTCATGAAATTATTTTCTTTTTTGTTTGCCAGAACAACACACATACACCCACACCCACACTCCAGCTCAAAACCAAATTTGCACCTCCTGTGCATTGTATTTGGTGAGTTCTTGAAAATGCTTTGTTCCAAAATCACTGCTGTCATGACCTTTGAGTGCTGAATCTTTTGGGCAGTCAGGAGCTAAACAAGCACAGCCAAAGCACTGAGTGTTTGTGCCTTAATGGGAACTGCTACTTATTTCAGTATCATTACTCTGCCTCTCTCAAAGCTGGGATTGTGCCCATGGTTTGGCTCCAGTATAAGGTACTCCCATCCCATAGTAGCTCTCCTGCTCTGAGCACACAGGGGCTTGTTTGGCCCTTCAAGGCAGCCAGCCCAGCCCTCTCTTGTATCTGCAGAGCTTCCCTGATTCCAGAGGTACATGAACGCAACACAGATGAAGTTCTCTGGGGACTCAGTTGCAGTAAGTGCAGGACTATTACAGTGAATGCAAAGCTGACTCCATGGAAGTTTAAACAGAGACACAAAGGTCCTTTTTGGAATGTTAGTCCAATGGTACTTTGATTTTAAAAGTCACTGATACCTGACCTGGATTACTCAAGCATGGGAGTAAAGGTTAAATTTCTGCAGAAGCCAAAATCCTTTGAAACATTGCAAAGAGGTTGATGGGAAATGATCTGTCATCAATATTACAACCAAGTGTCTCTGATCCAGAAGTTGCAAAGAGCTCTTTATTTCTGTGTGAATATGGGGAACTGCTGGTACTCAGCACTCCATGGGACCAGATATTTTTGTCTGAGTGCACTCAGCTATAGCTGACCCAGCTGTAGCCCCTGCTGCAAATAGGTCTAAGAGGCAGCACAGAGTTAGCACCTACTGTCAGCTTTGTCCTGGGTTCATATGGGGACCCTGAGTTAGTTTGTCAGAGCTCAAGGAAAGCCAGGCTGAGAGGATCTGGATTCAGATTTTCCACATACGTGAGTGCAACCTGTAATCTCTGTACTTCCAGTTACCTCCATCTGTGTCTCAAAGTTCTTGGATAGAAACCAGCAGCTCTTATCCTGAGACTGTTTATGTATCCACCTGTATCACCTAATGCATGAGCACCCCAATAGTACTACGGTGAGGCTGTCATAGTATCAATCCATATATTAAAACCATAAGTTACAGAATTCATATGAGGAAGGCTGGATCTGCCACTTCCACAGTGCAGACTGTTGCCCAGGGCAACAAGATATGAGGGGCTGCACACCATTTAGCTCTGCTTCCTCTGCATGACCGGGAGCTGTGTGATTTCCAGTTTCCCTTGGGCAATGAATTGTCTACAGCCGGCTCCAAATACAAGAGCAGTTATCTGCAGTTCCGAGACATAAATACAAGAAAAACAATGCTGATGTACAGCATTGTGGGCTGCCTGGCAACAGCTGCTGATAGGATTTGACTCTCCTCTTACATGCCTTGAGCTCCAGAGATTTTGTAGGAGTTACTCACATTTTAACTGGAAAACCACTTCAGGTTCAAGGTGAAGAGATGAATAAAATCTGAAACCAGAGAGGGTGTCTTTCAGTATTTCACTAGAGTGACTTTTGCCTTTAAATTCCAAGACCTATAAAAATTTTAGTTATAAAGAGGTAGGCAATTAGCCCACAGTTACTGGCGTCTTCAATTATTATTACTGCAATATCTCCAGTTTAATCATAACTTTCCAGGGATGTGCACATGCTGACAGACAGGTATTGAGGAAAGAACTGCAGCAAACACACGCAGCTCTAGTAGCAATGATAAAATGGAAATTAGATGATTTGGATGTGAGAAGTTTGAATATGCTGCCTGTTAGTCATATATGTTACAACTTTAACACTTCAAATACATTTTTATCTGGTATGGATTTAATATTCTCTCCAATTTGCTGTAGCTGGAATTACTATCAGGAGAGTTTGCTTCTTGTTGTCAATCAATAATCCTTCACCTAACAAAGCAGGACTATAAATATTTCCCCCCTATGAGTCTGAAGTACACTGTTATCCATTACACTGTGGTTTAGAGGTCTCTGAAGCCAAGGCTTGATTTTTGATGAGATCAGTATTAGTCTTTGCAGCATAAAAGCCAAAGTTGATGACATACATAGGAGCCATACTATTGATCTTGCAATGTCCAGAAAAAAGGTTATTTCAAACTGAAATAGCTGTGGCCTTAGCATGACCCTGAGCTGTAAGCAGATGCATAACTGGTCAGAGAGCTCCTGGCAATTACATGCCAGTTGTTGGTGCAGGAAGGTTCCTGGGAAAACCTGATTAATCCTTGTTATGGTGATCAGCTTATTCTGTGAAAACAGACTTCCTATTTTTTAAATGAGAGATTCTAGACTGTTCTCACCATTTCATCTGTCTCCAATATTTGTACTGTTATCTGTGTCTAGTATCTCTTCTCCTTCCACATTGACAAAACCAGGAGAGGCTTCACAGTTGGCTTTGAAGTCAAAGTTCAGTTTGAGGTAAACTTTTTAGTAATTTTTGTTGATAGCTCATAAAAATCCTTCTTCCTGGTTTTGTTTTCATCTAGGGGAGAATGCAGTTTCAGCAATGTGCAATTGTCATTTTGGATCATGCTGACTTACACTCTGGCTATACAACAGAGCCTTATGCATCATTTTATCTTGAATAGCAGCAGAGAGCTGGCAGCAAGTGCTCTGTGAGGAGCAGAACTGGTTGGACAGAGCAAAGAGGAGCTTGTCAGTCTCGTTTTGTGCCCATTCTACCCCAATATCTGCAACGGCAGCTCTGTATAGGCCACACACTGCCTGCCCCACTCTCCCCTTCAGAGCTGAGATGTCACCACTCTGTGAGGTTTTCCCTGTCCAGCAATGGGAAGGAGAAATGAAACACAAGCAGTCATCCCCTGAATCCTCTTTCCAGCAGGATAGCGGAGCCTGGAAGGGGTGTGTGCGTGTGCTGGTCTCGGGAAGACGCTGTGCCAGAGCAGCCTCCTTCGCCGCGGGGGATAGGGCAGCAGAGGGCACAGCAGCGCCGTTTGACACTGCAGTTTCCACTGCTCAGACCCTCTAGGACAGGGCCAGACCCTTCTCGGGTCAGCTGAAAGGCAGCATGTTACAGAGCTGGGCAGAGGCGCCTCGCTCCTTCAAGCCCCTTTTCCAAGAGATGTGATGGCACTGCCGGGTTTGGTACCCAGGAGCTGCTCTCCCTTGCTGGAGAGACCCAGGCGCTCCCAGCGCCGCCTGTTTGCGGAGGAGCCGCAGGACGGCGCGGGATTCGGACCCGCTCCCTGCCCAAAGAGACCCTCTCCCTGCNCCCTGCCCAAAGGGACCCGCTACTTGCCCAAAGGGATCCGCTCCCTGCCCAAAGGGACCCGCTCCCTGCCCAAACAGATCCGCTCCCTGCCCAAACAGACCCGCTCCCTGCCCAAAGGGATCCGCTCCTCGCCCAAAGGGATCCGCTCCCTGCCCAAGTCCCGCAGAGCCGGTTCATCTCCCCGCTCCTGCGGCAACAGCATCAACATGCAAAGTACCGACAGCACTAATTCGGACAGAACCGAGGTCACCAGTGACAAACAGCGAGATGGGGGCTGAACATTTGAAAATTCTCTATTTAAGCTTTTCATCCAAACTGGGTTATACTATTGGAGGACATCACTTGACTATATGTGTGCTATGCTTGATCCTAAAAAGGACCAATAGTATAAGTTTCACATAAAATCCATTTTCCTATTTAGGACTAAGCACATCTGTTTATTTTAATCTGCAGAAAATATAGGAAAGCCTAATCTTATAACACCTTCTCTTTCAGCAAACATGAGAATCTGTTATGATTTTGATAACTTGATCAAACACTACAGAAGTTATTAAAAGTCTTAAACATATGCCAGCAAATATAAAACCTAGGAATATACCTTACAGAAAAATAAGACTGGCATTAGAATGTTCATTCTCGTCCCCCAGAGAGTTGTTCTACAATCCTTGAGCAAAGATGGAGACATTTTAAAGATATATCAAATCTAAATTAGTCTAACAAGCCTAAACTGCAGGTCAGGAAGAAAGAAACTGCTGTTTTCAGCAGAGAAACCAGCTGAGAACAGCATCACCCACAGCATAAGGGGAAGGGAGTGGGGACCCTCCTACATGCAGTAGCTGAAGCACTGGGTAGAGGGTGTGTTGGTGGAAGCCTCAGGTGAGAACGGTCTGGCAGTTCAGGCTGACTGGTGGACTCAGGACCCTGACTCCATGCTGCTGCCAAATGCAAAATATTTTATCAATAGAGCTCACATGCTCTGAAATACCTGGCCTGTCCACTGCCAGTGCTGATATTTGGGATCAGTCACTGAGCCTGATTTTAAAAGTCCTTGTTTTGTTTTTATTTTACCCAATTAGTACATTCTTAGTTTCAGTTCAGCAGCCTTCACTATGAGACCTGCTGACCCTGAATGTGTACGTAGTAGTAATTAGACAGATACAAATGATGCTACAAAATCTTAATGAGCAGAACTCTATTTTAAATTCAATGTTGGAAAGATGGGTATATCTACAAATGGTATAAAATAACATTGAGAAATGCTCTATGTGCCATGCTTAAGGCTACAACCAAGAAAGGGATATTTCTTAGTATGTGAGTACATATTTCTTTATTTCCTAGCTTTACTGCAGTAATTGCAATTGCTCTTAGACAAACTCTATGAATACCTTGGGATTCAGTTCCCAGATGAAGAATTTTTTCCTTATGCTTCATTATTTGTATTGTGATTTTAAAGTTCACTGGTGGTTTCTTACAATGCTTCTGATACCATTAAACATATTGCAATATTTTGGTTTGTTTTACAATTGATTGCTATTCTTGAAGCAATTATATTTAAACAAGGGACAAGAAAATATTGTGTAGAATTATGTGCATTTATGCTACAAAAGAGCAGCAAAGAAATGGTTAAAGAGGGGGTAAAACTATTGTTAAGCTGATTCAAAGGGCTCTCAAGCCAGTGGGAGATGTGTGGATATATGCTTTTAGCACATTCCTCCCCATTTTTAGGCTTTTGTGGGGCAAAACTTTAGGTGAAATTATTCCTTCCCCCACAAGCTTTTTTCAAAGAGTCCTCAGATGCCTACTCAAATATATCTAAGCAAAAATATTCTTCTTAAACTGTATCCTTTTATTGGCAATTAGAAAGGAAATAGTCTATTTCATGGGAGTAACAATTTCTCTGTCATGCCAGAATGCTCAGCTGAGAATCACTGGAGAAGTACAAAGCATTATTTAATGCTCCATGCCATGAAGTGAACTTATGCCTACTGGGACTAAGGTCCATAAACGGATGTGGGATTTAGATACATTTTATTGAGTTAATCTTCCTGGTCAGCAGAAAGCATTTGTAATGGGGTTTCCTGACAGACAAAAGAGCAATTTTTTATCTCATCAGAACATTGCACCACTTAGCTTTAGGCAATTTAAGCCCATGGTGCTGCTGAAGTCAAAGCACTGTCTTTATTTCATGTGGGCTGGAGGTCTAACCTTGTGCAGAAGGTTAGCAAGTGTTCAGTGCTCAGCACCTCCCAGCACGTGAATGCTGCATGTGGGACACTTGGAATTGACAGAGAAGGTCTTTGTGCCTTACTGTAATGTGGCAGAGAAACCTTTGTGCTGCTTCCTGTAGGAAAAGTTCACTCAGGCGCAGCTCTACACTGCTTCTGTACCTGAAGCTGACTTACAGATGTCTTTTTTTACTGTGTGGGCATACTTGCCTGTTAATATAGATCCGTGAATAATTTTAGTCTTGGTATGAAAGGAAATGAGGCTTTTGTGCTCGTGCTTTTTCTATCCCAGCTGGCCCTTTTCCATATAATTTTAGCAGCTCTTGCCTGGTTTTTACAAATGATTGAAACTCTTGGTTTCCTGTAAATTTATCCTATTTACATATTCGAGATTGGGTATGGTGACAAATCCCAATAATTGTGCTGGCTGAGGAGGAGAGGGAGAGGACCTGGGGGTGTGGTTGTGTGTGGTAATGTCTTGCCTTGCTGTGCCTGTGTGTGGTGCAGTGCTGCAGGTGGGGAGAGGTGAAGGAAGTGCACACATTGCACACTGGTGTACGTGCTAGCAGGTTATCCATACTTTTATTTTCCTGCTTCACGCCAGACTTTGGTGTGACTTGGGAAATCACCCTGTAGGTTGTGTCTTTCTAGAACCGTAAATCTGTTACAGCTGGTGGCTTAGAGACAAAGCTGGGGTGGGGAAGGTGGGCTGGGAATGGTGCAGGGGCTCAGGCTGTGGGTTGACATGAGGAAGGAACAGCTCTGCAGTATAATGCACTGAGCAGGACAAATTCCTGTTACCTGGGTGTAGGTGAATTCCAGCATCCAGCTGCCCTGTGTGGTTGCACTCGTGATTGCACACAGAGAGTGTTGCAGCCTCTCATTTGCTGGTGCTCAGCACGGAGAAACACCTGTGTGGGCAGGTCCTTTAGGATAGACCTCTGGTTTCTGACAGCAGTCCTGGCCTGGGGGAAAAAAAAGGAGCTGTACTTCACAATTGCCAGAGCAGAGGGAATAACTCCTCTTTGACTGATTTTATCCTCAGTTCCCTAGATGAACACAAGCCCTGCCCTGGGGATATTAAAGGAGTGTGTTTGATGTGTATTTGCCAGCTGAGAGCCCAGTCAGGCAAAACAGTGTCTATGAAAGTCTCTACAAGTGCTTCTTTTTCCTTGTGGACTGCACAGAGTGACTGAGTGAACCTCAGTGCACAGACAGGCAAACAGGGAAAAATCAATAGTCCCTAAGGCCCAATCTCCTACCCCTTGTGGTAACTGATGTTGAGTGCTTGAGAGATGGCAAGAAAACATTGGAAAGGCCTTTACTGTATTTTGTAATGTGAGAAGCTCTTTCTTCCTGTTCAGCTAACTCTTGGCATGTGTCCAAAAGCCTGGAGTATCAACAGCCCTTGTGATGCTCGCAGATGCTATTTTTATCCCTGTGTCTTTCTGGTTCTCCTTTATGTGTTTCAAATTATGAATTGCAAGCAAAAAATAATGCTGTTTCCATCAGGGAATGTACACAGCTGCTCCTCAGGGAAAGAAGCTGTCCTGGTGGTCTTGGCTGCATGGATCCAGCAGCTGTTCTGCACTGGGAGTGCTCCAGAGGTTCCTTACAGGAGAAAAAGGTGAAGGAGGAAAGAAAGAGGAATAGTACAGTGCATCCAGTGCAGTGCTCTGGATGGCAGCAAGGATCAGGGTTATCATGCCCTGGAGGTGACTCAGTGTGTCAGTGGCAGAGTACAAAGAGTAGAAAATATGTTCCTTTCTTAATGTCCAGAGTCTGTCCTTTGCCAGCTTTCATGGAGCTTCTGGAGGGCCATGACACAAAGACTGTGCCCAAGCACTGGTGCTGCACTGGTGCAACAATTTAGGAGTTGGAGAATGAGGATATGACATGCCTGGTTTTATAGATCACAGCCTTCTCTGCGTCACCCAGTGTCTCTCACATGTATTTCTTTTGCATTTACTTGCCTCTCAATTTATTCCTATGACTTTAAGCCAAGAGCCATTTATGTTTTGGGTAGATTGCTCAGAAAGGTTCTGCGTCTCACTGAGGTCTGTAAGCATTTTCATGATCAAGACTGGAATAACTTTGCATCCAAGCCTAAACCCTGGATCTAGCTACTCTTTACCCTTGTGCCAGCTACACTTTGGTAACTCTGGGATCTGTTTATCTTGCCAAGCAGAGGCCTAGCAGGACAGAAATGCCTTCTGTTCTTGGTGATCTGCTCTTAGTTGCAGAGATCAAGAGAGCCAGGTAAAATAAACCCTGCAGGTGCAGCAGCAATTCGTGCCCACTACTTGGCCTGTGAAGATTCTGCTCATCTCCTGATCTCCTGAGAATCTTATCTAATCCAGCAGTGATGTCATTGGCTTGGGGATTTCTTTTGTCTGCATTTTTGTTTATTTGTTTTGCATTTTTTCTTTTTTATTTATTTTGGTTTTTTAAAGGATGGTAATGGTCCTTGAATAACCTTGATGTCCTCACGGCTTTGAGATGACCACAAAAGTCCTTTGGCTAAGTTTGTCCTTTGATCTTCAGTACTCACTCCTGCTTTTGGCAGTTTGCGTGGGAGTTCATGTGCGTCAACAGTGGCAGAATTGTTGTTTCCCTCTGCTGAAGGTGACCAAAAATGTTTTGCTTGTCCGTTAAGAAATCACTTTAAGCAGATCAGTGTAATGAGATTCTGAAGCCATATGGCACTGGAATTAGTGCCTTCTAGTGCAGGAACTGCATGTTGCAATTGCAACAGTGCTGTACACTACAAGGAATTTCAGGAACAGATTTTTTTTTCTCTGCTTGTTCCTTTAACTCCTTGGGGTTTAAAACAATGCCTGGGATGTAGCCCTTTATTAAAAAAGGAGGGAGAGAAAGTCCTGGTCTGCTTTTTATTGGTTGGAAGAAAATAAATAAACGTTAATAAAAAAGACTAGTTTCTATTTTCTAGCTGAACACTGCAATGGATGTTACCATTGCACCAAGAGTGCTCTGAAAAGAAACCTTTGTGTCAAACTACTGAACTGCCTTGTGACTTATCAGATTCATGATCTGGGAGATGGGTAGGCAGAAGGAAGGTTATTGAGGTATAGGCAAAATGAAAATGTGTTTCAGCATGGCTATCAAATATTAGTTCAAACATCAGATAAAACATCATGAAATAGGAAAATGTAAAGCTGGGGTTTCAAGAAAGAAATATGGATTATTTTCTTAGCTTCTCTGTGTATCAGTCTTTATAATGGCATTGGATTTAGATTACTTATTTCTTAGATTTGTGGAATACTGCATACATAGGTGGGGGAGCTGCTGGCCTTCATGAATAAAAAAGATACCTTTTGCTGCTGGGTTTTTATGTTTTGTCATTTCTAAAATGTTGGTGGATAAGAGAGGTAATTTTTTCAGTCTTTTCTACACTAAATTTTCTTAATGGTTCTTACAAGGTTCTGATGGAAAAGTGACACCTATTTCCCCTCAATTGCTTTAATGACTGTGTGGGGTAAGTTGCAAACAGCAAGTGTTTTACAGTGTTTTCTAGCTGCCTCATTCACACATACAGCCGAGGCAGACTTCTCTTCCTCCTTCCTCTGACACATAAATGCTGTTCCAAAACTCAAATCTCGATTCTTCAATGTCCCTTGGGCTCAGCATCGTTGAGATCCAAGGTGTTTGTTGCATTTTTTGTGCTTAACAGTGATACCAACCATCACAGCACTGCTTTTTGAGACAGAGGCATCTTGTTTCATGAGAAGAGATATGGGGCTTAAATGGATTTAGCTGAGCTGACTTTAAATTTGTTGCTATCCTCTGGCCACAGAGTCATGGCAGCAAACACTTTCCAGCAAGCATCAGTTCCAAGGCAAACTGGTATTTCTAATGAAACTAGCAACTAGTTCAGTTCTGCAGGCTGTTTTGGGTAGTGGCATCTGTAGGTATCTGGGTCATGGGTTGTGGGGTGGGTTTTTTTCTTTCTTTCTTTTTGTTGTATGGATTTTTAAAAATTTTTTAGTTTCTGATGTCCCTTTCTTACATTTATTTACTTGCTTATTCATTGACAGACCAACTGGATTGTGTTGCTAGGCAATGCTGGCAATTCATGATCAGAAAATATCCTCCTCCTTAGATTTTCCAAATATTTTGCTATAGTAGTTTGGAGCAGCAGGAAAGTAATGCCCTTCCATTCTGTTATTATGGAGAAGACCCAGGGAAACATACCTACCATTTTCTGTACCTGTTCCCTGCCCTACAACCTTCTACATGCAAAGAGCAGTAACTTGCTTTCAAACAGACTGGTACCTTTCAGCTAATGGAGGAAATTTGTGAATTCTCCATCATGCACACTGTGTGTGTGTTTGGTAACAGGTTACATAAAAGAATTCCTTCGAGGCAGCCCTCACTGCAGCTCCTGTGTGGATACAGCCAGACCACTACAGAAGAGGTCATTGGTGTGGTAGGAAATGGGGCAAGTCTCAGTGCTCCCATGTCAGGTTTTCCATATGTGTCAGGAGAAGCTAGCCCAGCTTGTGAATGGGACTCCAGTGAAACTTACAGCAGAGCGAACAGATCCTTCTATCCCTCAATTCCAGCCCTTGCATCACAGCATTCAGTCCCTGAGGTGACCCTTATGTGCCTTGTTGCTAAATGTGTAGCAGCTGCAGGCAGCTTATTTTTGTGTCTGGAGCTGGGTGATGGCAGTTGTACCCCAGGCAGCAGAGGTTTGTATTTAGCATTGTAATGGATCAGGCTTTTGTAGGGAAAGACTGGGAAATTATTTTAGATAATTTCCCTGTTGTGTGCTGTGTGGCTATCTGTGTTTCCAAAGCTCACACCTAGGGAAGATTTCTTCTTGTACCCACTTCCAACATCAAGCCTCCCCCTTGGAATGCATCATGTCACAGATCCTCCTGTTCCTAAGCCATATACTGGTGGGCAACACTGGATACTGGTGGGCAACAGGGAACATGAGGAAGGGTGGCAGACAGAAATGTATTTCCACAAATGCTGGATTCTCCTTCATTGTTTATCTCTGTGTGCAGCGTTGAAGTGTAGTTATTCTGTGTAGGTCAGACATGAATATATTGTCAGAAAAGTTTATTTGCCAAGGTATATCATGTTTGTCCATGTAAGGACCTTGAGCCTCTGTAATGAAAGAAAAGAGGGAGGAAATGTTTAAAGATAAAGCTGCAGGGTTGTATTTTTGTTTTCTTATCCCATCCTGAAAGTTTTCTACAAAGTATTTCTGCCTTCTGCACCACTGCTTTCCCTGTCTGTAAAATATGGCTGTCCCCTAGGGATTTCTCTATGGAAGTTCTAATAAATATTTTACAAGTGCTAATGAATCAGGTTATTCAACTGCTCAGTACATCGATGTTCTCACTTTGCAGGGAGGGTTTTGGCAAAGGCAAAGAGCAGGAGAGTGAGCAACTTCACGCTACATAGCAAATTTGGAGGTGAGGGTAGTAAAATCTTTTGCCTCTAAGAGTGGAAATGTTCTTTATAGCTTCATTTCATCAAAAGAAGACATTCTGAGACTCAGTTCTCAAGTCTGGTAGCTGTTTGACCACATGGCCAGTTTGTGTATGCTGGGTTAGAAAGCTTAAACATCTCTCCCTGTGTGGCTGAGGCAGCAGAGCTGGCAGGGGAGAAGCTGTAAGTTCATGGAATGGGAAAGAAGTAGGGGTGGGTGAGTTGACTTCTGTATATTTCAGCTTACAGGCATTCAGTGCAGTCCAGCCAGTTATTCAGCATTTTAGTAATGGCACCATGGGAGGCTTTTTTCTCCTGAGCATCTTTGTCCCCTCTAGGTCATTCATTAATTTGGATTAATTAGCCTTCTGCTTTCCCACTGCACATGTAGGGATCAGCTGTGATCTGAGCAGGCCAGGAGCTGAACATCACTGGATGTTCTGGCACTAGGTAAAGTGCTAACAGGTGTTAGTGACTGAGGCAGAGGAAGGCACAGGTTCTCAGTCTGTGTGTAAGATGCTTTCAGGAAACTCGTTCTGTGCTCAGGTCACTGCAGTTGAGCTCTGGGTGGCAGCTCAGCCCTGATTCATTGGGTTCTCATTGTATTCTCTGCACTGTCACCAGTGCTGGCCTTATGCCTGTTATGCATCTCCTGTGCAGTCCCCTGCTGATCCTAGGGAAAGCTCCTTTTTAATTCAGTGTATCAGGATTGCGTGCTCTCTGAACTCAGTTCCCCAATATCTAGTTTCTTCATAAGGCTCTCTAACGAGTGATTTGTGTTACAGTAATTGTTAAATGGGAAAAAAAATCATCTAAATATCCAGCCCCTCCAGAGGGGATTTCTAAATATATGCTTCAAATATCTGATTTTGGTGTCTAACTAATGGATCCAACTTCTTTGTTTAAAAAACATTAGCTGGGGGGTTGCACAGCTAGCAGAACATATCTGCCAGCAATATTTCCCTTGTCCTCCATTTGCTACTCTGTTCATTTCGATTATCAGATCTTATGAGCAGGGACTGTGCACAGCAGCAGAGGGCTTTTCTGTACAGTTGCAGCCTCCCAGTGCCACTGCCAGACGTGTGAGTAATTGGTTGAGCAGCTCTGCAGAGCAGTCTCCTTGCACCGTCCAAGCTGAAATGCAGAAGTAAAAAAATTAATTCTCAGAGATGAAGAATCATAAAATCACGAGCCTGAAAGGGACCAAAAATCATGAAGAAAAACCTTTTCTCAAAGAAAAAGTCTTTGTGAACATTTCTGGCATGCTCATTAAGAGTAATTCTGTGATCTTGCAATGTGCTTCTGGGATCCTCGCTCTTCATTGTTGCTTATAAGACAGCTTTAAATTAATGATAAGGAAGCCATTCAGGGCATGGGCTGTGCTGAGGTTCACAGCTTTCATTCTGAATGAGAGATTAAAGTAAACTGATATTGAAAGCAAGGAGGGAGAGACAAACACAGTCAGTAAGCCTGTAAAAGTCTTAGCCAATTGCAATGGTGAACATCCTGCTGGCGAGGGTGACCTTGAATGAACTAAGTGGGATAAAGTCACCAGGCTGGACTGACGGCTGAAGAATCAGGCTGGATTCCAGCAAACAGAGAGCAGATTCCTGACAAGAGTCTCCTGAGCTGTGGCAATGGCTTCTCGGTGTCGGAAATGCGGACAACAGGTACCCAGGAATCTGCCTTTCACTGCTGTCCGGATAACAGAAGGAGAAATGAAATCTTATCATGATTTCATAGGAGGATGCATTAGACTGGAGCACATGGCAAAGAAAGGTATGTGCAGCATCTTTAAAGGAAATAGCATCTTCTCGTAGTGGTAATTGCATTGCATCCCCAGGCAGTTTGCAGAAAGAGATTATATTCTTAATGCTTTCTCTGAGGAGTCAGTGATAATTAAAGGCAACTGGCTGGATTTGTGTATTAACTCAGGTGTGACTGCAGCATTTGACTTGGCTGTATATTTCTGGGATATTTGCAGTGATTTGCCCTAAAGGAGGTTAAAATGAATGTTAGACTCATTCTGAATAAATATTTATTTCATTTGGGTGTTAGATACTTTTGAGTTTTCTGTATATGTCAGGAGTAGGTATCTGTTGTGCATGGAAAATACTTTTTTAAAATAAATGAAAAGAGCTGGAGCAGTAGGCGTCATGACCCAGCTGAGCCTGTCACCCTGTGCTCCTAAATTACTATGTGGAATGTCATCTTCCTCTCTGGTTTCTGGTAAAGATTCTGGCTTCACTGTATTCAGGAAGTTGCACAACGGAGCTTTTTGTGCTCTGTGTGCGTCAGCCCAGGTACAGGGCAGTATTCCACTCTCAGGGGGTTGCTAGTATGGGGTTCTGGTGCCTAACAATGTGTGCTAACTGCCTGTTAACTCTGAAGTGGAGCGATGTAGTTGAAATCTAAGCTGTTGACTGTCTATTCACATATCAAGACTGCTGAATCATAGAACACTTTTTCTCTGTGTCATTGAGAGGAGAATTTTTCAAAGAGTCCCCTTTCCTTTGCCCTGTTAACTTGAATAAATACTTACTAAACCTCAGATCCAGAAATTTATAACGTGTTCACTAGTGCATCATGAAGACTCCCAAAAGCATGCAATATGATTTGACTTGGAAGTTAAATTGTTTAGTAGGATTTAATTAGCTCTTCAGCAAAGAGAGTTGGATTCAATCTGGTGAATCGAGAATATTCTGTAGAAAAAGAGGTGGACCAGAAGCAGGGTATCGGCTGCAGCCTCTGCTCACAAACTGGGGCTTGCAGATGCTTTCTTTAATAGCGCTCTAATGCACAATGTCAGGGTTTGAAAACTGCAAAGCCAGCCCATTGTACCTCTGCTTCTGTGGGTGATCCATCCATGCTGATCTTTGGGCTCAGTGCCTACCTATGCATTGTAGTATTTGGCTGACCTTTCAGTCACACTGATGTTTCCAGTTGCACTCTTTGTATTGAGGCATTCCGAGTTCAGTGTAGCAGGGCAGAAATGTCTGGTATCCAGTAAAAGACAGTGGAATTCATTGAAGTTCCTTCCTGAATGTTTGATCAGGTTGCTTATGGCTTTGTGGGCCTGTGGACCTGCTGGAGGCAGAGCTCAGGCATCTGCTGTTCTTTTTCTTCCCCTAGTAGAGAGGGGAAGAGACTGGTAAGGGCTTTGCCATGGTTACTGTTCCCAGGGAAACACCCTCTCCGCCTCTTATGTTGAGAGACTACCTGGTATAGTATTATGGATGGAAATCCCTTAAAAAATCATTTTTTGCTAGAGGGCAGAGAGCATGTCGGATCAGCCTGAGCCTCTTGTCATTTTGTGAGGCAGAAAACTTTAGTATTAAATTCTGCCAGTGAAGCTGCCAGAGGGGCAGAAGTTCACTTATTGCTAAGGACAAGGTGCCTTCAGCTGCAGGTATTGGAGCTGTGTGTTGGGAGAACACACTGGGGCAGCTCTGTGTGTGGTGACAGTCTTAGAAGGGGGCTAAGGAGATGGCAAGGTGGCACAGCAGTTCTAAACAACACTCGCCTGGGTTGTTTTCTCCTGCTATGAACTGACTCTGACCTTGTGTTCATTGTGCAGGTTTTTTTGGCCTGTTTTCTTATCTGCAAAATAGGAGTGGGAATTATCTGCCTCCATAAAAAGTGGGTCCTAATGATGTAGTTATGGCTACTTCATCTTACTACTTTGATGACTAGACCAGTTTCCCTTAGTTGTCTGTGCTGCATAAACACAGAGGCAAAAAGATTATCTGTCCCAGAGCACTTGGATTCTGTCTGTCCCACCCAGTCCTACAAGCAAAAACTCATTGACTGCCTTTTTCTCAGGCTGACTTTCTCTGAGTATAATGGCAATGCAGGATCCTTGTGGCATGTTCTGACTTCCATCACTTTAGAGGGGTACCCTTTCCACCATTTAAAGATTGAGCTGGAGTGTTGCTAAGTGCAATTGGCTGATGTTTACTCAGTAGTCCAAGTACTCCAAAATATGAAGCAATTTTCCCCTTGTCCATGCCCCAGACACACATACATACCATGCCTGTGGAGCCCTTTGAATAGTCTGTGGCAATTTTATCTTCTATATTAGACATCATAATGAGAAGATATGGAAAGCATGCAGGTAACTACAGGAGAGAGAGGCCACATGGTTGCAGTGGACTGCAGGTTATCTGCCTTTTAGCAGTAGTACCCCACAGCAAGTAGTGTTGTGCCAAGCTGTTCCAATTTCTGGATCATGCAAGTTCCAAGGCTTTCTTTGAATCAATGTGATTTGTTCTGAGTATTAGAGGTGTGGATATAGGCTTCTGTTCAGGTAAAGGGATAAAAATAGTGAATGGTCACAAAAAGAAGGTGCTGCTGTGAGGGGCCAGCTGAAGGGCAATTTCCTTATGGCCACATGATGCCTGCTCAGAGCTCCACAGCCCTGGCTCCCTGCAACAGGCTATATGAGCTGCCTACAGGTGCTGATGGGTCTGGTGTACAAATGGTGCTATTTTGAGTACCACTATGTGACCCTGAGACTCTGGGAGCTGCAGCTCCAAGGTGCTGGTTATAGCATTGCAATGAGAATCAAAGGAGCCCCCAGAAAGCCAAGCAGAGATGTGGCAGGGACTCCAGGCCAGGGCTGATCATTGCTGGAGTGCTCTCAGTTCCTCACAAAACAGATACTGAGGCTGAAAGCAAAGCACGGCCTCTTGCCATGAAATACATCATTCTTGGACATTTGGACATGTCTTTTCAGCACAGACCTATTTATGTCACCCAGCTGCTGGTGAACATCTTTAATGCTTGAGGACACCTCTTGCCAAACCAGCCCCTTTGTCCCCAGATGCTCCTAATTAGCTGGTCTTGTTGTGATGCTCAAGTCCTCCAATGGGATCATACACCTACAGGGGTTTTACATGGATGAATGACCCTGTGCTGGCTATGACTGTGTCTCTGCATGCTGTGGAGCTTGGGGCTGCAAGTGGATTATGTATCTTTAAGGGAATAAATGTGTGTTTTTCATCTGTGCTCAAGGGTGGTGGCTGCTTAAATCAGGGTAGTGAATCTGCAGACACTGAGGAGTTTGCAGTTTATTACTGAGGCTTTTCAGGATTTTGCTGTTACTG
This sequence comes from Hylia prasina, assembly GCA_013397195.1. NCBI lineage: Eukaryota > Metazoa > Chordata > Aves > Passeriformes > Sylviidae > Hylia > Hylia prasina. The sequence continues at coordinate 401,781 of VYXD01015588.1, forward strand.
CAAAACCAGGCAAGAAGCTCCTTGCCAGTAGGATGGGGACCTGTCTGTTGTGCTAGCAGTGTTTCTGCTTTTGTCCTCTGTAGGACAGAGGAATTCTGCAGTTTTGTCTGTCCAGCAATCACGGGAGCTTGTTCTTAGTCCTACTGCTGTGTCTCTCTCACTGCTGGAGTTGAAAACCAATTCTTCAGATCCATCTGTTCAGGAAGGAAAAGGGACTGAAGTACTGGAGTAGTTAAGGAATTACGGCGCTATCTCTGGAAGGAAATCCCATCTGAAATAAATTGCGTCTGAAATTTGTTGGACTTTTTGGAGTTTCTCCACCTTTAGTAATAAAATAAATGAGAAATGCTTTCCTTTTTCAAATGACTGACCTTTCCACAAAGGTTCTGGTTTATTGGAGAAAGTGACTATTTCATGTGAAGACCAACATTTGAAGTATAAGTGGAAGATATTTCTAAATCCCTTGAGACCCAATCACAGTGCCTCCTTGTGCATTGCTCAAAATTGGTCTGGTTCTATTTGCATTCAGTATTCCTTCTTCTCTTTAATAAAAAAATGCTACCTAGGGGACCTGGGATAAATTCTATCAGATTGCTCTCATTGCATATAAAATAGCTGAAATAAAATATTCTGTTTTCCACAGAGGTTTTTCTGAGAAAAGATGATTATCTTAGATGCTTGTGTTTCTTTTCACCTGTTCCCATTCATATGCACTGTGCTCTGCTGTGGTTGAGAAATACTAAAACCCTGTTTACCTGATCTCAAAAGTCCAGACTATTATGAGAGAAATAGAGAAGGCACAGCTTGATTTTCATTTAAAAGAATTCTGAGAGAGATGTAGTACTGCAAAGATCAAGAGAACAAATTCTCAGAGGGCAAGTTATAGCAGAGGCCTTCTGGGTATTTATGTTTTTCCCTTTCTCTCATGATACCAGAACAAGAAACAACTCAGTGAAATGGAAAAGCATTAAACATGGATGGACAGATTGCTATAATTGGCAACATTTTGTTAACTTGTGGGACTTATTACCACAATATAATAGTGCAGTTTGCTTTTTTCTTAATTACCTAAATTGTAGTGTAAACTGTCTGGGGAGAAGATTTCAGGGGAGAATGGTGCTGAGTATGCTGGGAGGTTGGAGAGTGCCTGTGCAGGGCTCTCACTCTGGTTATGCCCACAGAGCTTATTCTCCAAATTCAGCCAGTTCTGCAGCTTCAAGCTTCACTTAAAGACCCAGTTCTGCTGTGCTAATGTATTGGTTTTTTATACAGATTTTACTGCTGCTTTATTACCTGAATCCTGCTGTGGATTAGCCTGACCAGTGAGTTTGCTAAGACATGGACTTTTTTCTTCACCACCTGCACATTATCTACTAGAAATACTCAGGATCAAGTATAAAGGAATGATAAATAAATGCTTGATTGGTGCACCCCAGCTCTATATGAATATTTGGACTATGCCAAGTGTCTTGTTGCACAAATTTCTGATCCTATTAGTTAATTCCATTTTTCAAGGGGAAAAAAGATCCTCCAGGCTTTAACAATAGACAAGAATTATTGACCAAGCATTTTTTTCCCCACCTTTTTCTATGCTGGAATATCCCAGCATCTTTGTTTTGCACAGAGTCAATGCCTTATTAATATTCAGAACCTGTGCCTATGAGTCATTAAACTGGGGATTGCTCAGTTTAGGCTACTTGTCTAAACTTCTGAGTCACTACCTTGAGACAGTGTGCTTCTGGGGGCCCCTCTGAGGAGATCTATGGGAGTGAAGACTTGATTTTTAAATTGAGATACTGTTAATTAATAAGGTCATCATTTGCTAGCATTAGGAAAAGCTGAGGTGAAATGGGAAGGGGTAAAGGGATACTGTGTTCCATTTTCCCTTGACTTTACCACTAGACTCAGGAAGTGACATCTCTCAGAGAATGGATGAAACTGGGGGCAACTTAAATTTTCAAGTCAAAACCACAATGAAAATCAGTGGGCTGTAAGTCAAAGTGGGAGCTGTGAAACACAAGTAAATTTCTTCGTGTTAGGCCATCTCTAGTGGAAACAGTGGATTTGCAGTTGCCCGATGTCTTTAACATAAGATTAAAGAGCTTTCTAAAATGCTGGTTTAATCCAATTTCCATGAACATCTTGTGTGTTCAACAAGTCAAACACAATGAACCTAGTGGTCCTCTCTGGTCCTGCAGTGAAAGAATGTGGGAAGATGATCTCTGAGTTAGAGGCACTTGGGTATGAGCCATTCCTTGTCATGCTTTTGGAGGTCCACACCCACAGGTATGAGCACATGGACATGTGGAGACAGATGCTGACATGGTGCAAGTTATTTCGATGAAATTGGGGTGTGTTGTAGCCAGAAAGGATCATGTCCCTGAATTCTTTTTTTTTAAAGTAAACTTAAATGTGTAGTACAGTTGCTTCCCAGTAACAAAAATTGAAATGTCACTATTACCCTATTCTATGGGTTGTATGCTTGTGGGACAATATTTGGATAGTACAAAATACTGTTCTGCTGAGAGAGGCACAACAAAGCCTTTTCAGCTTGGTGAAGAGATTTTGCTGATGTATACTGAAATTACCTGTATTAATTACCGAAATGAAAAAATGTCTGATGTGTAAATTTAGCTTATGAAACCTAAAGGACTGCCCGAGGAGAATGTAGTGGCCTGAGAGGAATTTCTTGGTGCCACTTCCATGGTGAGTTCATTCCTCTCCTTATATCCTGAATCCACATTAGGTTAGTAATTTGCATTCACAGGCAGAGTAGCATTTAATCTTCTAACTCCACGGCTGGATCTGCTACTTCTGCAGCATCTCTACAGACAGGGTTAAAGTGTTTTTTAGACTGTAATTAGCTGGCACATTTATCAGCCACCGGGACCGATGTGACACCAGTCCTTAAGGCTTTGGAGCTATCCGTCTGTGCCCGCAGGGAGGTCAGTCCCGGCAGGATGGCGCCGGGAGGGCTCAGTGTGCTACCCCGCACCTGGCTGGCTGTGCACAGCCCCGGCTGCTGTCCCGGCTTCCCCGGGGCTGAGCCAGGCTCGGTGGGCAGCACGGCTGTGGTCTGTTCGCTCTGCACAAGCAGAGCTGGAGGGGAAGCTCCCAGGAGAGCAAAACGTGTCTGGAATGGGAGACAGATTTTGTACATTGGTTACACGTGGACATTTATACTGGTGCAGGCAGCAGAGAGTAACATTACACACCCACTACAGCTGGTGAATTCACTTGTTTGGCAGGCAGTGTGGAGGTCACTTGTTTGGCAGGCAGTGTGGAGGAGGCTGGGAAAGGAAGTGCAGTGTAAAATCCATGCATCTTGTCTCTCTCCTGATGTACCTTTATCCACCAGGTAGTGTCTGTCTGTAAAGCTACAGGTGTCATAAGCTCTCAGGTGTATCTTGTACCAAGCATGGTGATGCTCTGCTTAGATCTGGCATTTATTTGTAACTACATAGAAAATCCTGTTAGTTTTCTCATGCTATAAGCATTGTCATAGTTTATGTTGATTAGCTGGTGGGAGAAGGATGGAAATACTGGATGTATTATCCTTAAGATAGATCCAATGTCCAGTAGCCTGTCTGTACAAACAACTTTGGTCTGCTCCTCAATTTACAGCTGGAGAAAACTGAGGTTGACTGATGACTTGGATTCCTCTTCCTGTGCCTCAATTTCCCTGTCTATAAAATGGATGACACTTGTCTTTTTGGAGCCTGAAGACACAGAACAAACAAGATATTACTGTTTCATCACACATCCTAGTGGACAGCTACTGTAGCCTGGGTGAAGAGTGACTTGTATCTAAAGCTACTGAGCTGCTGGGAGTTGTGGCAGTAAAGGGACAGTAAATTTTATGAGTTAACCTAATGTTAATGTTGCTTCCCAGTATTGCTTCAGACTGCTACAGGTGTGATGTTACCTTCATCAAGTTACATGTGTACTTCCTTCATGCACTGAAAACTTGTGTCCTGAAGTATTCATTGAACTAAATATGTATAATTGATTAGTACCCTGTTTAAAACCTGAGGTCATGTTTCCTACCAAATTCATAGGTCTCGTGCAGTCTTCTCCTTTATCTTTAAATAACAGCACTATGTTCTGATGTGTGGGTGTGCCTTCGGGATAGTACCATGAGACAGTTATTCACAGCAGCACTGCTGGTTTCCCTTGGCCCTGAATACTCTATTATTTAAAGTTATTTTAATGAAAGCCCTTTCCATGCCTTAGTCTGAGCAAGTGAATCTGTTTTGTGGCTTGTTGGGCTGTACCTTTATTGTTTGTGCCAAGCTGTGGTTGCCTCCAGAGTGTCCCTTTGGAGGGACCTGGGTGGAGAGCTGTCCAGGCGGGAGGAGGCAGCTGTACCTCGGGCAGGGTTAAAGCCTGGGCACGGTGCGAGTCAGAGGTCTCTGCTGTGGTTTGCCTTGAAGCTGTTACTAAGCAATTTGTGCAGACTCCTCCAGGAGAGCGTCAGCTCTTTGGTGCACTGGTTGGATCCAGGATCGCTTCCACAGAGCGCTGCCTCTCTGCATCCCTCCCCTCTGCTTGGGTGAACTCATTGCCACAGCGGGACTGCGGAGGAGCCAGGCTGCCTCCCCGGGAAGGGCACGGGCTCGTGAGTGTCTGGAGGGGATGAAGGGGAGGCATCGCTCTTTGCAGTGTCTTTCTGTTGCTCTTTCTAGTGGGCATCTTAGCTGAGGTGCTGGTGACAGCTTGGAGAAGGCTGCAGGAGGGTGGCTGTGAGCAGTATTTGTCCCGGAGATACACAGGGTGCTGCTGGCAGCAGCGGCGGCTGCTGTGGCTCACTGTTTGTCTCCAATGACAGTAACCACGGAAATATTTTTGAGCTAACTGGCCTCTGTTCAGCAGTGAGCAAGCAACCAGTCCTTCAGCTCCTGAGCTCAGAAATTATGTGAATAGGCTCTGAAATTATTTTGCTGGATGCACTAGTTCAGGGCAGAGCCAGTGGCTAGAATTTTTCTAAGATATAGTTTCAGCTATGAAACTGTCTGCTGGCAAGCTCTGGGAGAAAGGAATGAAGTCTGCTGTACAGTCTGCTGTATCTCTTGATTAGCTCAGTGTCCAGGCATTGTAGTGAGCATATTTTAGCTTTGCCATTTGCCACATGTGGGTTTTGTTATTTATGATGGTTTTTAACATGGCATTATGGAAATGTTCTTTTGTTCTATTCTCTGAGCAGGAACTTGTGCTCTAGCAATCCAGCATTGTTGTGAAGGCCAGATTTTGGAAAGAAGATGAATTAACTTTTCTCTGGCAAGAATCAAAAACTATCAAGAAGTTTTTACTACTGAGGAACTAGGCAAGAGGCTGTCCCATGCTGCTATAAATCTGGATTTCTTTCTTGAATGCTGAGATTAGACCTTTGCCTTTAATGCCTTTTATTAGGGAAGTTTCAGTTTTGTGGATAGTAGGATGTAGCATCCCCCCACCAGGGGGTGGTCTGTGAAATCAAGCAATATCTTGCTGAGCAAATGATGTGGTGTGGTGTGTTTCCTTAGATCTTTTCTGATTATGGATAATTCACAATGTAGAGTGAAGATTTGGTAATAATTTCGTATCTATCTCTTACAATTTACAGCAGTATTATAAGAAGTTTCTTCATATATGGTTGGGACCTGAACTGAACAGCAGAGAGTGCTTTGAGAATTTTATATGAGTTTGTAAATTTAGCTTTTATGGGGATTATTAATAGAGAATTCCTAGATGTGTGCATAAATGTATGTAAGTAAGTAATCATTGAAATTCTTGAAGTATAAGTATAAATTTGTACACACCAATGTATTTTTGCAGAATGTGCCAACAGAAATTCAAAATAATAGTCTATCTGTGCAGAAGAAAATTTTTAATTATTTTTTGATTTACCAATCAATTTTAAGACATCTTTAAAAGCAAACAAAAAACCTCAGTCAATCAAGAACATCCAAATACTGTTTTTGAAGAAGTGGTTAAATGGAAAAAGCAGAAAAATCCGTTTCTTCATTCAAGGAAGTATATTCCAAAATATTTTGACATAGGCTTAGAAAGCTGACATAATGCCTAGAGGGTGCATTTCCATTTGGGAGGGCAAGATTTCAGGTTTTTTTATTAACAGCTCTATTTTTTCCCCTTATAAGTCAACCACAGTAGACTCCCAATGTGTACTGTGCCTGCCTGTAAAAACAGCTTATTAAAGCCTGTAACCACTCCTGGAGCACAAGAAAACACAGCCTCTAAACAGTTCTTCTCCATCTGTGACCTCTCCACTCTTGTAATTTTATGTTAAAATGAGCATCAAGTTTAGTAAATGAGATTAATTGAAAAATGCAGTGATCCAAAGAATTTTAACAGTCTTCCCTTAAAGACTTAAAATCAGCAGAAATACAGAGCCAGGCTCAGGTAAAGCTGTACCTCCATCATTAAGTTGCACAGAATGCCTTGGAAATACCAATCACTACTCAGTTTAATGACAGGAGCAGATCTGCTGCGTGATAGAAAATCACATCAGGCACCAGTTCAGCTTCTGCCCAGGTAGACACTGGGACTCACAGGTTTTTGAGCTCTTCAGAGAAAGGTATATTTCTAACCTTTCATGGAAACTATTTGGGAAAGTTTGCAAGGCAATTCCTTCTACACCATGGCCTCAATCTGTTCCCTTGTCCACGAATTGGAACACATTGGCAGTGCATCACTTACAATGGAGTCTTGCTCCTAACCTTCCTTCTCTAGATATCACCTACCTTAGTGTACACAAAACTGGGTTGCTGATGCAACTAAAAATCCACCAGCTTAAACAGATACTTCCAAACATCAACAAGAGTTACTTAAATATTTTAGAAAAATCATCAGTCTTTGGAAGAAGACTTTGGAAGACTTTGGTAGTCTTGGCTGCCAAACTTTGCTATGAAACTTGGCTTTAATGAGAAGAGAAATTGCATTTAAACAAATACTCCTTGTAGGTTTTACAGTTGTGCTTGGTGAAAAATTGACCTGAGGGAAAAGTTGATGCCAGTCACCTATGCTTCATTTTGACTTTTGCTCTAAGCTGGCCTCAGTCCGATTCTCTCCTGGAAGGATAGGCCTGGCTTTGCCACCCCCCACCCCTCCTATTCATTACCAGCACTTGTACCCCTCAAGCAGCTTTGCAGAGAACTAACCCTGATCAGAAGCAATCACTAAGGAATTGATTGCTTCACCTTATTTACAATAACTTTATTCCTGGCTTAGTTTTCAGTTGATGCAACATGGGTTAGCAAGAAAAAAGGTGTCAGGAATGTGCAGAAGAGTAAGAGAAAGGACGGGATTTCCCTTCTGTTTATAGCTGGATTTTTAGTTCATCTTTAGAACAAACTGTTGCACAGCAGCTTGTATCAGTAACTGACCTCGCTGTTTGCCTGCCTGGGCTGAGAATAAACAAACCTTTTCAGAAAGTAAACAAGGGGTACAAATGGTGAGAAAGAAAAAGAAATAGAAATTAAAAAAAAAAAGGAATCCAAACTAAGAGATTCTTTCTCTGCTGTAATAACCTTGAAGTTATTTTTGACCTTCAGAAAGCAAAATATTTTGCTTAAGGACTTGAACTGGGAATTCTGGTGGGACAGAATATCTTCAATTCCTTTAGCCTGCTTAAACCTTATCAGTGAAACATGCAAATTTGTTTCCTTAGTATATTTAATTCTTGAAATCTAACTTAGCTCTGCTAGACTCTGCTGTTGTTGGTGGCAAGCAAAGCAGACTCAGGACCTGGTAGAAGTTCTGAACTGTAGGAATTCTGCAGCTTTCAAACTCTGGATTTGTCTTTTGGTACTTTTTAAGGAGCATAAGAACACATAGCACGAGGTGTCCTTTTATGTTCTTAAAATGAAATATCTAGCCAAGAAATATCTGGCCTCATGCTTAACCCTGTCTGACCCTTTTCCATCACATCAGCACTCTAATTTTTCTCCAAACAAATATGAAAGTTCTGAGCATAACTTTTGTCAGAGTTTGCACAAAGCAGAAGTAGGCTGATGTACTCTGCTATTTTAGAAAAAAAATTCTTTCAGTCCAGTCTGTCTTCCTTCCCTGTGAATTACATATTAGGCTGTCATTAAGAAGAGATGAACTTTCCTCTGGAAATTTGTAACCCATTATTCCAAGAGTAGTGATTATTGATGGGGGATTGAAGCCTTCCTCTCCTGCAGTCAGCTGAAGGCTGGGCAGTTGTAGCCTTCAGCCACTTAAAAACAAAGAAGCCCCAGTGTCCTGTTGTGCCTGGTGGCCTTTAGTCATCCTTGGTGGAGCAGCAGGCACTGCTGTGCCAATCTGCTCAGTGCAGGCCATCCCCTCACTCCAGCAGGTCACCTTTCCAGCACTGTTGGAAACAATTAGTTGCCATTAGCATGTAAAGTAGTTTGTGTCTGCTCAGAGAAGAGAGGAAAAAACAAGAGGATATTCTTTGTTGCGTTTAATCATCTGCTGTTGGTGTAGCTCCTCCAGACCTGCTGTGGGAGCACATACAGCTGGGTGAGACACAGAATAAGTGTGTGTGTGCAAGCCCAAGCAGGTTTCATTTTTGAATGAGGAATTATGAAGCATAACTGAATGGCTTTCCCCTTGAGGATCAGATAGCACTGTTGCAGTGAGCCTCCCTAGAGAGCTGGGAAGGAAGAAAAGCTGTGCCAGACAGATGGCTATAGTAATTGCTTTTCTTTTTCTCCCCCTTGGTAGAAAACCTTGGGAAGCAAAACTGCAAGGCCTAATTCTTCTGCATTGAAACTGGCCTCTGCTAGGAATTGAATTTATAGCACTTTAAGTGGAGAACCAAGAGTAGATGAACTGATATGTTTCTTTTATTTTTTCCTCTTTTATCACATCCTTATTTATATTTAAATTGTCCTGACAAAATCAATTAATTCAAGTAATGAAGAACTGAATGATATATGTACATGTTCATCTTTGATGACCTGTGTAGGGGATTGGCATTGTTTCATGTAACACCAAACAATTAAATTTTTCTGTTTTAAATTTTAGAGGCTATGAATAACTGCCTCTTCCAAAAGCAAAAAAAAAAAGTGAAGACCACAAGAGCAGTCACACAGAAGGTGGGAAATGTCTGAGTCAAGTTTCCCAAAATAGATATGTTCCAGACACTTGGCTGGTGTATGTTTTGATAGGATCTAGAGTTGCATGCCTATACAGATTTTATCAGGGGACAGGACTGCTCTGAAGTCACCAGGAACTGTCCAATCTCCTCTGTAGATATTAGCAAGAGGTGCAATGAAACAAGATAGTTGTCAAATTCCTGCAGCTTTTCAGCTTCCTGAAGCCTTCTCCTTGACCCCCTGTAATGTTAAAATGTTCTTACCATCAATGCGTTTTTCTGAAGTGTGTATGAGCCTGTAGCTGTCAGCTCCACACCAGCTCATGTCACCCTGAAGAAGGGGTTTCTCAGCTGGAATATCAGTCCCACAGAAAAATGGTACCTTGCATCTGTCCAGGAGGGTGAACAGCACTTCCTACTGCCTTGCAGTATAGACCAGAGAGGCTTCAGAGCCCCCTGGAGCTAGTGGAAGATATAAATGATTAATGCTCACTGATGCTAGGCAAATGTCATACTTTGAAACAAATCCAGACTTGGGTCTTTTGGTTTGCTTATAAGATTTTTTTTGCAAAGCTTTTCTTCTGGTCAAAGATTAAAAACTTCTTCCTGTAGCCCCAGGTAATCATGTTTCCAAGGACTGGGACTTTTACTGCAAGTTCGGTGCTGTGATGGTGTTACAAATCCTTCCATGCTGGAGAGTAACTACCTTTAAACACTGTCCTAAAGGGAGATACAAATGGGCAAATGGGGCCTTGAGTGCTGCTGGCTGCAGCTGCTGACATTTCATAGCCGCATGATCTGATTTGCTGTCTGGACTCGTGAGGCACCACCCTCCCTTGTTTTCTCAGTTTTTCTCAGTCTCCTGCTAGTTTATTCTGCTGCAATTTCTTTTCCCAGCATGTCAGTGTGTGAACTGTCCTGACTTATTGAATGTGTGATTCCTAGTCCCAATGTGTTTTGTGCCACCTTTCTCATCATCTGAACGTCTCCTCCTGAGTGTTGGTTTTACAGCAAATCCCATGCTGTTCATCTTGCCCAGGCAGGGGATTTTATGAGAACTAACTGGCACTCTGCAGTTCTTGTTTCATTTGCTTAATCTTATTCTCACATCACAAAAATATTATGAAATAAAAAGGATATTTAGAAATCAGAAACCAAGCTATGTTTAGAGCAAGCTAATAAAGCTAAATAGGGGTTGGGTGGGTGGTGGAATTTCTCTTTTGCTTGAGACTGGTTGATATTAATGATGTCTTCACACTGACAAACACCAAACACAAACTAAAGTATTGGCAGGTTTGTTACCCTGGATGGCTGGGCAAGTCTCTGGGAGGTGAGAGATGGTGACACCTTTTCTAATTAACTTGCCATTTCTGTTGAGCCTCCTGGTGATTCTGTCATCCACTGTAGAACCTTTTTTTCTATTTTTGCAGCTGTTTGGCATCATCTCAGTCCTGATCAAACCTGAGTGTACCTGACCAGCTGTGGGACTGCACAGATGTCACAATAACTTTGCACCTTCTGGATGCTGAAATCAACAGTGTTTCCCTCAATGAATGACACCCTGAGGCTTCTCAGTTCTGAGAATCCAAGCTTTGTTAAAATTATTAATTTGATTTTCCTTTCCGGTACTTCCACGTTGATTGTTTTTGTTACAATCACTTACAGTCACCAGTTTTTCTCTCTTCTGCCTTCATCTTGCTGCCAACAACTGTTTTGGAAAGGGCAAATCTGTTACTATTATGGTGATTCAGAAATACTTCCAGTGTACTTTCTGAAGGATGGTAGAATCTTTGGACCAATAATCTGGGGACACTTCTCAGTACCTGTTGACAATTGTGTTCATAGATTGCAGGACCTTTTTGCTGCTGGGTCCTTGATTGTAGTATTTATCTGACTCCAAACAGCGCTACCAACAAGCTGTTCTTCAGCGGCTGGAGAGAAATCAGGATTACAGTGTTCTTTACTTTCTAAAAATAACCTTGTATATTCAAAAATATTTTTGTTTGCTTTCCTTTATTTCCTCTGCAGTTTCCTCCCAGGTCCCATTCTGAATATGCATGGAAGAAATTGCAGAGTAGAAGAGGAAAACTTAATGGGTTACTATTCTTTTGTTTGCTTCGGGAATGTATAACAATCCCTGACCCCAAGCTCCTTAGTGATTCCTGGTTGCTTTTGCCACCTACAATGTCAAGAATCAGAGAGCTGATAGTAAGCCTTATAAATAGGATGGAAAAGAAGGTCACACATCAAAAACATCAACTCCAAGCTTGCATTTTCTCCTATTAAGTTCAAAAAGGAGATTTTGCAGTATCATCCTCCTTGACTCTTCCTCTTTCCCCCCCACCCCAGTTCTTTGGAATTATTACCTTTTTTGTGCATCATCCAGAACCTGTGCAACTTCTTTTCACATTGTCTGTCACCTGTTGTGACACAAGCTCTTCAGCTGCCTCATCTCAAGGCATTAGTGGGAAAAAAAAAAAAAAAAGTGTTTGAAAATGAAATAAAACTTTCCAAATGACATTACATCATTTAAAACCTAGAATCCATAGTTCTGGAAAGAATCAGAGTGGATGTCTGAAAGCAAGACAGATAAGGTATTTTGTGCAGTAGACTAGGATGCAGAAGAAGGAAGCTAATCTTTAACCTCTGTGACCTCCCTCTCTGTTTCTGGACTGTTGGTTTAAAACCAGGTGCAGAAAAGTTTTTCAGTTCCTGTGTTGAATTCACGTCAGTTGAGATTTTGGTGCTTAAATGGGGCAACTGCCTGCCCTGACTCAGGTCTGTGATCTATCTGTGCCCAGCCTCCTTCCTTCCACCTGTTGTCTGGGCACTTAGAGGTGATCTATACATCAGGACTGGTTTTTGTTCTGTACAGTGGCTAAAGGAATAGTTCCAATAGGTGTTTTTATAACATAAACCTTGATCCTGCCAGCTGAGTTGGCAGATATTTCTCAGTAAATATTGCTGCTTTAGACTGGGGTGAAGAGTGGGGCAAATAACTTGGTGCACCTGTTACAAAAAGAGATCAAATTAGCTCTGTGTGAGACTATAATTGCTTTTCACTCCATAGATCACACACAGAAGTTGAGGTCGTTTTTGCCCAGCTACTTGCCAAGTTTTTAACTTCTTAGTGTTTACTTCAAAATAACAGGCTTTGTTTTCATGAGAAGAAAGTCTCACAGCCCCTTATTTCCTCCTTTTACTGTGTATTTGCTTGTAGCGGAAAAAGCATCGGGAAAGGAAACGGTTTGGATTGGCTGGTTACACAAAGTCCTCCAGCAGAGATCGGGGAGTTCAGGGTGGAACAGGGCCATGTATGTGGAATAGACTTCATGGTTTCAAAGACTGAAAAACTGCTGTAGTGGGAGGCCAAAGGCAGTGACTTAATATGGAACCTGAAGCAGTAAGGAGCAGGCTGTCAGCCTGAGCAAACCTGTGGCAAGCTCTGGCAAATCTACTGGAGCTGGTTTATGGAAAGCTCTCTCTGAAATCACAAGGCAGTAGATGAAGTTAACAGGCTGAAGAGGACACTCTGTAAGTATCATAATCTTAACCACAATAGTCATAAAATAGCTCAGGCAATAGTCTGGCTAGGCTCTTTTTCTTTGAGTGTCATCTTTGTTTTGCTGGGTTGTTAAAGGAGGAAAAAAATTGTCATTGGGGCTGTATGAGCTCACTGAAGATTTCTGTTTTCCCTTGCACAGATGAAATCATGCAGCAGGAGATACGGCCGCTGGTAGCAGTGGATATAATAGAGCAGCTCCACAGGCAATTTGCAATCTTGTCAGGTAAGAAGTTGCTGGTGATGACACACCGTGGTTCTCTTGGAAACATTGGAATGTTTCATGCTGACTGTCACCTTTCAGGTCTGTACAGCAGTTGCAATTGTATTTTCATATTGCTCATGGAGAGTGCTGCTACAATCAGATATTCATGGTGTATGGAATGGATAAATGCCAAGCTGCTGTACTTGGGTTTTTTTAAGCCAAGTTAATTTTCCATGTTCTCCACAATGGGCTGGGAGGAACATATTTAGAGGGCAAGAAATTAAACAAAACTTTCGCTACATATCTTTGCACAATGTCTGAGCATCTTGTTTGTGGGAAAAGGTTTTGGTCTATCAGGGATCTATTCATGACCTCCCCCTTCCTCCTCATTTGCCTTTGTTTCAGAAATGATTCATTGCTAAAGTGTAAGGTTCTAATCTTTAAAAGATATGATTATTACATAGTCCTTTGTTTGCCCGAAGTTTGCAATCACACAAAGTGACGCAGTTCCTTCCCCAAAGAAAGAGCTGATACTGAAATATTTGGCAAATTATTTAATACATTATTTTGGATATTGTAGATGATAAATCTTGTCTGGGTCCTAAAACAGTCTCTGCTGTTGACTGCATGGCCTCTGGCTACTCCTTTTGTCTCCATTTCTGCCTGTTCTGCAAATAAGAAAATTCATAACTTGCTTATTATCTTCCCCATAAAAACAGTGAAGTATCATGAATTTGCACCATTGTATCATGAAAATGCTGAGATTATAAGAAGGTCCTCTTGAAAAGCCTGTCCCTCTTGGTGGAGAAGAACACTGGATATAGAGTGCAGAGAGTGCACCAACCCCAGCTCTGGAAATGGTCAGCTCAGCAGGCCCAATCCTTGCTGCATATTTGCATTTTAAAATACATTCCAAGTTGCCAAAAGAAATCCAAATCTAGTTTACACAGAATTCTTTATGAAGCTCTGAGTATTAAAACTTGATTTTGGAGGCAACCAGGTAGGATCTTGTGGCAGTTTCCCAAGCTCAGTAACAAAAGGGTTTGTGTTAGACAGAGGGTATTGACTGAGCAGAGGTGGAACCAAGTGCCTTCTCATCTGCAGTAAAACGTCTCAGGGTCCCACCTTCCTAAAATTCCTAATGAACACAACCCTCTGGGCAGGGCAGGGTCTGTAACTGCATGAGCTTGCTCAAACCCTTTTCATCCTACTGTTGTGTTCAGTGCAGGCTAAGTAGGAATTGTTGAGAATTGAGGGCCTCATATGCAATTGCCTACCCAATAAAATGTAGAGGATTGCTATTTTTGAACCCCATTACCTTGCAACATTTGGGATCAATAGCAAAAGTTGAATGCAGCAAGTAATGAGCAACTTATGGAAAGTGGTTTACTAAACAGGAAGAAAAAACCCTTTCTAGTTCCAGCTAGAACATTGAACATGGAATAAAAATGTCAAGGGTAGACATAAAAAAAGAATTTTCAGGTTTCTTTATGCACTCATAATTTCAGCAGTGCCTGTATTCTCATCTGCTATTTTAGCAAATTCAACTCTTCACATTTGTCTAATTCTTTTATTCTTGGAAGTGATGAGAAAGGTGTTTAAATAAGGCTGTTTAAATGTGAGCTGCTTAAAGACTTGAAAAGTAACTCTTCATAGAAGGCAAGGCTGAGAGGCTTTGTTAGGAATCAGCAAATAACTGGTTCATCAACCTAGAAGTACTGATAACAAATACCAAAGGAGAGTGAGAAGGTGTCTTTCATGCCTCCATCTACATAAACAACAAATCATATTTTAAGAATTTTCAGGCTTATCTAAAATCTCCTCAGTACACTCCAGAAACAGCATCCTACTATAAAACAAGGCAGTGTAGTTCATAGTTTCTAAGTTGATTTCTGTCTGACGTTTATAGCTAAATTTGGAAACCTGGGTGCCTCTACTCCAAAATCCCCATGGTAGCATGTGAAGAGGATAAAGGCAGCTTAGAAGTCCCTCTGGCCCAGTGTTTTATTCTGCTGGTGACCACTGGTGAGTCATAGATAAAACACAGCAGGAATCTTCCTTACTCTCCCTCTATTGCCTCCTGCAAAGAGAACTTTAGGTGCAAGCCAGATGTTACTGTACTTTTCAAAAATGCATTTCTCTAAATAATGTAACTTTCTTTATCCTTTAGCAAAAGATTGGTTTTTTTCATGCAATGAAAACAAAACAGGGCACTCTTCTGCCTCATTTCATTTATTAAAGTAATTCACACATAAATGACCTCATTTCTCATTTGATTTAGATTTTTTTCCAGATGGCTCTGTAGCTTTTCCTCAAAGCATGCTGTTTGCTGCTTTTCATTAGGTGCGAGCAACCACAAGTATTTTGGTGCTTCAGTGCTTGCCTACATGGTGGCTGAAAATTTGATACTTAGCCTATTTCTTGGTTTTCCATATTGAAATGTTGTGGCTCCATAGCCACTGTCTTGAAAAAAAAAACCAAACAAAGATCCCTTCTGTTCTTTGGTGCCACCATCATGGGCAGTAAAAAGCAGTCCCAACATTCTTGTAGAGCATTATGGACATAAATCCTGTTTCTCTGAACAACTTCCTAACAGTGGTATACACTGATTTATACTAGATGGGGCTGTTTCTTTCAGTCTGGAGGCTGCAACCCCCAGAGTGCAGCCAGTCACCTCTTCCATACCTGTGCAGAGCCCAGAAGATGTAGCACTGAGTCTGGTTTGTGTTACTCCACAGCCTCTAACTTTGTCAAGCTCTCCTGTTCAGTCCTCTGGACCCCAAATGCATTTGTCCAGTGATAATGAAAGTCAGTGGTTGAGTGTTGCAAACTTTGTCATAAGTATTTCTTTGGTTAATACCACCTTTTTAGTTACAGCTGGCAGCTGAGGCAGATGCAGTGAACTCAAAAATGTTCCCTTGCAGTGAGGCAGAAAAGAAAGAGGAAAATGATTGAATCAAAGGCTCTTTGTTTTCTCTGGACATGACTCATTAGAAACACTTCTTTCCACTATTGCTGTGTGCAAACTTCTTTAGGGGATCTGATTGTCTTGTGGCCTCCAAGCAGATGGTAGAAATTACATAACAAGTCCAATGAGTTTGGTGTTTGATTATGTCAGGGTCTAGTTATAATGCATGTGTTACCTACTAACAGCCTCCTGTTTGTACTGGTCCTCCACCTGCCAGACTAGTCAAGACCTTACTCCATGCCAAGAACAGGGAAACTTCTCCAAAGCAGTTCCACTGAGGTCATGGAAAAGGCTGCAGTGTAATGTGGCAATGTCCTTAATCACGTAATTTTACTTTGCTCATCTCTTTTCCCTTGTACTGATTTAGTCCTGCTTAGCTTGTGACATTTGGTAGGAGTACTGGTTTTGTGGTTAAATTCTGGTCTCTATCCTTTCCCTGAACACCAAACTCCCAATTACGGGACTACAGCTGTGACAACACAGGAGTGCTCAGCTACGTTTGTGTGTTTCCTGTAGCTGTTAAGGGAACTAGATCACAAAGTTGAGTAGTACTGAAAACCTGGTTATTCTAACAAACCATTTTTTACTCAAGAATAAAGAACCACCAGTAAAATACTTTTTCTGACCTGCTGAAAGACTAATAAACTGCTGTACCAATCTGCTCTTGCAACTGCTATCGTTCCTTCCCCCGCCACACACTTTTTATCTGCAGCTTCACAACCTGTTCTTATCTGTAATTACTCTGTCAAAGAGCCCAATCTGCCATTTGCAACAATAATGGATCATATTGCTAAATCACGACTCTATTAGACAAACTGTCATGAAGTGTATTAGCAGAGAGGATAATTTTCTTTGTGTTCTGCTCTTGTTAACAGACTTGAGTGGATGGGAGAGTATAACTGAAAATGGTAACTGACTCAGAAGCCAGTTTATTTAATTTGCAAAGCCTGGAGGGTGTTTGGCCATCTGCTTCCTGTTTAAATGGAGCCTTTTGGAAAACCTGACCTGACCTTGCCAAAAGGATAGTTTGGATCTTTTATAAAAATTGAGACCCAGGAAGCATGATTTAATGAGAAATTCATCACTCACAACCCTCAATCAGCGTGGAAAACAAAAACAACAGAGCTTGGAAAAAGCAAGACGTGACCAAAGCAGTGAAACTTCAGCCAAGATATCATTAGACTTTTTGGCTGTCTGACCCAGGAGATGAGCTGTAGTCAGGGCTGGGCTGTGATAACTCGGGGAGCTCTCAGCATGTGGGCAGGCCCAAGCAGTCAAACCTGCAGGTGTCAGCAGCATTTGAGAGAACACTTTCCAATACTAACTGATGAGTTAGTCTCTGTGCAGTCTGGGGAGGTAAGCTCTGGAAACTTGCAGACTAACTTTTGGAACTTCTCCTGACTATAGCCCCTTTGTTGGGCTGGTGCTTTTTGTTTGTTTTGGTTTTATTTCCCAAGGGAGTCAGCATATTTGGTGATCTCTAGTTTGAAGTGCTGCTGGCTATAGGATAGGATTTCAATGTACCTCCTGATTGTCACAACCATGGATATTTTTTGTGCCTAGGTGGGAGGCATAGGTGGGCTAGAACTGAGGAGTGGGAGATTTTCGAAGTTCCTCATTATGTTCAGGGCCTTGGCCTGCAGTTGTGATTGCTTTCTGCTTTTACACTGGTCATACTAACATACAGCTTCAGCTGGGAGAGCTCTCAGAATTCAGCACTCACACCTCATTTGTCAATCACACCTTTCACACTGCAAAGCAAAATTAAATTTTCTCAGCTACCATAACCTTTTCTCCCCCACATATATTCCTTCCCCAAATGTTTCAGCTGTTTTGTCTCCACAGCTGAATTCTGGCCCCATCTTCACTGCAACAGCTGTCCAGGCTGCATTGGCTGCTGGAAAGTCTGTCTGATAGAGCAGCTATGAGTGCTGCTCTGTGTCCTGGGACTTTGGGGATTGGCACACATAAGAGTGAGTGAAGGTCCCATTACCATGGGTATCTTGTACAACCCTGATACAGCTCGTGTATGCCACCTGTGATGGGCTGTAAACTCTTCTACTTGGCAATTGCACTCTTCTCACAAGTGATGCCCAGGAGTGTAGGGATGGTGCACAGTCCCAACAAGCAGAAGGATGGTATACAGAGAGTTCTTGGGGCTGAATTCCATGTACTCAGTCCTCATGGCTATGGAACTGACTGAAGACTGTCCCTGTTGGCTTTTAGCTTGTGCCCTCTGCCCTTTCAAGACATTGAGCAGTATCTGGCTAAAGTATTTCAAGGACTGGAAGAAATCTTCCCTAGAAAGAGAGGTTGATGGCTGAGTGAAAAAAGGGCTGCAGCTTGTCAATTCTCATTCTGCAGAAATTTGCATACTGCAGCAATTCTTGGATTAGTATCAGAGAAAAAATAAAAAGGCATTGACATTTAGATGTATGGAATGTCTCTCTCATACAGAGGAGAGAGTTTTCCAGACACCTTTTGTATTTATGGAGCTTCCCTTATATCCCTTATCCATCCATTTTCCTTTGTAACTCAGCTACTGCTCAAAGTTCAGATATGGGCAGGAAAAACCCATTTGTAACTTATCTGTGGTATTGTTTGTCAGCCAACACTTCAGACATGTCTGCTCTCTTCTCATCATAGTACTAAAGTTCTCAATACCAAACTCACTCAAACTTGCCCCTAATTTCCTGGTGTGGCCGGAACTGAAAGTTTCCTTGTTTATTTCCCTGTGTGAAGTACAGCTCTGCTGAACCATCTGAGGGTTCTGGTGTGGTCACAGTGGGAAGTGTTGCCTTCACATTGGAGAATGAGATAGAGATCAGGAGCAGTTAAGGGTCTGTGGCTTAGTCGGAGGCAGGAGCTGCTGAGTCTTAGTTGAGTGTTCAGTCTGAGGCTGCTCCTAAGTGTCCTAGATTTGTTGCCAGTGGTGAAAGGAAGAAGTCAGTGTTCAGTCTGTTCACATTCATGCTTTGGATGGCTTTTTATAGGAGAAGATCCCATGATAAAAATACACCCACATACAAGAGTGCATCATCAGCCTTCCTCATCCAGCTCAGGGAAGAGGCCAGAGGAAGAAGAGCACATGTACGAATGGAGATGCAAGAGATAAAATAAAAGGGGCACAAAGAGATCCTGGTCAGCAGGAGCATTAGAAGTACCATTTGAAACTTGTAGTTTAAACAAATCTTGAGTATAATTGCAGCTAAACTATCAGGTGTTGAAGGAGGGGATCCAAGGGAATCTCTGTCTTATCCTCCAGTGGCAAATATTGCTGCTTTAAACCAAAATAGTCCATGTTACTACATCTCCCTCATTTAAAGTATATTCACATATTTGAAATACATGAATGGGAAAGTTTGGTGCCCAGAAATCCTGTGAATGTTTACAAGATACCAGGTATGAAATACCTTGGCGTACACTGAGTTCTGCACAAAGAGACAGCAGACAAACTTGGTATTAAATTTTCCTGGCTGTTGCAGTTTGTGTCCAGGAGATGTCACTGAGAATCTGTAACAAACCAGCCTAACTGGGGACTTGCTGGTTGGAGTTCCTGGTCTAGAGTGCAGCAGCCTGGGGAAAGCCTGACTGAATTTGCATGACAGCATATTCTACCTCACTGCTGCCTGCAGACAGTGCAGCTGGAGATCCAGCTGCCATGGATCAGCATATGGCATCACCCCAAGGCCAGCAGGGAGGTCAATTTGGAGGCCATGGCTCTGCTCAGCATTTGAAATCGAATTCAGTGCAGTGTGAATGATGGCTTTTGTGCTTTTTCTCTTGGCTGAGAGGCTTTTGAGTCTCTGTAGGCCTGTTTTCTCCCTAACAAGGTGAGTTTAGTGAAGGATCTAACACAACAGAGTAATTTTCAGATGTAATCAAAGCAATAATCAACCTTCAGGAAGGAAAAGAGGAGCTAAAGGTAGTGTGCTGATACCATGTCACCAGATGACAAGAAGAAAAAGGGTTTCCTTGTTCAAAATTCCTATTTTCTACAGCTCTGAGTTTTACCTTGTGCAAACATTGTATTCCGCAGCATTCCAGCTCTCCATGGCCACACAGCACAGAAGGGATTTTAAATAATCCAACTGAGGCTATGAGGGTAGGGCAGAAGCAAGACCAGGACTAGCAAGGGACTGTCCATTCTACAGAGAAATAGCCCAGAATTGCTGGAGCATCTCCTTGCAATGACCACCAACACAGGAGCAGGAGAAACTGGTTTGTGGCATCAGCTGTGATTATCAACAGGGAAAGGCAATGGTGGATGGGAGCAGCCTGAAAACAGGGATTATTTATGGGGATTTAGAAGGTGCTTTCAAGGAATGAGAACGCTTCCCCCTCCCATGCTCCTAATGGGATAATTTATTGGATATTTTCCTGAGGAAGGTAATTTACTGCCTCACAGCTTCCTTTTTACTAAATGGAAGCCCAGAATCTGTCTGTCCCTTGGGCAAGTTCTCTGTGTGTGATAAATGACTCAGCAAACTGTGTCTACAGCAGAACTACACTCACTATTGGGTTGTTAGTGAATTCCTGGGCCTGGTGCAAAAAATAGGTTTGCATAAAGATTTCAGAGAAAGGAGAAAGACTCAAGGAAAAGCATATCCTTAATACCCTGTTTAAGGAGAACTAAGCAATGAGGTACCTGTAACAAAAGCTTTGTTTCATTTTGTTCCTTTATGTGCTGCTGCCTCCTCAGTCTGCTCTCAGCTTTGAGCCCAAGCTGGTGAGAAAACCCCTCATAACTTCTGTGTGGCTGGAACAATGCCCGGATTTATTAGTGGAACCAAGTTGGGATTGGTGCTACAGCTAAACAGGATTGGTGCTGTGGACTACAGCAGATCTTGGAGCTGAGCATCACGTCAGGAGAACTGTAAAGGCTGCTTGGTTCCAAGGGGCTTGGCTCCATGCTTCCTGTAGCTCTGCCTGAATGTGGATCAGGGAATTCCTCAGAAAGGGACTCTTCTTAACCTTAGTGCTTATGAGTTTTGCAGTTCCTTGTCCTGTTTAATAGAAGTTTGATGCAAATAAGAATGATAAGCAAAATTCTTCCATGCTCTTTGAGCATTCTTAAGGAAAACCTAAGCCTGGATTGGTCCCAGGCTTGTATTGTGGGCTATATGTGTGTATTCAAAGCTATGTATGCTCTGTTACTTCATTTCATTTGATGTCAAGAAGGAATTTGAGAGTACTGTACCTATATATAAGGAAATATTATCACAAGAAAATATTTGAAAATGAGAAACAAAGAATGAAAGAAGCACTTAATCAAAATTGTGCAGAAGGTGAATGAAAAAGCTGAGAATCTCAAAGGCTAGAATCTCATCTGGAGTAAACGGAGGTAATGAAACCACAGTGAGTTATATCAGATGGGAGCTGATGATGATTACTGAATGTGGGTGCTTTACAAGGACAAATATGCCAGTGTTTCCCACTTGAGTACTGACCAGTCTGTCCAAAGGCATAAAATCACCTTCTAAACTTTATGATTTGTCTTTTTCAGGAGGAAGAGGGAAGGATGGGGCACCCATCATAACCTTTCCAGAATTTGCAGGATTCAGTGAGATACCTGACGACGATTTTCTGAATGTGGTCACTTATCTAACCAGCATTCCCAGGTGAGGCTAAGCACAAATTTCTGTTGATTTCCTAGAGAGTTTTGCTTCCCCAGTGGCTCTCTGAATTCAGTGGTGCTACCACAACATTACCAGTGCCTCTGCATCTCTCCAGCCTTTATGAAACTTCCCTATCTACTGGAATCGTGTCATTTGGATGGAAAAGAAAGCTTCACACAGGGCAGGTTGAACTGAATTGGAGCAGGAATAGATCTGAAGAGGAGCAGCAAAGATGACAGATCAAAGGGAGCTAAGAGGGGTTGTTTGTGAAAGGTCTCAGGGGCACTGGATGTATTAAGGGAAGGACTGCTTCAGGAAGGAGCCATACTTACATAGGTCCCATGACTGCTTCTTCTCTGAGTGCATCTTTCTATCCAGTTTCCCTTTGCTGAAAAAGCATGTGAGATGCCCCACTGACAGGATTCTGGCAAGCACCATGTGCTTTCTGGTACTTCATTTCTTTGGAGGTTGCTCCACAGCCAGGATGCTTTCCTTGCTTTTTGCCTGCAGCTTTATAAGGATAGTGAAACAAACGGACTTCCCCTGCTCTGAGGAAATGTACTAAGGCATGCCTGCTGAATTACTTTTTGTTTATCTAAGTGAGTTTATACTTTTTCAGTCCCCTGATCCTGTCTCTAGACCATGGCTCTGTGCTGGTGAGAAGCACAGCAACAATTCTTTATTTCCTGTGGTCTTCTCTAAAAAGCTGCTTAGAGGCTCACAGAGGAAAATGTGCCTCCTTCAAATTTGAGTGAGAAGTTTTACAGCTCCACCTACGTGTATTCCTCATATTTGCCAGTGTTGCCAAAGAGTTGCCAAAGCAAGCTGAGAGAAACCACATACTGTGAACTTAAGAGCTTCATTGTTTCACTCTGCTCTGTGGAACTTTTGCTCTGCCAGGGGAAACTCTGTTTTGAATATTTCTTTACTCACTTCAGGACTGGGAGGGCGACCAGCTTCAGGGTATATACAAGAGCAGCAGTGGCTGAGAAAAGCACAAAAGTAGTTTTTCAGTTCTTTGTACTTGGTATGCAGGGAGATTATTCCCAGTGATTTTGTCACATGCTGGGGAACCAGCATGTTGCATTGTCAACATGATAGACAGAAATGCTTTGAGCTTCTTCAGCCTGTGTGAAGCCCAAAAGCACAGATGTGTTCAAAAGAAATTAGCCACATTCATGAAGGATTGCTCCATCAATGGCAGATGGACACAATGGCTCAAATGCAAACTCAGGCTGAAGAAATTATTTTTTCCTAAATGCTGGCACTTGGGAGAATATTCCAAGAGAAGTATTGTCCTTCTCATTTTCCTTCTGCCTTTTGTTCAGTAGCCACTATCTACCAACACTGGAGTCAGGGTGTTGAGCTAGATGGACCTTTGCATTGATTCAGTTTCAGTTCTGTGTTTTCTCTTCCCCTGAGGAATCCCAGAGCCATGTGCAAAGAATGAAGAACTTAGTTTCAAAACTTTGTAAGTCAGGAGAGCTGTGATACACCTATTTTACAGATGATGAGATATGTGTGAGTAATATCTCACTACCAAAACTTGCGTTAAGTGACTGTTCAGTTTGCTCTAAATTACCTGCTCAAGGTCAGTGACAAGCTGGGGTTTGAAGATACATTTTCTGCATACCAGCACATTGGTTTGACTCTTAGGTTTGATCACAGACCACACTGTAGGGAAGTGAGTTTTCCAGGGAATTTTCTTGTCTTTACTGCTGTGCTTTTAGAAAGATTGCCTGCATTTCTTGACTCACTATTTGAAACCTGCCACTATCTCTGTAAATGGTGAGGGAGAAAGATGTTAATTTAGGAGAAGAACCTGAGCAGCAAGCTTTGTGTGATTTATGACATAATTATATGGAGTTCAAACTCAATGAGGCCTAAGTAGTGAACCTGTTTGGGTGCAGCAGGGCCCTGTCAATCTGCAGTTGGCTGGTCCATGCACACAGTGTCTCTGCCATGTACCTTAGCAAGCAGTAAAGGCTGTGCATTGTTACTTTTGCCAGCACTACTCTACTAGATAGTGCTGTGTGTAATATAACAGTATTCCTGTGCATGTTGTTTCACTGCTAGTAGTCCACCCTTTAATTCTCAAGAAAGGTGTGAGGGTATCCAACAAAGTGACTAAGAACAGAGAACAGTTTCTAATTCTTCTGGAGTTACAAAGGGTATGGCCATGAATCAGGCACGATGAGGTATAATTTGAAAAACAGTTCTTCCTATTTATCACAGAAAATTCTTCCTTCTTCAGAGCTTAGTGAACCAGAGAAATCAGCATCATTTTCCAGGCAAATGTAGAGAGAATACCTGTCTCTTATGGTGTCTGATTTTGCATATCCTGTACAATAACGTTCATGCTGGTTGTGGAGTTAAGCTCTGTGATTGCAGATAATATCACTTAGTGTTAGTAACATTGTAAGCCCCTCTGGAATGATTAATCTTGTATGATAATGTGACAAAACATATGACAGGATTGAAGATCAGTCCAGTGAGACTTTTGTAACCTGATTCATTTTCCCTGTGGTTCAGCACCTGCTCATGAGAGTGCTCCACCAAAGGGGTCTGCATGCAAACATCCACAGATACTGAGTAACATGGTATATGCACATGCATGTCTCTGTGCATGCACTAGATAGCTTCAGAAAGCCCTTTTTACTTGCTTTATTCCATGGCTAGAATTCCTTTCTCTTTAACTTGACATGGATTAAGTACTTTGATAAACAGATGTCCTTTTCTCCTTACAAAAGAGGTCATGAAATTCAACATCTCAAGCATTCAAGGGCTAACCTGAATATAGAGCTAAGGATGGAACTGTTCTGCTGATTGCAGATATTTCATTCAGGGAAAGGGAACCTTTCTGCCAGACATCTGTAGATCTAGACAAATGTGCCAGAATTTCTTTGGAGGTAAGCTTGATGGTTATCTGCTTTTCAGGATTGTCTTCAAATCTTTCTTTTCAGAGAACTGGAGAAACCCCAATGCATTTTCATAATGAGGATAGAGATATTATGGTACTGACACTGAGAAAACATTGATAGAATGGGTGTGTGTTTGTTTTTAAACAAACTTTCCCTGGGTGCACACTTGAATGGGGGTTCTCGGCTGTACATCCACTTGTGCTGATGCTGCCATCTCAGCCAGGCCTCTTCCCATGGCTGTTTCCCTGCATCCATCCCTTGGTGCCAAAGGACATTCAGACCTTGGCATGGCCTTTCAGCATGCTGGTTGAAACAGGATCACTTCCTGACACTCTCTCTGTTTCCCTGGTTAATTTTAGGACTTAAGTCAGTCCTATCTAGCTAAAAAGAGAAAAAAAACACAACTCCCCCCCCCAAAAACCCAACCCCACAAACAAGCAAAACAATAAAAACACCTCCACATCAAAAGGCAAACATACAAGTACCATTGGCTTATCTCAGTGACAAGTGATGCTATGCTGAACATCATTTGAATGTGAAGGCCCCAAGTTGAGACTTTTGTATTTAGTTTCTCACCCTTTCTGTAACAATCTGCAACACACACAATATCTTTGTTGCCTTTATTTGAACATTATCAAGGAATTTTATTCTGTGGAATATTTGTTGAGCTACTGAAGGATATGTATGTGTTTGTGTGTATCTAAGACTACTGAAGAGTATGTAGACATTTGTGTATGTATTAAAGGTAAAACAGATGAATTCTCTTCCCTGTACTTGAGAGGCACTGCTGCAGACCCATTTTCTGTCCTCTGCAGAGAGCTGCAAGTTGCACTACTGAAGAGGAATAGTCATATATTGTCATTGAATTCTGTAATCCTCAGAGGAATGCTTTAAAAATACTGAATTGGAAAATTCAGAGAGTTTTCCTGTTAGCAGTATGAACTACTAGGAGCATTCACATGGCATCCCAGTTTTCACAGTACTTTGGCTTTCAGGTTGTGATCCTGCAGATCTGCAGCAAGAGCTCAGAGCTGTTGCTGTGTTGATGGTCTTCAGTAGATTATTGACATGAGTTTGGATAAAGTGACCCATGGAAACAGTGTTCCTGGCTTGATCCTTGTATGGACAGAGGAATATGGACAAGAAGATACTTTAAACAATTTGTTTTTCTTAATCTGTGATTAGATCTTTTCTTGCAGTATGTCCTCTGATTATGACATTTATACTCTTCCTGCCTGCCTCTGGTTTGTCCTGAGATGACTGAGGACAATCCTACTCTTGTGGACTTTCTGGACATTCAGTGTGTACTTCTTTGCTTCTCCAATGCTGAGTGCTCTTAGAAGGCAGAAGGAAGAGCAGTCCCGCTGAAAACTTCCACTCCAGAGTGGGATTTTTGAGAGGGAAAGAGAGGATGGGCTATTTATGAGGTCTACATAGATGGAATGGATCACCAAATCACTGCCTCTTAGATCCTCCTTGAAAAACACTGAGAAGGAACAGGAACTGTTATTCTAGCCAGTATGTTGAAAAAGATAGTTTTGAATGACTTGTAAGCCCAGAAAAAAATTGTGATTGGCAAAATAGAACTCCTCATCTTCTGCTTTGCCTACCAGAATTCCTGGGGCTTTGTGTACACAAGTCAGGGGATACTTATGCCCTGGAGCTCAGTGCCCCTGTCAGGTACCAGCATACTTGGAGAAAGAAGACTGTAAGGGGGTGTCTAATAGCTTAAATTATTTTGCAGGGGGGAAAAAAAATATGGAGGTTTTATCTTCAAAAGAGCACAGTGTAATTTGTGATCCTAAGCTATTCATGCCACCTAGACTGGCAGCAGAGTCGCACAGCAGCTGAGAGATGCAGCAGATAAAATATTCATGTTTTGTGTAAACTGCTAGCCTTATGCTGGAAAGAGAAATTCTGCTGCCTTTCCTTTTCATGTGCGTTTCTGCCAAATATTCATTCTTTCCACTGTACGTTGTGTTTTCATAATGAGCTCCGAGCGTGGTGTGACGGAGGCTGTGTTTTGCTGCAGTTCTCTGCCTTGGAACAGGAGTATCTCCCTGTAACCCTGCACACCTATTTCATCTGTTTTGCAGTCTGGAGGCTGCCAGCATCGGATTCATCATCATTATAGACAGGCGACGGGACAAATGGAGTGCAGTCAAGGCATCCCTGACACGAATAGCAGTAAGTGCTTGCTTTTGTTTTTTATCTTCTAGAAATTAAAATTGTCTGCTGAGCCTTCAGCACACGATACAACCTCCTGTGTTCATTTTAAGCTCCCATTTTCTGGCTGTGAATGCAGATTCTCCCCGGCCCTGCAGCTCATAAGTGTTAAATAAGAGAGGGAGGAAGCTGCAGAGACAAATTACATAGTCTTGTTTACTGCTGAATTAGGACAAATTCCATATTTTCTGGGTTGATTGCAATATAAATTCTGATAATTTGAAGTTGGTTCCTAGAGGAGTATAAGAGGTACCCCTTCTGTGCCCTGAGGAGGGATGACGTGGCCTGCTTATGAAAGAAATAGATCCCAAGGGATTTGTGTTTGCACAGTAGTGAATGATCGCTGTCAGAAACTCTTAATAGCTTATTAAATCTCATTTGCAAAAGTCAGAGCTGGGCACTGATTTTCAGTGCTAAGAAAAGCAGCTGGTTTTATGCATCTCTTATTAGGAGCATTTACTGTGTGAGGACCAAGCACTTACACACAGAGGTGTAGTATGGCAGGATGACAAAGACAACTTTAAGTTCTTTCAATGTATTTAGACAGAAATGTTTTTCATTCTCAGGCTTTTTTGCTGCTCTCTTTAAGAAATTGTTCTTTTTTTATGCTTGATGAGCTCAGAGGAGTGTGAGAGATGTAGGCTGGGTGTTGCAGGCATGGCCATGTCTGCTGAACGTGTTGAGTGCCTGTCTGTGTGTAAAAATATGTGAGGTTAAAGAGATTCAAAACCCTTTGCAGAGTGAATAGGTAGGTCAGCCTGGGGAATCCATCTGTGCTGCCAGCTTCCCTCACCAGTCCAACGTGGGCAGCCAGCTTTGCCCTCTAGTGGCTGCAGCCTAAAAAATGGGAAAACCTCTGGTGATGGCGCAAATGGGGCTTGGTGGGGTTCGGATCTGGAGGAGAAAGGCACTAGTCAGGAACTTTGGAATTCTGTGGTAAATATGTATCATGAAACAACGTGTGGCTGGGCAGTAAAATCTATGGGTCAGTCTTCCTGTTGGGTTTGTGACAAAGAGTATGTGCTGAACGGACCAGCTGATGCAAGGAGCAGCTGGACTGAGCAAGATCCAATAAGTCCTACCTGCTTTGCCCTTGTGAGGAAACACTTGGCTGAAAATTCCCTTGTGAGGTAGAAATGTGCCTTCTAAGAATTCTATCTTTCTTGCAGGGAGCATTTCCAGGAAACCTGCAGCTGGTGTTTGTGCTGAGACCCTCCCGCTTTATCCAAAGGGCAATCGCTGACATTGGCATTAAACTCTATCGAGATGACTTTAAAATGAAGGTACCGGTAAGCATGCAGATTTTTGTCCATGCATTTTCCTTATCTTCATTTCTGCACTTCTGGGCTCTCAGCAATTTCTCATAACCCAGGATTGCAAGTGGCACCTGGGGCCTTTCATCTGGGTCTGTGCGGTGATGCAAAGAGTTAATTAGCAGTGGATGGTTCATCATATTTAATGGACATGTTCCCATGTCCAGTCTAGCTGTAAAATGTGACTCAGTTTTTAAGTACTGGCATTTTAACTCAGTGGAGATGTTCCCTTTATGTAGGCAGAGGTAGATCCCACTCCAGTGACAAAATATTCAGGACTACAGAGCAGTGAAAGCCTAGGGCTGAATTCTACACTATTTGATAGGTTATCATGGGAGTGCTGGCTGTCCCTGTAACATTTGTTATTCTGAATGTCTTTTGTGACTCTCATACCCTCAAGATTCAGAGTTTGTGCTTTATTTATTTTTATATGCACTTGGCATATGCTGTAGGTTGATTAAACTGTGATGTGGAGAAGGTTATCAATCCTGAAAAAGTTTGAGATTATTCTATGAGAGGTCTTTTAGGAGCTGTTTTTAGCTGCATGTTTGCATGTGGTGTCAAAAATTTTTAAGTTTTATAAATAAACTTGAATTATGATTATTGATGATATTTCATCCTGGATCAGACTCATACTGTGCTCCACAGTCACTTTGCTGGAAGGATTTCAGATACCTGTTTTGGATTTTGCTTTTGGGTTTATGTTGTTTCGCAAAATACTTAGGGTTCTCCAACAAATTCTAGGTCTGTCATCACTCGAGTTTGAAGTTCAGGTGTTTAAAACATTTTCTGCTTCTTCTGAAATGACAGACAGCAGCTGTTTATTACAGTGCATACAGAAAAGGAACCGTGAACATACATTTGGTTACTGTGGTTAAATTGTAACACTTACTGTCCTTAGATACGTTTGGCTTTTTGGTAAAATGCAAAATTGATGGGAAAAAAAATTGTTTGAATACAAACCAACATATTTTATAGTACTTTAAAAAATGGATGCACCTATATTTAATATGCCACAATCTGTTACTATAGCAACAGTTGTACCAGTGACTGCAGCCTGGAAAGGGACAACTTCATCAAGGGCTGGCATTTTCCACCAGTTCAGCATTTCCTATAATTTTAGCAGTTTATTTGATGTCAGAGTTGCATTTCCAAACTTGGAAGGGATCAAAGTTGGAAGGGAGGTTCGTTCTAGGCAGGGGTCAAGCACTGCATTAAGAATGAAATGGTAACTTACCTTTTTTACAAGCAGGAAAACCAAGATATCAGTTTAGTTTGGGGTCATCTTGGATATTTTGAGCCATCCTGGGTACGTCCACAGAGCTTAGAGAGGAGCCTTACAAAAACTAAGAGCATGACACGTTTGCTGGATCTACCTGCCTCCTGCCCAGATATCTGTAGACAGCCTGTCAGATTTATATACAAGCTGCCCACATATGTCTGATGCTATTCTAAGTTGCTTAGGGTTGTACTAGAGGTGTTCTAAGTTCCTGGGATATGTCCTGCTCTCTGGGGAGGCTTTTCTCCTGTGTTGCAGCCCATCCTAAAAGTACCATCTGGGCATGTCCTTGTATATCCCAGTTTCAGAGTGAGGAAATTACTGAGAATGATGTCTTGTCCTCCTTGAGAACAGCATCCTAAGTGCCAAGAGGAGAACAGGACTAGAGAGTTCTTGTTCCATTGGAGATGTCCTTACTCAAGGGATTAGGGATCAGTACCTATCTTCAGTACCATGACAATCTTTTAAATTGTTTGCAGGTTTTTTGTTCATGTTGTGTGTTTGGCCCTATGACAACATTCATGTCCTAACTGGGCCGTGGATGGGTGGCATTTCCTATCACCTATCCTATCCTGACTGTGAGTGAGTCAGGACCAAGACATGAGCATTCAAAAGGAGCTCCAAGAATATTGTACGCATTTGTTAAGGAAACATTTGTTCGGTAGTTTATTTGAGCTATCAGACTGCAAATATGTTCAGTAAAATATATTTGCTGGGTTAAATCAACACTGGAATGAGTAGAAACCAGAACATCAAACAGGAACTGGAAATAAAGGCTGAAATAACCAACCAGACACAAAAAGGAAATGCAGGATTTATATCACATACACAGATGTGGGTAATAAAACCAGGTAAATTTCTATTGGGATAGTGACTTGATTAGATATCATTAACCAGGATCAAGATATAGAAATATAGGACACATGGCAGAGTTCATCTGAGACTAAAATCTGAATACAAGAGGAATACCCAGAGATGTACCCAAGGAACCTCCCATCATAGGAAGTGAATTAAAGCATCTTCAGAACATACGCAAAAAGGTGAAACAAGGACGGCTCTGACTTGACATAAGGAAAGACTTTCTCACCACAAAGACAGTCAGGCAGCAGACCAGACTGCCCAAAGAGGTTGTACAATCTCCAGTCCTTGGATATTTTTAAGTCTCAGGTGGATAAAGCCCTGAGTAACCTGGTTTGATCTCAGCTGGCACAGCTTTGAGAAAAAAGTTGGAGTAGAGAGCTGACATTCCTGCCAACCTGAATTATTCTAGAAAGATTCTGTAACAAAGATCAGCTGAAAACTTGTTCAGGTTTGTTCTCGAGGCTTTTCTTAGAGAAGTCCTAGCTTAGAACATGTATCCTGTTGTCTCATAAATCTGCACTCATCTCATTGTTCACAGTGTTTGTCAGTGTACTTACCATGCTCCATGGGAGCCTGCTGACATTCAAAGCCACTTAAGATTTCTTTAAGTAGGGACAACTAACACATTTGACATATTTCTGACATTTATTTATTTAAAATTCTTAGTCATTTGTGCTCAAGTTCTTATTCTTCTGTTGCTGAAATCATGGCATATATTTTAGCCATTGGAACAACAATAAATGTGTGCTATTTGTGTAACCACTTGTGTAGACAAATTTACAGTGGTTGCCAAAAGGTAATGCTGCTTATCTGAAGCTGAACTCAAGTCTTGTTTGGCTTTCTTCAAGCAAGTTTAGTGGCAAGGAGATTCTAAAGTAAATAAATGGATCTAGGTTTATCTCTCCTTTCCCTTCCATTATGATTTTAAATGGAAAAATGCCAGTGAATTCAGTGAACATACAGTGCCAAAAAAAAATCAGAAAACTGAATAAAAATCTTACTCTCAATGGTTTCATTTCAGCACTTCCCTGGATCAAGTGGTTGGTGTTGAGGAAGCTATTTAACTTGCCTGTGCCTCCATTTCTCTGTAAATAAAAGTTATCTAGAGAATAAATTATTTTATGGAAATTTGTGTGAACAATATCAATGCCATACTTTTGCTCTTGATGCACATGCAAAATGAGGCAGCCCAGCAAGGAGGAAGATGATGTCAAAAATCAAGGTTAGTTCAAGAATGTCCATGTAGGTATTGAGAAGGCAAAATCTAGGGAAAATAAACTGTGGCCATGGCATGAGAAAATGGGAAATGAGAACTGATGGCCTCTGGTGGAACTGCAGTGATCATATGTGTTTGCAAACCGAAATCATAGGAACAGTGATTGAAAGGCTCATTATTTCTCTCAGTCCAGTGTGTTTGGATTCGTTTCAGATCATCATGTTAAATTCTGTCTCTGATCTGCATGGCTACATTGACAAGAGCCAGCTGACCCGGGAGCTGGGAGGGACCCTGGAGTACGGCCACAGCCAGTGGATCCACCACCGAACTGTGAGTGCTGCTCTTCTTCCTACACACCTGCACCAGGGCTGTCCCGGTGACAAATGCAAAGCAACCATTAAGCAATAACTTTTCAGTTCCAGTACAGCCCATGGATTCTGCTAGGGACTCAGGGAAAGAGGAAATCCATGACTCAAGCAGAGAAAGGCAAATTCCCCAGAAGTTTGTCACAGAAGCAGTAATTGTATCTCACTGCGTACCTGGCTCAGGACCTAACAGCGTCCTGGTGTTCTTACTCAGCAAGGCCTGTGGGCACATTCTCTTGCCTCTTACTTAATTGAATGGGATTAGTAGGCCTTCAGCTGAAGTTGAAAATAGGCTGTAGTATTTTGATGACTTTACAAAGGTCAAAAGTCTCACTTTAATGATTAATTATGTCCATGCTTTTAAGATAATTAAAATACTTGGGGCACTATATTTTATTTTTCATTTCTATACTATACAAGCATGCACTCCAGCTGGGTCTTATTTTGGGTAACTGAAGAACAGTTGTGACTAGGAAGGCAGAAAGACTTTTTTATTCTATTGAGGAAACTTGTACAGGTTTGATTGTTTGTTCCCTTTTCAGTCTAGTTAATGCATTTCAGTGTCTGCTTCAAAACAATGTAAACAATGAATTATGGTGCCCAGTTTAGATGACAGCTCACAAAAAACAGACTCCAAACTCTGACACATGAGCAGACAAAATATTGCATCATTCTTTCTAAGCAGAAATGGACTAAGCTGGGTCATGATCCCGGAAAAGTAATTAATTTCACAGAGAGTTTATACAATGTTTACATCTCTCTTTGTGGGTCTACTTGCAAGCTTGGTGTATTAGAGCCCACATCTAATGTAAGTCTCAATGTTTTGCAAAGTTCTGAGCAGCCCTGGGTTTGAGTCTGTTGTTGCTGATGAGCAGGTTACACCTAACTCATAAAAAGAGCTTTTTTGAGGTATTTTAAGTCAAATCACTTTTGTCACTTTCTTGCTATAGTTTTTTTGTGCTTTGCTGTCCTTATAAAGTTTGATTCTCCTTGAGACACACCAAATATTTCAGGCTTTTAAATAGGCAAACATAATGAATTGAATCTAACATTGGTTTTCTACGTTTATAACTGTGTTGACTATAATGAGGTTAGGGTTGAGATGAGTGGACAGGCTTATGTCAAAAATATCAAAAATATGCAACTGTCCTTGAAGGAAGGGGGAGTGTGAAGAAACGATTCATCTGTGAGAGCTTTCAAACAGCAAAAGGTTTGAAAATATGAAGGGGGATAAAAAGAGGTACAAGAAAGCTTGTATTATTTATTAATGATGGGGGTTTACATAAATCAATAATACATAGTTTGGTAAAATATGCAAACAGAAATGAGCCAAGAATTCAGGGGAGTAGGGCTATGCAATTCCCAAAGGTTTTGGTTAAATCTGTTGGAAAAATTTTTACCAAGCACAGAGACTTGAAAAAACCCAACCCACAGGAGTAATTCAGGTACGTGAAACAATGTGTTGCTCATATATGCAGGAGAGAGTGGGGGCAAGCATGCTGTTAAGTGAAACACAGACAAGTTCAGGGTGCAGTCAGCCAAGGAATATCTGCTGGATAAGAGGTTGTCATCAGGGAAGTCTCAGCTTCCAGGGCACCTTGAAACAATCTGACTTCCAGTCTTGCTGAGCTATGGTCTTCATGCCCTTTGCTGCTTCCCTCAGTGTTCTCACATCTTGTCCTGCCAGTGCTTTTCTTCTGAAAAAGCTTTAAACTGGCTAAATGGCAGTGACAGAGCAACCTCCTTGCATCATTCACTGTTTCTGCTCTCCTCTCTTGGCTGCCAGGAGCCTATGGACTTTTTTGCCCCCAGAGTGCATTTTTGGCTTTCAGTAAGTGGCCTTTGGTCATGGATGGCCATGTCTGTGATGCAGTCAGAAGTGTAACATTTCAGCCAACTCTAATCCAGTAGTTTCAGTGCTGAGAACAACACGATACAGCTGCTGAGCATGAAGATAGAACATATGTGGGTCTGTACTGCTTGTGTTGAAAGCAGACATGAATTTATGGGGGAAAAGGGAAGAATGCTGTGAACTCTGTTAGCATTGCTTCATGGGGGGTATGTTTGAGATCACAAATGTGGGCTAATTCCTCTCTACACTTTTTGAATGGTGATCTACCTCCGGTTTGTTTTTCACTGAGCACGCAGCTTAATTTCATCTGTCAGGGTTGCAAACAATGATTTCCCATCAGTCTGGAGAAAGAAATGCAATGTGCAACAACTACATAGTGTTTGATTGGGTGTAAGAGTATCCCTAGTGTTTGTTGACTGACTCAAACCTGTGGGGAGTTAGATCAAAAAGTACAAAGAATAAAGAGCTATACAGAACAACACGGTCACCCCCAAATTCAGACATGATCATGAAAAAATATCCCATGCAGTTACTTGCTACTAGATCTAAAGGTTTTAATCACGTCACAGGTCTGAACATTATATTCTGCTCTGAGAAGGTGGCATTGGTTTTTTTAGTCTTCCTCACTTCCCCATTCTTCATTAAAACCACAGATTTCTGACAAGTTTTATGTTGGTGTACCCAAGTGATAAAGGAACAGCAACATTCCAATGAATTTATGCATTTTAACTGTATTTGTAGTTACTTGTTCTTGTATTTGTGTACTACCATGGACAGACGGGAGGAAATGACTAGAATGCATCTAGTACAGATAGACAAGATGGAGATGCACATATTCAGAAGTCAGGGGAAGACAGATTACTGCTGAGTGAACAACGGCTGTATAAATATAAAGGCTTTGCCCTATATATTTTAGTAGTGTTCTCAACTTAAATAAAGCCTTAATTAAAATTTAAAATGCAGCAGGATTTCCCGGCAAGCATGGGCAGAGGATCTGAAGTTCCAGGCCTGGCTTTGAAGCTGATGTCCTCTGTGGTTTCATTATGTCTGCTGTGGTTTCATTATGTCCCCATTGGCTCATGGAGGTGACAATATGTGTGGACCTGTGAAAAGGTCATTTGTGACACATGGTTTAATTTGTAACTTTTAGCACGTCCACCCAAAAAAAGGCAATATGACCTGCTTTACAGGCATGTAATACTTGCAGCACAGTGTGGCTGAAGCACAAAGTGCTGTTAAAGGGCTAAGGGTAAATAAACAATCTGTGACTTTATGCTTTTGCTTTTCTAGGCTATTGAAAACTTTGCAATGACAGTAAAAACAACAGCACAGATGCTGCAGACCTTTGGAACAGACTTAGCAGAGACTGAACTTCCCAACGATGTGCAGTGCACAGAGGAGCTTCTCTCCTCCCACACTGACCACCACAGCAAGCTGAAGGTGATTGTTGCCCCATGATGTAATAGATGAGTTCTGATCTAGCAAAATCTTCTGCCATCACTTGGCAGTCCATTGTCTGGAAACCACTGAGGAGGACACACACCTGGGTTTGGGAAGTCAATTCAATTCACCTGTGGAAAAGGATATTTTACAGCTTCAAGAATGATAGAATGGGGAAGTGTCACTTCCACTTGTGACAGGGAGTAATGGGATCACATCTGGAACAGGATGGGCTCCTGATGAAGAGTTCATCAGAAAGGATGGACTTACATTGGAGCAGAAACAGAGAACATCTGTGAGGACAGTCAGGAATAGACAGAATGATCTAACTAGATGATGATTGTTGTTTTGTTTAAAAAAAAGTTGGGGCCAGTTTAGCTTTGCAGAGTAAGGATCAGAAGTAAATATTTCTGCTGTCAACAAATGCCTCAGGTTAAACATACGATGAAAAAATACTACCTAAGCTGTATTAGCACAAGAACAATTTTCATGAAAGAAGTGATGTGGGGATTCATCATCTGACAAGTTAATATGTGAGCCTCATTGTCTTTTTTATGGCTCATCTTTCATGCTGGGAAGACACTTCTGTGAGTGACTTCTTATAGCTGATGTACTGTGGCTCAGCATGGCACAATGTTGTTTGAGGAAATTCCATTAAGAAGTGCAATGTCTCAGCCCAGTCTTTCAGCTCACAATCTACAGGCATACATTCAATTTGTGGCCTGGTCAGATATGCAATCTGCTCAGAAATTACTCTATTCGTTTTCTCAGAAACAGATCTTATTCAAAGTTAAAAGACTTAGCTCTCTGCATTTGCTAGAAAAACATATCACCTTTGGTAAGCATTTATATTTTGTTTCAAGTATTTTGTACCTATGAAAGAATCCTCCTTTATCATTACTCTGTTGTCATCTAGGAGATGTGAGTGTTGTTAAAAGAACATACAATTTGGGTTTTGGCTTGTTTTCTTTTCCCTCAGGATGAGCTGAAGCTAGCAGTGAAGCAGGGGGCCACCTTACTGACATGCATCCGGGAGCCAGTCACCCGAAGTGCCAACAGCAAACTCAGTCCAGATGAACTGGAAAATGTAGCCACAGTGGAAAGGTCAGTGGAGCTAGATTACCTTGTGCAACTTGTTAATTTATTCCTAGGAGATACAAATGTCATTTAAATATGCAGGTTATAAATTACCACTGGTTCACCTAGTCAGGATTTATTGGACAGGTAAGTCAGAGAAGGGAATGGCTTAGAGGAGGTTACTTGATTAAACTGTCAAGGCAAGTTCAAACAGGTCTTGCATTTCTTGCTAATTTTTGGTCAGACCATTAACTACCTGGCTGAAGATTTAACGTAGGACCTATTTTCTCCATAACATTTATGGCTTCCAAACCTCTGTGCCTGGTTAGAAAGTGGCACCTGAATCTCTGTGAGATGAGCAGGTGGTGTGCTTGTGGGTGTCTGTGGAAATACTGGGGGAGGAAGAGATGAAGATGATACCTGAAACATCCTGTGTCACAGCTGCAGACACACAGAGACAGAACCTCCTTTTCCTTCCTACAATGCTAGTTATTACCATAAAGCTTTTAGTCACCATGTAGAAGCTTCTGCTGTGCCATGTGATGCAGTGCAAAGAGAAATGCCATGCCAGTGTTTCAGCATGTCTGCATTCACTGACAACAAAGGTGCTAAAAGTAAAGCTGAGCTGATATTTTTCACTGAATACTTTAAAATCCTTTGAACAGTCATCCCAAAGGAATTTGCAAATTCATCTTTAATTCAACAACTAGCTTTGATTATAAAAAAGTTTTCCTGGGTCAGATTGAAAACAGAAATTTTTTTTTGAGAAGAGTAGAAGGGAGCTCTTGGTATTTGCCCCAATAACTTGATGGTTTCAGCAGTCACTGATCCCTCATCTACCCAAAGAATGCCCATCTATTGAAGTACAAGATACTCAGAGAAAACTTCCTTTCTGTTTTTTCTACTTGTTTAAAACTGTTCTATTTTGTAATTAATGGATCATTGAGAAATTGTGAGGGTGACTCACTAGCCTGGTGTCAGATATTTTACTGAAGATATGACACCTTGAGATTAATGAACTGCAAATAAATATTTCATCATTTACACAAAGTAAAACAATGTCCATGGGAGTAATTATGAACTTCTAATCTATTGTTTTTAATGTACTGGGAAAAATGATTCAGCCCTTGCCTATTTCAGATGGATGAAGAAAACTAACAAGTTGTAGAGTTCTGCTTTAATCATTCCATAAAATAATAATTGCATCATATTCAATCTGCATTAGTTGGGGATGAATTATCTTTGAAGCATTGGGTGGAAACTAGGGAGTGACGGCTGCCCTTGGCTGCCAGCACATGGAACAGCTCCAAGTCCCTCTTGCACACCAGGAGGCAGGACTACAATTGCCACAGTAGGTCCATGTAGTTGTCACTCATCTGTCACATTCCTGCCTGTCCTACTGCAAGTTTCATTCTCTTTTGCTTAAGGGAGAGTTAACACAGAGCCCTCTTACCTAAGTGTAGGACTCCCCACCATCTCTCTGCTCTGCTTTCTGCCATCAATTACTGTAACTTAAAAGAAATGAACTATAGGAAATAAGTACATTCTGTTCATTATAATTTCTTATCAGGTTGTTGGCTCAGTTGGATGAAACAGAAAAGGCTTTTGATCAATTTTGGACCAAGCATCATCTAAAACTAGAACAGTGCCTGCAGCTTCGACACTTTGAACACGATTTTAGAGAGGTATTTCTTTGTTCATGCTGTCTAGCCTTCTCTGGTAAATAAGGTCAAATTCTACCCATACCTAGAGTATACTGGCAGTCCAAAATGGAGGTTGGGAGAGAAGACCTAATTGTGAAATAGGAAATGAATATTCAAAAATTAAAGTCTTGACAGCCTTCAGGTGTCTTACAATGCTTGAATAAGGCACAGAGAGGAAAGTGCCAGATTGTGAGGCCAAAGTGTGGAACACCAATAAGTAAATTTATCTTGATAAATAATTTTGCATTTAGATGTGAAGTTATCAAACATAGATTCTTCTGTGATGGTAAGTTGCCAGTCTCACCAGAGTCATGGGAATACAGTTCAGAAAGCTCAACTGTCAGCCCAGAGACTGGAGTAATACAGATTCTGGAGTAATATAAACTCTGGAGTTACAGGTTGTCAAACTTTATGGGCCTAATTAGTGAGAAGCAGGGAAACCCTTTGAAGAATAGTTGGTTGTTGATTTATTCCTCGGATTTTCCATTTTGGAACAAATGGAAGACTAAACTTGGGATGCAGACTCTTCTCAGAGATGTAGGTGAATGTTGTAGTTTTTATCAGTATCTTCTGATAGGGTTCTGTGTGGGTTTATTTTGTTTTGGTTTTATGTTTTTGTTGTTGCTGTTTTTTAGGTAAAACTGACACTGGATAACCTCATGGAAACACAAGCAGGTTTTGCTGACATTGGAGACAGTGTGACTCGAGTTGAGAACCTCCTAAAGGAACAGAAACATCTGGAAGAGAAAGGACAGGTTTGCACTCAATTTAGTATTCTAACTGCTATACACATGGTATTCTAGACACTTCTTTGTCACTGTCCTTTTTTTTTTGTCCAGATTTACTCTCTTCTCATAAGTCATTACTTTAAATTGCAAAACACAGATCCTAATTTCCAGAACCCAGGGTTGTTCAGATGCAGTAGTTCCACTTCATTACTTGGAAAGCTAAGGAAAAAAGTAGGGAAAACCCTTGTATAATGAATGTCCCCGGTATGTGAGAAAGAAGTGGTGGACTCCATAACCTCAGCAGGCAACCTGTTTCAGTGTCTGGTCACCCTCACAACAAAAAATGCTTTCTAATGTTCAGATGGAACCTCACAAGTTTCAGTGTACTCACTGACATTGAAGTTGGCCTTCAATGTAAATATAAAGTAAGACATATCAGCTATGTTAGTATTCCAAACCTTTACCCCCAGGCTGCAGCAGGTGTTACAGAGATGGATTGTCCTTATTATGCCTGTCATTCTAACTTTGGCTTTTTCTCATTAATTTCACAGGAACCTTTAGAGAAGGCCCAGTCTCTTGCTCTCCATGGAGAACAGCTCATCCAAAACAACCATTATGCAGTTGACTCCATTAGACCAAAGTGTGTTGAACTCAGGCGGATTTGTGATGACTTTACCAATGAGACCAAGAAAAAGTATGATATTTTGGGAAAGTCTCTTGAGCTGCATAAGCAGTTAGATAAGGTAAGTGAACCTTCTCAGATAACAGCTCTGGCAGGGTTCTACTAAAAATGAAGGATTTTATAAGCTCAGGTAATTACGATGATGATAAAAAATTGTGTTTTGTTTTTCTCCATTTCATTCAGTAAATGTTAGTATAAATATTGGAGCTTTGCATTAGTTCAGCAAGTTCAATTCTGCATATGCAGTTGTTGGGGCAACTTGTGGGCAGGAGCTGCTGCATGCTATGAGTAACATTGATCCCCTTTAATGACATGTTAGGGCAAATCTGTTTTTCATAGAGTAAAAGCAACACCTGACAACTTGGACCGTCAGTGATGATAAATCCTTCTTCCACCACTTTTCTTTAAAGGCAAGCCAGTGGTGTGAAGCTGGAATCTACCTCTTAGCTTCCCAAGCTGTGGACAAGTGCCAGTCACAAGAGGGAGCTGAAACTGCACTTGTAGAAATCGAGAAGTTCTTGGTAACCGCTAAGGAACATCAGCTCTCCAACCCGAAGGAGTTCTACAATCAGTTTGACATGATCCTCACCCCTGAAATAAAGGTAAAACCCCTCAGATGTGCATGTGCTCACTTAGAAGTTAAAAGTTCCTGTTTGCTTTGTCCATGAGATTGTGCTGGGCTATATATTTGAGTCTGCTAAAATATGCCTCTTTCCATACTCCAAAAGGGCACAGAGGTCAGTATTTGTGGCGATAAGTTTTACTCATAAGAGTAGTCATGCAACAATGCTATTTTCTTCAGAGCAGTCCTAGAAGCTCTGCTTGAGTCACCATGTCTTGGTCAGTGAAACTGTGATCTGGGCAGAATGCATGGACTGGGCTGCAATGAACTGTCCGTGTCCAGAACGGTCACTGTGTGATCCCCAGCTCTATTCTCAGTCTGGCAATACAAGTCCTTTCTCCACTTGCACAGTCCAGTGCTGACAACCATTTGTTGTTTGTCTTTTCCTTGTCAAGGCC
This sequence comes from Hylia prasina, assembly GCA_013397195.1. Classification (NCBI taxonomy): domain Eukaryota; kingdom Metazoa; phylum Chordata; class Aves; order Passeriformes; family Sylviidae; genus Hylia; species Hylia prasina. Next base: position 441,899 of record VYXD01015588.1, read on the forward strand.
AATGCCCAAAGAATTGTACAAAAACTCGAAGATGTACAGGAAATGTTTGACAAGAGGCAAGTTAGTCTGAAGAAGCTGGCAGCCAAACAGACCCGGCCAGTACAACCTGTTGCTCCACATCCTGAATCTTCCCCAAAGAGAGCATCACCAAAGATTACCAGACCAGCAGCAGTAGGTAGGCCATGAGCAGCTGCTTTCAGACTCACACCAATGCTTTGTCCACATGGTCATGTTTGATTTTTATTATCAGAATGAACACTTGAATTTGATGTCCAGTGTCAGCCTTGTAGGTCCAGCTAGTAAAAATGAATATGAAGTATCTCTCACTGCAAACATACAAACAATGGTGAATCAAAAAAACCCACCAGGTTTCTCTTCCTAGGTCTAATCTACAGAGTACATTTCTATACTGTGTCCCAGTGGGTCTTGTATTGCTACTTCTCAAATACCCAAGCCAGGGTAGTCAATGGAAGTCTGCAATGTAAGCATGAGAACTTCTTTTACATTGCAAATAGTATAATGTGAAGATTTGGCTTTCAAGTGTCATAATTCCTCAAATTTCAATCAGATACTTGCAAAATTAAGTGTTCATTAGTGAGTGACACTGACTCATTTGTGGAATTTTTGCTTTTCCCTCTCTACGTAGATGTTAGTTTACTTTCTACCTTGTCCTCTGCTAACCATAGAAGCTGAGCATTGCTTCTGTTTGGAAATTACTGAAAGTTCCTGATTTGAGGTTAGCATATGTATTTAACCAAGATAGCTCTTTTCTGCAGAAGGAACATGGGTGAAGCTAATTTGAAAATGTATCCTGGAGACCAGCCACCCTGTGCTTGGTGGCAGGAAGGGGTTGTCCCTTTGGAACCTTTCCTGCTGTTCAAAAGGGAAACCTTTAGCAAAAAGCCTTTAAAAAACCCTCTAATTTGTATGAAGGGCATTCAATAAACTGCTTTCTCAACAGGAAGATGGCCAGTAGCCTGACCATTTTGCTTTCTAGGCGTACCAGCAGAAAGTCACACCAATGTCCTTGTTCTCCTCTGCTCCCCAACATTCATCCTTTCCTCCAAAGGAAAATCATCTTCCCATTCCCATGCTGGTTTGACATCTGTACATTTTTTCACCCAAACCATGCTAGTTGTGTTTTTTATGGACAGTTTCCTACCTCAAGGTTCAGGCTCTCTTATGGTTTAAGGCAAGCTGAGAACACAATGCCTGTGAAAAGGTCCTGCTCTGCCACACACACATCCTCCAGCACTGTGCTCCCCTCTTGCACTGGGGTGGCCAGTCAGTTTGCTGGAGTTGCCTTGAAAACTGAATAAACAGACTGCAAAACCCTAGTAGTTCTTTTTCCATTGCATGAGTTAGAAAAATGCAGGAAGCTCTGGAGATCACACAGTCCAGTCATCTGCTCCATGCAGCACTAATGTCAGAGTTCATCAGATTGCTCACTGCATGGCCACTAGTGCTGAAGCAAAGGAAGTTACAGAAAATGGGGTTATGGGGTCAGTAGGTCAGAGCCAGTTAGTTCCTGTCAGTGGCAGCACAGTTTTAGGAGGATTTTCACCTACTGTGAAACTGCATCTTCAGGCTAAAAGCTAATCTTGCTGTTCTGTTTATGCATGCAGTCTCCTGAACTGTTTCTTGAACTTCTTTCTTGTCATTTTAGCACACTTGCAGATTTTTAAATTAAATCGTTGATATAGACAGAACCTTATAGAACAGTCACTAATTTATGACAGAGCTCTAAATGTTGATTCTTGTTCATACAGCCCATCCCACATACTATCAGCTCTTTCACAGAAAGTCATGAGATGCTCCCTTGCACTGTCCCTTGAATTGCACTTCATGGTTATACAACCCAATACAGGATAACTGTGTGACAAGGTTTAGCCTTTAGTGTCCTGTTGCAAAATAATAGGTAGGTGAAATTTATTTTAAAGTGCTACTCTGCTTGTGAGGTGTAAAGTGCAACCCAGTCCTGTTCAGACACTGATAAGCAGACTCTACCCTTTCATTCAGATTCTTGAAGGTGACTGACCGGGAGTACCTCTGTACAAAGAAACAGAGGTGCCTGAGTATCTACAGCTCATCCAGGGACTCACAGTCAGTGACTTTAACAGCCAGGAATAGTACATGTATATTCCCAAATTCTTTATTAATTGTTTTGGTGTTATCCAGTTGTCTGCTACAAAGAATCATACTTCAAAAATCCTGAGTACCCTTTCCCTCAGAATGCCAAAGTACTTGGCAGTACTTGCCAAAGTACTGGTCAGTATTTTAACGTTTTTTTTTCAGAAAGAAAACTGAAGCACAGATAAACTGAGGAATTCACCAAGGTGTTTCACAGTCTGACTCTGAAACGTGTCTGAGAATAGAAACAGGGACACTGAGTCCTATTCCTACTCCAGCCTGAAAATGAGGCTGTGAAATTCTGCTCTTTTTGAACCTACCCTCTTTTGGACTTACCTCTGTGTCCTTTCTTCACATTCATGGCATCAATGCACTATCAGCATTTATTTATAGGGACAATTTATTGAGCAACATCTTGGAAACCTGAGAGAGGCTTAGAGCACCTTCTCGAAACAGGTTTTGTAACTCATTTGTCATTTGTTACCCAGGACATACCTAAATATTTCTAAAAGCTTCCAAAATAGAATATGACAACAGGAAAATACCCTGTTCCTAGACTGTGTAAATACAAAGGCAAGAAAAGTCAAGAAAATGTGGTAAACAGAAATAGAAGACCAGAAAGAAAGGCTTTTGTCCCCAGGCAGCAGAGTAACAATACCATGGCAGCACTGGGGTGGTTGGTCTGTGAAAGGAAAAGAAGTTACATTTGTTCCAGAATAGATTTTGTTTTGTCCTTCCTTGCTGACTATCCATTTTCCTAACAGGGAGCAGTAGGGAAAACTCAGACCAATTAAGGTGCTAATGGAAAAATCTTCACAGATATGAAGGAAGTCTCAGACATTAAATACTCCATTATTGTAACTGTCAGACTCTCCATTTTACATAGGCAGAGATGGATTTTCTGCATGTAGGCACAGCTGATACCATGTCTAAGGGAAAGGGCAGGTTTCTGTTGGGGAAATGACTCTCACAGTTACATGACCATGTCCTTATGGTTTCTGGTGACACTCAGCAATCTCTTAGCTTAATAAGATCCAGAAAGGCCACTCAGAGTTGACTCTCCTTCAGTCTACACTTTCCTATGGGTCTGGAAACTGAAGAAAAATTTTAAATTAATCCAAATTTTGCTTGATGCTTCTGGTTTCACAAGAGGACTTCTATATTTGCAGGCCTGTTCAAGACTGAAGTACTAGTTCTGGAGTTACTGTGATGCTGAAAAGTCTGTGCCAGCTGTATTTGGTGCATGTTTTAGCTGTGAGAACCTCTGGCAGAAAACTCTGTTGATCTCTTTATAATAAGAGCCTTGAAAATATTTAAGTGACACCTTATTTTAAGGAGAACTCTGTTTTCTCCCAGTGGAAGCTGCTTGAAGACTGCTAATGGCTAAATTTGTCCCTATGTTTGTTGGGAGGAAAAAAGAGGCACTTGATAGAAAAACATTTTTGTTCTAATTCACTTCTGAATAATTTCGTGATGATTTGACTACATATTTGTTCTCTGCATTTCTGTGCAAAACTCTTTAGCATGGAGTGAATTGGAATAGGTCCACAGAAACCACAAAGTGTGTCAGGCACAATGAGATGAACTGCAGAACCATAAAGGATTATACAAGCTATTATAAAGTACTGCAGTTAGCATTTATCTATTTTAATTTGCTTGTAATTCTCCCAAACTCTTACTCTTTGAAATGAAACTTTGCCAAAGGCTATTTTCTTCAACCTCACACGTTCTTGGAAATTTCAGTAAAAGATGATTTGGCCATCTCAGTGACGATGGTTAGGAAAAATGTCTTGTTTTAGTTACCTTTCTGCCAAGAGTTGGCACATGGCAGCACAAAGTGCTATGAAATATCCACCTAGAGAGTTCTTTGTGTGCAACATAAATGTGAAATACAGGAGCAGAGATGTCAAAATTTCTCTGAGCTTGTTAAACAAATAACATGTTTAACAGCACATTGCACATACAAAATCCATGACTCACAAGCATCTTAGAAGGCCAACTTGGAACACAAAGATTCATAAGGGGGGAACACAGCTGGAGCCTTTTCAGTTCTTTAAATAATAAAATTTAAGCTGGTTCCATATCAGTTAAATGTATACAACTGCTCATTGGATCCAGTCCAGCATTCCTCACAGTCACTAGTGCACAACACTCACTAACTAATAACATCTGGACAGAGGATAAAGGAAGAATTTCTTGCAAGAATCTGGGGATGTGTGCAGAGAAAGTGAGGCTTTGGAGAGATTAGCTGACTCAGAAGAGATGGGGCTTGTGACTTTCATGAATGGTTTGAGAAACCACTAGTTTCTATGGTTCAGTATATTTCTATAAATGAAATTGAAAACAGGAAAAGATACTTTCAGTTTTCTGGCTGGGAGACTGCTATTACACTTGGGCCAGTCTGAGGAAACCAAGTAATGTCTCCTTGTAGAAGAATATTCCACATTCAGGAACCTTGTTCTGTGCTTCTTATATCAGCAGATTTTCAGGGGGCTTGACAGAAATTTTGTTAGAGCAAAGAAGTCTAAATTATATTGCCTAAGAATGGAAAAGTCTTTCTGCCCTAAGCCTTCAAGTGACAAACCATAGCTGCTCTGGTGATTCTTTAGTTGTCTAAACACTCTCTTTTGTCATCACCTGCATTCAAAACAGCAATTAAGCCACTAATTATCTTCAAACTCATATTCCTGTTGGACAGCATGAGCAGCAAGCCCCAATAAAGTTCAGCAGACTAGTTGTTTCCATGCTTGTTCTTGCCAAAGGAATTTGATTCTGCTGTAGGTGATTAGTGAGAATTCACAAACCCATACAGAAAACAGATGGGAAAACATGTGATGCTGGAATTTCCCCCAAACCTAGAGGGGAAATTGGAAAAGTGTAGTGGTGAATGAAAGTGACAGACCCAAACTCTGCTTTATAATGCCCTTTGACAATATTTGCTTTAAAAGCAGCATCAAGCAATTTAAAATATTAATGAATTCAAAATGAAATCATCATTATGTGTCATCCAGGGGAGTACTGTGAAACAAAAGGATGAAAACAACCTTGAAACAATGCAGACATTAGATCATTTCTAGTTTTCCTTTGTTCCTATGCCTTTATTCTTTCAGTAGGCAGCTCAACACTGTAATTTTCAGCTTCTTCAGCAAGACAATACTGCACTGACCTTGAAACGGCCAACTGTACTGAATTTTATAAGGGAGTTTCCCTTATACTTCCAGTTCCACAGTAATTAGTGCAATAATAATTGACAGGTATTTGGACTGTTTCTTTCTGTACTGCTCCAGAAACTACTGAAATGCAGTGACATGTAGTAGTCTCTGACTGGGGCCAGTCAATAACTGAAAAATTCTCCAAAGCATAACCAAAGCAGCTTGTTTCCTGTTTTCAATGAGTATCTGGGTCAAATTGGAAAGGGAAGTTCGCTGTGTCAATATGAACCAATTCAGTTGAATTTGACTGCTTTATCTTGTACCTGTCTCTTTTTCTGAAATATGTCACACTGAAGAAGCCAAGACTCAGATTGTGAACTGATCTGAGTAATTTGAGCTGGATCAAGGAGCACCTGCAGTTTGGCTTCTTGTGAATGTGTCATCTTTCATTTAAACTGCCCTGTGCTCTTTCCTGCATCACCTGGAGCTGTCTGAGCTTGTAAGTTGTGATCCATACATCAAAGTTGTAATTGATGCCCACTTTTTCTGCTGATTGCTTTCTGCAAGGGCTTTCATACCAGTATCAACCATCCCTTCAAGCTACAAAATTTTCTGATTAATGACTAAGCCAAACAACTTGGTATTGCTGACTATGCTCCTCTAAGCGCAAGTCCTCATGTTTTCTGAAGTTATTTCTGTTGCTTCCCTTTATTTCCACGACAGATCAATTGTGAATTAGATTGTAGAGCAATCCAATGGCCTGAACTCAGATTTAGAGAGGGCAACTAGACACTGGCAGCATATGTAGGGTATTCAGGTGTGGGTAGGATTATGAAACAATGTCTTGATTGCCAAGCCTTAGATCTATTTTCCTTATGTGAATTTTTCAAGGTATAAACAAGACATAGTTGGGAGAAGCTCCAGGAGATAATAGTTCTTAGTGTAATAGGTCTGATCACAGCCTGTTTTGTCATGATCGTGGGTAGGTGAGACTTTATGGCTAAATAGAATCTCCAGGGTGCATCAATACTGAAAAGGGTGAATTTGCTGATGCTTATAGACACTTTACTCAGAGATTGATGGGAAAACACATAAAAGGACCCATTTGAGAACTTACCAGATATTCTGGTTTTGCCAACAGTAGCAGTCACCCTCCCTGCAGATTAGAAAGGTATGAAGAAGTTTGACAATCAGGATCAGTAGCTTCCATGTGCTGCACCTTGAATCTTTTTGTTCCCTTGGTTCCAAAATGTCAGTACACCACTTTTTGGATGAAATAAAAATACCTTTGAGAGAACAAATACTACTTCAGGGAAAGCTTGGGGATAGGAAAAGGGTATTTCTTGAAAGTAGTGCTCAAAATCAAAAGTCCCCTGCTGTATATTCTGACAGAGTGATGGAAGAGCCAAAAAGAGACATTTGCCTTTCATCTCAGTCCTGGGAACCACAAGAATTCTCTACCAGTCAGTTGTAGCTGCTGGTGACTGCCAGATTTCACTGTTCATTGAGGAAACTTTCTAGTATGGGGCCATTGTGAGGAGGTAACAGGCATGAAATGGGCATTGCCAAGTCCTTATGTCATTCAGCATTGGATAAATCCAAGATTTAGGGAAGAGTTGGAGAGAGGCTGCTTTAATTAATTCTCTTCCCAGCTGTGTGATAAGGGTGTTGAAAAGACACAGGGTAGAAGAAATATCAGCTTCCATTATTATTGTCTGTGAAACTGATATGTTGTGTTTTTAACTGAATATAATTCAGTGCTTCTATGTGCTTCTTTTTGCCTTTCTAAAAACTACTTCAAAAGAAGAATATGACAAGGGCATTTAAAACTTTGTTAAGGTATTTCTTTCAAAAAAGTATCCAGACCTCTCCTACATCAAGCCTTTGATACTACATCCTCCTCAGTCAAAGATGTCTGCATCTTTTTTACTGTACCCCTCACCTTCTCCCAACGAAAAAGTTAATGACTATCTAAAGACTCTCAACACTTCAAAACATTAAACTTGGTGAAACCCTCTTAAACAAAATGTTGCCAGATGCATTTGAAAACATCAGCTTTTATTCTTAGAAAAAGTGCTTGTTCAATTAGAAAGTTTTGCCAGAATAAAAAAGAAAAGGACTAGATGGAAAAGCAATTCTTTGTTGCCTGAGCCAGGTTCTTTCAGCATTTCATCTGGCTTTCATACATGTTTTCACCCATGACATGAATGGCTGCCTGTATCAACTCAGCAATGAAGAGAAGGGAGAGTGCTGTTGGCCTTGTACTTGCATGTGCTGTGAACCCATTACCAATCTAAAACAAAGATAAAGCTGTAACATACTATTTTCTACTCAAGCCAAATGTATGATTCCCCCTCTCATAGTTCCTTCTAACCCTTTGCTTTGGACAGCAAGCTCAGCACTAGGCTCAGGCTGGGTGGTTTTGTTGTTAAGGATGACTGTCCAGCAGCCTCAGACACCTCAGTGTCACCTGGAGCTTTCAGAGCCTGCAAGGGCCACCAAACCTGAGAGAACAGGGCATATTCTGAAATAACCACCTCAGATTCTGTCCTTACACACCTGTCATTGTGCCTTGCTGAACTCCTGTGATTACTCTTTTGAGAGTTGTTCACGTAATGAAACCTTACAGGGAACAATCCTTTAATCCAACATCAGTCAGCAAACCATTACCAGAAACAAAATTTCCTGGGAACCCACACAAACAACACCATGCAAGTGACAATTACCCAAGTTGGTACAGCTGGCTAACATTTACCTGAGCTCTCCTAAATATGGTTGTAGCACGTTTTCTAATGTTAGTGTCTTTTTTACTCTTTCAGCTACCAACAGGAGGTCTACAGAAATTTCCTGCCCTCCAAAGACTGTTTCTGAAGTAGAGTTATCGAAAAAGAAAAGCATTAAGAAGACAAAAGGTGGAATTAAGGTAGGATTACCTGTAATTTGGGGACATCCCATATTGTGAGAGAACTCAAAACCACATAAATATAGATTTACATACCTATACTTGGAATTAAAAAAAAAAATTGAGCATTTCTAAGTTAACTCTCTGATAAAGACAAGCTATTTTAACCCAGCTTGTCTGTTATTTACACCCTTGACTTGCTCACACATTTCATCTTTATTCCTCTAAAGAAAGCAAAAATTAAATGCAGTCCATTTTCTGAAAGGGCCAGTACAGCCCACAGCTTCAGCAATAAGCACAGAATAAAACACAGTTAGCAACAGGAACATACAGGTGGTCTCTCCTTTGCCTAAATTCACAAAAAGTGACTTTAGAATTAGTGTTACTCCCATCAGTAATGCAGATAATCAGCTGCATTCCTCCCATGCAGTTAGGTGTATGCAGCAACGTGGTATAGGCGTTATAAAACATCCATTCATTAATTTTTAAATCCACTTCCCAAGACTATACTGCAAATTATGCCCCCCTCCCTTTCCTCCCATTGTTCTGATAATAGTTCAGATGAGGACAGTTCATAACTGGATTCCATCATTATCATCAACCACCTAAATAATTTAGCAATACAGAATATAAGAATCAGCCCTTAAAAATGAAAGTGGTCAGGAACTTGGATTCTGCTGGGATTTAGATATTGGCTTGGATTAACAGCAAACTCAGCAGATGGGCTGTTTAACTGAATTTGAAGAGATTGGCTTTTGAGTAAGTGCAAGGAAGTGCTTGGTGCTCTTAAAGCTGCAGGCAAAAGGAGGGAAAGGCTGCTTTAAACTTGCCTGGAGAGCACGTGAAATGATCCAACTCTGCAAGACTGGACAAAGGAATGAGTGTTCATCAAAACAACCACTGTTTGTGCAAAAGCTCTGTTTCAGCCCGGGCACGGGCTCTGCACAGGTAGCTGTGCTGAGCCCTGCCTCACCCAACGCTGCTGCTGGGATACAGACACTTCTCAGAGGCACACAGAGGAATCCCAGGTTTCTCCACAGGACATTCGACGAAGAACTCTGAAAATGTGCAGTCTTTGGGTTGACTTCAGACAGGAAATGAAAAAATGGTATTCCAGAGAACAGATTATTATGCCCGTAATTATCTACACAAGGAGATAATTCACCTTCTGTGGTGCAAGAATATAATGACTTTGCCTGGAGTAAGGAGTGCCTCCATGCCAACACTGAGCAAGGATGGAGAATATAAATAGGAGCTATTTCTGCACGTCTAGAATTCAATTATTTGAGCTTGTCTAGTGGCTTTCTAGGTTGGGTAGGATCTGTTTTTTATTCTTTCAAAGAGTTAAAGTTGTCTAAATGAAAGCACCAGCAATTAAATATTTTCAGTTTTAACATGTCCTTCTCGTTCAGATTGAAGTGATGCATGAAGCCAGTCAAGGAGGATCTAGTAGAGTCCTGGTGACCAGTGAAAGTGATGAGAACTTGTCAACAAGGAGGAGGTAAGGCTGCACATATGAGCCACTGTATTTTTCTTTTCTTCTTAGAATGTAAATTACTGCATTTATAGTACATTTTCTACAACCTCTTTGAATTTCACCAAGATTAATAAATCATTAGCAATAATGAAGTTACTAAAATGTTTACAGCCATGCATTTATACTGAGTCAGATGGAAAAGCAAGTAAGAGTTATCTTTTGTTTGGTTTGGGGCTTTTTTACAGGTCTTTTTCTCTTAGAAGCATTAACTACAAGATGTGAGAGAAGAAGTTATTAGAATAAGCCTCACATGTATTTACAAAAAGCCCTGGTGTTAAAAGATCATCTCATAGTGTTCAGAATATTCACATTTGACTATATACCTCTGAGGGGCTTCTGGGTTTTTTAACTGAAAGCTCAAGCTTCTGCAAAATCTTGAGAAAAATGTTATTAATGATGCATTCTAAAGCAGCAGATACATAAATCACTTACTTCAACAAAGAGTATCAAGAAACCCCAATTTTAGCTGAGCTGCAGTTTCTAGGCCAAAGGGAACAATTAAACAAAAAAAAAAATCCAGAAAACAAAAAGCCCACAACAAAACCCACCCTGCAAGAAGCCAAATGCCACAATCCTGACTTCATTTCCTTTGTTCTCTTCTTCACTATCATTTAGATAATTCATGCTTTAGTTATGCCCCTGTCTCATACACTGGAGTTACCTGATGCAAATGACTCAATTTGTAAAAACCCTAACTTGATACATTATGTCAGACAAATTGGAGAGACATACAAATCATAATTATCTGAATTTAATTATACCCTATAAAAATACCATGTCTGGTCCCCAGACCATCAGTTACTTTTCCAAAGGTGCAAAGTATGATCTGAAACCTTGTGTAGACAGATACACATCTCCAGGGGAACAGCTGCCTGAAGAGAACATACAAATTACATTAACAACAGGTTCAGCTTCTAATACCTGGCAATTTTATACAGCTTTAGACCTAGAAGCTTCATAAACAAATTTGTGAGCTCTCTCTTTTCTTGGGAACACCAATTTTGCCTTTTGCACACACTGGGGGAGGGGGGGAATAACAGGCAGTTTGAAGCCCTCCTGTAAAAGGGAACTCAGAACAACACTTAAAAGTATCAGAACTGACCCTGTCAGTTACAAAGAAAGCAACAAGAGATATTTACCTTTTCTGTATTCTTCAGCTTTTTTTAAAAGAAATCAGTCTGTTTATTCAAAACAAATTTTACAAAACAACCATCTTTCTGTGGTACAGAGCAAATTTTAAGAATAAATATTGAATAATTTGTATAAAAATTAGTAATATCAAAGGGAAACTGATCCAAACCAAACAAACAGGTAAAAAAAATAGCATTAAATATGCTGTGCAACAATGTCAAACTGTTAATGAGGAGTGACCATTCAGGCTGATTCAGTTTTATTTGTAGAAGTAAAACCTATCAGCCCTGCATTGGAGCACTGAGACTATTGTTAAAAAAGATTCCTGATGGAAGTGTACAAATCTCAATTTGTGTTTAGAACCAGAAAATATGAAGTTTTCTATGTCTCTTCTATTTTTTGAAAGGAGTGCCTTCATGCTTTCCTTTTTATTCAACAAGCAACTTCTTTTCACTGCAGCAAAAGAAAATGCATACTACAAATATCAAGGCCCTTTTAAGATTAAGAAACAATCCAAACAAAGCTCAAACCAACTGTAAAACAAAATACTTCAATGGTCAAAAGTGACTTCCAGATAATGGCAACTACATTTAAGCAGCATTTCAGATGTTAGCTGGTTAAAGCTACTTACAGATTACTTCACTTTTGCATGTATGAGTGAAAACAAATCCCAACACGTAGATATGCTGGAAGTCCATAGTCTTACTAGTACATTTTGGTTGCATACTGCATATGATGACCCTCTTTCCCTTCAGTGAACAGGGTGGCTTTTCTAGCAGTGCAGTTTTGCTGTGCAGCTTCGTTGATTTAAATGGCTCACAAGTCAGAAATCTGATGAACTAGCTTTCCTTCAATATAGAATAATACCTTCTCTATATGTGCATTTATTTTCTCTGTATGCAACAGGTTATAAAGATCTACATCCCCAGTACTATTATCCATTTGTTTAGGCAAGAAAAGGAATTCTTTCTGAAGTACAGCTGTTTTACTTGTCAGTCATTCTGACACTGAAAAGTGATTAAATTGTGGGCTCTTTATATGCCCAACATTTAGGACCAGTTAGGAATCTTATTATCTTCCTTCTGGAAAACCAGTTATAGAAAGTTACATGTTTGACTTAGTTCCAGTAGCTACCTACCCTCCATCTGAACAGCTTAGAGAACAGCCAGCAAGCTCACTGCTGGATTCTGTCTGCACTGACAGATGCCATTATCCATTCAAACCAGCAAACCTGCAGCACAGCTCCAAGAGCAGTAGCAGTCAATTAAACCAAGTTTACTACTCACAGCTTCAAACTAGCAAGTCCTGTACAGCTGCCACAGGTTTGGCAATTAGCAACTAAGATATCTGTCCTGAGAGTCTGTGGAAGCACCATAACTGAGCTGTGCAAGGACTGCAGGCAGCCTACAACTCTGGTTCTCTGCAGTATCTTTATGACATCACAGGACAACTCATAAGGGCTGCAGATTGCACATCACTTAGTTCTGTTTTGGTTTACAAAGCACAGGCATTTTGTTCCTTTGCAAGTGATATTAACGTTGAGATAGATTCAAGGTATAGGGGTTTGTGGACACAAACAACACTGAAATTTTAAAGACAATTTTGACTTCAGGAGAAATATTTTAGTTATTATGATTTGTGTACTGAGTTTGTGTGAATCACCATCTCCCCATCCCTTCAATGCAAAGTTTGTACAGAAAATATGCTTCCTCTCTGTTAGTACAAGCATGAGATTTTGCTTTTTAAAGCAAAGACTTTTTAAAGTCTTTAAGCAGCTCTGAGTAACATTCCCAGGGACTTTTGCTTCCTTTTCACCTCTAGAATATCGGAAAACAGAAGCTTTATTAGAAGAAAACTAACTCAACTTATTTGCTTATTAAAGACTGGACCTTTTAAAATATGCTGATTCAGTTTTTGGAAGACAGAGAAATATTAGCCCAACCAGTCATGAGTAGTATTTGGGTTTTTTATAGCTCCAGGTTCTAAAGGGGGTTCCTTTGTTACTTAAAGCCACCAAGTCAGAGGGCAAAATCCAAACACTGTTTCCCTATTTCAAAGATTTAGGGAGCTTTGAGGAAACAATTGTAGCAGGTCTTCACTTCCAGCACTCACCATTTGTCAGCTGTGCAGGTCCAGACTGACTTTGTATAAAGCATTGAGAAATGGTGAATATTTGTAGAGTTACACTACCTTAAACTACTGCAATAGTCTCATTCATCAAGTCAGAAGTTCCACTTTCCTCATGCTTTGAAAGGTCTACTCCATTCTGATATAACAGATTTTTTTTGCCACATGCCTTAGTTCCCATAGCTTTAAAAAAAAAATCAAGACTTACTGACAAATTCAAAGAAACAGGTATTTTCAACAAGCATTTCAGAGTCTAGAAGTCCATTATAATTCACTTATAATCCAGAATTGCATACCTTGAAAAGTGTAAAAAACAGGCTACAATGTAAAAAGTTGAAGTACAACAGGAGAGCTATTCCAATAAGTCTCTGAACACAATCTGGGACCCTGGGACCATCTTCTTCCTCTCCCTCTGCCCACCCCAAGTATTCACGTGTAAATTTTACCTCTTTCCATGTTTACATATATTTTGGATAAACACCTAAAATGTTGCTCTGTCTTGGCTCAGTGGATCTTCAATGGGGATATTCAAGTATTAAGAAAACGCAGCTGAACAAGGATATGTGTCCACATAGTACAGTTTACAAAGAAGCACAATATTTACTAGTCTGCAGTACATCCTACCCCAAATCCCTGAAGAAATCTTTTTAACTTTGGGATCTGTAGCCTGCTTCCAGAGCTGGCGAAGATCATCTACGTGTCCATGAGACGTCATCATCTTGTTGTAAATGCAGGGATGATATGGAGCCTTTCCTTCCCCAGAAAAAAATACATGATATTGTGGTACGATTCCCATTTTATTGGCACAGAGACCCATGAAAACATCATCTATATAAAGACTTGTGTTCAGAGTCAATGAAGCCTCATAAACTTTAGCTGCTACGTCATTTGATATTACATATGCAGCTCCTGCTGTGTAGTCAGGGTAAGAGGGCCACTGGTATATTTCATATGGAACATAGTATTTGCTACTCTTGTCTCTTACGGGAGGGGATCCGCGATGGACACGACCAATCCAGAGATCTTGAGCACCCATTTGTGCGAGACTTTGGAGATAAGCAACAAGATTTGGCATGTGGATAAATATGTCATCATCTGCAGACATAACAAACCTGGCATGAGGACAGTAGGCATTCACCCAGCTAAACTGCAAAAGCAATTTAAGAGTGAGATTGTGAAAGGTATCCAAGAAGTCTTGCTGAATCAAATCCTGATATTTCTGGTCTTCAAGCTCAAGTTCTCTTTGCTGGCGTGTTTTCAGCAGATGGTCTGTTGGTCGTCCTAAAGCAAAAAGGGTTTTGATGTTGGCATTAAGTTGAGAATGAACGTACTCCTCATTACCCCAAGTTTGCCTAATTGCATCCCTTCGATGACGGTTTTCGGGAGAAGTCTTCACAAACAATAGGAGAAGGACATCCTGCTGCTGACATTTCTCTCTGTGGTTGATCAAGTACTGGTAGCTTGATACTCTGTTTGGGTTATCCCTGCTGATAGATAGGCTGTCATTCACAAAATGGTAGCTATTTATGAGGTATCTGTAGGAATAGGACTTCATATGGCTCACAATGCGATTATCAATTGGTACCCAAAAAATCATGAGACAGAGTATGAAGCAAGTGGCACATATCTGCAAGAAATGGCATTTTCTGACTCTTCTGGGACTAACAAACATTCTGATGCAGTTTTTATAATCCTTATTCTTGTTCAGGATCAGTGTTTTTACAGTGCCTGTGTTTTAGTTTAAGAGCACAGTGTCACCCTTCAAGATAAATGTCCCTTGTAAGGCATGATGTCTTTCATTCAGTATCCTTGTGAAGACAGCTTTGTTCACACACTTCACAAGTCATCTTTCTCAAGAACCATTTTTCTTTGATTGAAAGAACACAGGCACTTTTGAAAGATGAGACTTGCAGATGAGTATTTTCCCTTTGGGGCATCTTGAAGCAAACACTACAGTTCTAGTCGGAACTTCTAGTGTTTCTTTCCTTCATGAAGATGAACACCTGCCAATTCTAAAGTGGGAGAGGAGAAAAGTTTAAGTTAGCTGTTATTAACACATTTGGTTTTAGGTTTGGTCATGGAAACGAGCTGAGTTCTCAGTCACTGCCCATCACCACCCACAGACACACATCCCTCCCACTCCCCAAAATGAAAAAAAAAAAAGAACCGACTGGCAGCAAGTCAGAGGCAGTCAGTGGCCTGGAGCAAGCTTGTGGAGGCCAGTGAGAGAGGAGACCGACACAGAAACCTCTTTCTTAGAAACCCTCACTGCCATTAGCCGGCAGATGACAATCTTTTAAAATTCCTCTAAGCCCAGTGAACGCCGCACCCTATAAGCGGCCGGGTTTACAAATCGCCTTTAGGGCCAGCAGTCTAAACCGGGAGCGAGCCAGGCGGAGCCCTGAGACTGCTCCCGGGGCAGCGAGTGCCAGGCCAGCGCTCGGGGTCCCCGCCCGGCCGTGCCGGGGGTCCCCGCCTCGCCGCCCCTTTGCCCGCACGGGTCGTTCCCCNGGCGCCGCGAGCCCGCGGCCGTTACCGCCCGCCCTCCGGCCGGGGGCTGCAGCTGTGACCGCGTCACACGGACTGACAGACACGCTGACACACGGACCGCTAGGCTCCCCTGCCACAGGTACACCTCTGGACGCCGCGCTGCTCGCACTTAGAGCGCTACTGTCTCTGCTACCAGCCAGGGTCTAAGTGAAGAATCCAAAGCACAAAAAGCCACCCAAGTGCAGCCTTCTTGCCCCGCACTTTCAAATTTGGTTCTTGTAGCCGGAGTTGTCTCTGCTGTATAATAAGCAAGAACAGCCTGAAGTAGCAACTACTTGTTCATCCCATAAAAAGCCAAAAATAGCCATCAAGCAAGAAAGGTAGGACTAGCACCCTAAGGAAGGACATGCCACAAACTAAGCACTTGTTGCACGGAAACAACCCCTGAAGCAAGAGAACGCAAGCGATCACTTTCAAGTCAGAAGTTATGTGCAACACAAATATTTTGAGACTGTTTTAGCCAGCTGAAGTCTTGCAACTATAACAGCATGATGAGAACAGAACAGAGCATACAGTGACAAGAAAACCTGGGGCAATTTTGTGGTGCTCCAGGAGGAGACCAGCTGTTCAAAATGGAAACCATGCAATACACCATGCATTGGTGTATCTGAGGATTGCAGATTGTAATGCATAACAGAAAAGCTGTATGGGCAGTTTGGTGAATAAAAGTCAGTCAGCACTTTTTATAGTATCAGTTTAAACCCTTTTTATTTTGGAAACATGAAGTTAAACAATGCACCTCAGAGTTATAAACTCAGCAACTTTACAACAGAACACTATTGCAAAGCTTACTCTCGTTTCAGATGAAGCACAGGGATGCAGACAAGCTGGAGTGTTATGGAAATCCCAACATTTGGTAGTTCCTTTTGAAGGAGTGGATCTGAGGATACCAGGCAGTCAGGTTTTCACTGCCATCATGATAAACTTAAAGCAAAGGACTGAAAGCAAAGGGAGCACAAGGCAATCTATTTAACCACCTGAAGCAAAGTTTACCTTGTTAAACACAGGGATTCTTATCGCCAAATACAACTTTTTTAGATTACACTTGGATAAGAAGTTCGGGAAACAGTCTGCAATTGCCAATGCCATCTGGTAAAAGGAGACAACAGTCAACACCACAGATAAAAAGAACACGGTCACTGCGAGCTAGCAGTGAAACTGACCTGCATGACAGTTATTCCCCACTAGGGAAAAAGAGCAGTCTCCAGAAAAAAACCAAAACCACCAACAACACTCAAACCAAACCCACACACCCACCAAAAACATCCACCATAAAACACATCATGGAAACAGCTTTAAATACAGAGCAGCTAGCAGGGGACAAAAGGCCTGCATTGACTCAGTTTTCTGCTCCCTATCACCCTTTCCTGAAGTTGGGGATGCTGGAAAGAGAATTTAAGCTTTTCCTATGAGGAAAAAAAAAAAAAAGGCATAAAATTATCTGGCTAAGGGCTGGAACAGTCTGGTCTGTCATTTCTTTGTTCTGGTTCAGTGGAAGTAGATGAACCATTAGTACACAAAAGTTGTTCAGAATCCTCCTCAGAAAAATACTTCTCAGGTAAAACTTTAAAATGTGACTACAGATGAGCAATACAGATGGAACTGAAGGTGGTCTATACCCACTCACCTGTCTCTCTCCAAAAAAGCAGAGATGTGCACTGAAGATACAAATGAACAAGTAGAGTCTCTTTGATTGTTAGAACTTTTTATAGCCCGTTTACAAGACCCAGCCTTTGGGCTTAGTCATGTTCTCCTTCCCTTAACAGGAAAACAGGTTGAGACACCACAGGAGCTATTTGCTGCTATTTAAATTTCATCATTCCAGGAAAAGAAAACAATCCAACTCACCAATGTGTTCTCCCTAGCAGGAGGAAACACCATGGAACAGAGATAAAACAGTGCTTGACAGTCATTTTTCTGACCATAATTAAGATGTTTTTCCTCTTGTGCATTTTCTTACTTGTGGCTTGAAAGCTGTAAGATCCGCTCTAAGACTGGAGAAAGATTGTAAGAACCAAGCATCCACACACAGTTCCTGTAACTGCTTTTCTTTCTGGCAGATTCAAGATTAGAACTGCCTGTGGTATTCCCCCCAGTTGCAAGCAGTGCAGAATTTTGCCATCCTGTAGCAATCCTGTCTTTGCTAAAGGAGTTTGTTATTTAACCTTTCAATACTTCCACAAGCATGACTCATTGTAGCAACTCTTCACTGTTCTGTGTTTTGCATTTGGAATATATTCCAGGGTGAAAGAGGAGCTGGCATAGTGTGGCTTGCAAACTCGATGGTTTGTAGAGTGACCACTATGGAAAAGCAAATCCTTAGGGACCTACCTTAACTTTTGAAAAAAGACAGTATGAAGTTTATTTCAGGATAGAAATAGAACAGTTTTGGAAAGTCAACTAAGGAGAGACAGACAAGACACATCCTAAAGAAATATAAAGACCCCTTAGACTTGAGACACCAGAGGCACAGACTCTCACAGGAAGAACCACGAAGAGACAACATTTACATAAAAGACATCCAACCTGGAGATTTTTTCCAACTAACACCACCCTGATAAAAACCTAAACCCAAGAGACCAACTAAGACTGCCCAGAGAGAACATCTCAAGACTCCCAGCTACAAATTTTGTCATGTGGTACCATAGATAAGCTGGGCTTCAATACACCACATCCAGGCACAACATAATGTATAGTTATTTTTCACTCTTCCCAGCTAGGACAGAAGATGAGTTCAGATCACAAGTGGCTTTGCCAGGCAGGATATACCAGGGAACAAGATTTTAAATAGGACCATTTTTTACAATCATCTTGTAGCAACTGGCCTTTTCACATCAGCAACTCTTGGTTAAAGTTCAGAAGACCTACCAGAAAGACTGAAGACCTCAAAGATTACCTTGTTCCAAACAGAAGTAATCTGAAGAGCTGCTGCTTTCCATGTCCATGTTTTGCCCTTGGCTGCTGGGGGCAGGCAGCCTCACAGTCACTCTGCCCTCTCATCCTTACCACACCAACCTTCCACAGCTTGCAACAGCTCTGGAGTTTATATAGTTGCTCAACAATCCAAATTCATCTCCTCCCACCCTCTCCCATCCCCAAAAAGCAACCTACTGAATCCCTGAAAGAAGTATCAGAAAGTGGCTAATTGAGGTCAAGCTGTGCCTAACCTAAGTGCACAATAGGGTTTTCTTTTGTAGAACCAGATGTAACACACATTGTTTCTAAAGCTTTCAGTCTTTTCAATTCTAAGGCTACTGCCAGGCTCTGGTACCACAGAAATTTTGAAGCCCTAGGACAGGCTTTTGCTTTAAGGACAGGATAGTTCTGTCACATGAGCTACTTGTTTGACAATGGAGTGGATGCCCAGGTTAGCAGGCACATTGTAGAGATGGTCCCTCCTGTTTCAGCTGCACTCCATCCTGCTTGCTCCATCCTGACATCAGGTGACACAGGGTGACATGAGATGTCCTCTAAGATGCAACGCCACTTCTACAGCACTAAAGGAATGTGCCCAGCCACAGAGGTGACAGAGGCAGATATGCTGCAGTTAAAGCTGTGTGGGCCAAGATTATCACTGCCTGGCTTTAAATTCAGAGAAATGTGTCAAGCCTAGTGTAAGGATGGGACAATTCTGAAAAGAATGAGTTGGATTTTCTTGAAACTTTCAAAATCTGTTTAGAAAGGGTCTGTGGGGTCCGAAGAACATGTCTTGATATGTTTGGGAGGGTTTTTTAGTAGAATTCAAAACTTTTTTTGCTGTGTTTGAAGCAATTTAAACAGTTATAATTCCTGTGAAATTGAACTCTTCCATCTCTAGTATTGATTTATGTAATGTTTACATGTTTATAGTTCCAAAGTCCAAAGGAAATCTAGTCAAGTTCACACATCAAATAAACAAGTTCATCAAGATTTCTCATTAGGATTGATTAACTGAAGATTAAGAAAGTATGTGTCTAAGTTAATGGGAGCAAAGTCTGAATGGAGTTTGCTGCTTACAGCTTTAGCCACAAGATTATGTAACCCAGGTTCCTCTGATGATTTTTCTGTTGCTGACATGTCATGTTATCTGTCATCTCTGCCTTGGTCTATTGTCCTCCTTCTTCACTTCCCAATATCTGAAAAACTTCTTATATTAAGCACTTGCTTTGAAACTAATCTTCAGGTTCTTCTTTTATGTCAGCTGTGTCACAAAAAAGAGAACAGTTCCTGGCACTTCTAGGACTTCCTGCCATAGTGACAGATGGTCACTTTAGGAAAAAAGATGCAGTAAGTTGCTTAGCTAAGGCTGCCTTCCTACATAGTTTGCAAGCACCAAGATGAAAAGAAGTCACAAACAGCCTGCAAATAAAATAATTTCAAAAATGTCAAAGCTTCCCATTACACCTTGTTCTGTCCAAACTGCTGAGAAATGGAAACCAATTCAGACAAGTATTCTGTAGGAAAATATGGTCACAATGGCAATGGAATTAAAAAAGAAACAGTCCAGTGCTCCAAAGATCTATGAAAAGCTTAGAATCAGGTCACAGATGTTGCATCAATAAGGAACATAATGCAGCAATGACTGACAGTAGCTTTACAAATTTTTTTCAAGAACATATAACCCATCTTCTGCAACCTCCAATGCAGGCTTCACCTGCAGTTTCTTGAGTTTGCCTGCAGCTTAAGCTCAGGGTACAGCTTCCTGGGATGGTACACCAGCATTCTTACGTGCTCTTTGTGTACGTGTTGAGGACTTCTCAGGTTGAGCAGACACCTGACTTTCCATGAAGGTGAACATCCAACACTTTCCAAAACATGAACTCCTTAAATTATTCTGAAATTGCTCAGTCAAGAGGAATCTCCTTACTAAAAACAATGGGCATTGAAGCACATTGTCCAGTGAAGTTCTGTATCAGAATAGCTACAACACCACCTAGAAAAATGAGCTATTTGAAGCTGTGCCCAATTGCTGATTCTCACTGGTGGCTAAAACTTGCAACTGCTGAGCAATGTTGGCAGAGAAATTAAAAGGATGGCAAAGCTTAAATGGCAATTGAGTAAAGAAGTTCAATTCCTTCAGGGCTGGAAGCAGAAACAGGTTGTAAATGCTTAGCATTGCCAGGAAGCAGCTAATTGCCAATAGAGATTTAGTTGCTACAGAGGTTTTACAGTTACTGTAACTACTGGGTGGAAAGAAATAGAATGATTTCTTCAGTTTCCCCTAAAATGAGCTGAAAGCTTCACAGCTGCTACAAGCCAAAGTAAATGGAGACACCTCCCAGAAAGGACAGATTTGCCTTCTTAAATTGCTTTCATCAAGATCAGTTGCCCAAAACAGCCACTATGGAGATGGCAGGAGAGGAACAGGACCACATCTTTCAAGAATCTTGTCTACATTAGACTGCAGTTCTCAGTTGTTTTAAACCTCCCATATCCACTGCAGACTCTTCCCCATACAAGCTAGAAGGAAGAATGGCATTTTCCAGAATGAGTCTTCAAAATATGAGTCATATAGTTCAAGGAATTTTGCATAAAATTCACAAGCACCAACATGAATTCTTTTGCTTTGCATGCAGCAGACTGGGTGAAAAGAGCCTGTTCTTTGCACTGACAGTAAGGATAAGTTTCTGTCTGTCAGTGACATGATTAAGGACACATGTCCTCATGTTCTGAGAAGAGGGACTAAGTTAAGCACTTAAGTTCCACACAGACAAGTCAGAATACTGAGATACAGCTACAAAGGCTGTAATGGCACCTATTGTACAAGCCACCACATCTGTTTTGGCAGCAATGAGCTCTAATGATGCACTGAGCAGCAGTCTGCAGTTATGTAAGTTCACTTTTGTAGTGCCAGCATTTAAAGACACATGAGATTGTCACACATTCCCTTCTATTCCCATGTACCAAGGCAAAAAGAGGTAGCAAAGGGGCAGAGCACATTAACTGCAGCTGTTAATGTTACTCCATTACTACAGCCTCTGGAAAGTCACCTCCCTCTCCATTTTACAGTAGATCATTTTGCTTGTATTTGGAGTCTCGTCTGGAAGCTTCTGTGCTAGTGGTGTAACAAATTTTCTAGTGATTATAATTTCACTTACTCCCAGGATATTATAAACACAGCTTGCCTGCAAAAGTGGGCAAGGACCACAAGAGGCATTACAAAGGGCTCGCCAGTACTTTCTATCCCACATTGGTGTATTCACCTCTTTACAAAAGTGGATTACAGACAATCTTGCAAGAAGGGCATCCCATTGAACATGGCAGGCTTTGAGCTGAACACTGAAGAAAACTATTTTCCCCATACTAGAGAAGGCAATTGTGAGATATCAAGCAGTTAAGGGCCCAGTACTCTGGACTGAAACTCAACACTGGAAGACAAGAAATTGAAAATTCCCTAGTTAGGCATTAATACTGAATGTCCCTGTTTCATAGCATGTTCCAGTGGAAGAGCTACAACATCAGTGCACCACCTAATCAATAATTTTTTCGGATGCCCATTCAAATATTTATTTGCAGCTAGATCTAGAGATGTTATTTCCTGCCTATTTTCCCTACCCAAACCCAAAGTGATTTCTGTTCCAGTCAGCAGGCCATATGTGAAGATCAAGCTGAACAATTACCTGAAGCAGACTTTTTCCATGCTAGCTGCCAAACTAAAAGAGGAAGCCAAGTTTCAGACTGACCCAAAGAACTGTAAGACTAGTTCAAGCTGCCTTTCTATGGGGCCTCTCAGAAACTTTTCGTTTGCCCAGTAAGAATACTTTAAAAAAATGCAGTGAGTTAGAAAGTGTGTGGAGGGCTTGTTTAAACAGAAGGCTAACACCACTGTACCATAGCTATTTCAAGGTTTTAAAATGTTCATTCCAGAGTAAATATTCTCTCATCTGTTGCCCAGTCTATGCCTCTTCCTCAGACAATACTGTAGCCTATGACCCTAATCCAGCACCAAACTCCAGATGGATCTCCCATACTGCAGCAAGAGCTTGGATGTTGCATGGGCCGCTACCATGTAGGCCCTGAGGCAGGAAGACAGACAAATGAGAATTTGCAAGTTCAGTTTTAGATTAGGATGCAGGGTGATTTTGTGCCAAATCATTGTGTTCTTCTCTTTCAATTAGACCAGATGATGATAAAACATGTTTGAATTAAAAATGTCAAATATACTGGTCAACTTGCTGGGTATGGGAGCTGGTGGGTTTTCTTAGTGCTCTATTAGATTAGCTCTCCCTGTTCTGCACTGAAGTTAGCACAGACCAGAGGTGAACTCTTGAGTCCACATAGCAGAGTATCATCCCATCAAGACTTCCCAAATCATCTCAGCTGCATGAATCAGCCAAGTCTCATGCTGACTTACCATCCAGACACCATTTATGCTCTATAGACAACTGTCAGAAGTCCTGCATCACCCTTTTCTGCATCAAATCCTTTCCTCTGATAGTTGCTTTCCCAAACCTACAAGTAGAGCCCTGGGAGACAAATCTGCAGGTTTGCTTGTAACCTGCAAACCACATACACAAGAGTCTGAGGAAGCTGGGTTGCAGAACACTGGTGCTCATTCCCATCCTAAGATCCCGTCAGTCAGAACTGACACCACTTTTACTAAAAACTCTCCCATCAACCAGGAACATAGCCTGGTTTTCAGTTCTGTTGTCAGGGAGGCATCCAGGTCTGCAGTTTCAAGGCCATGCTTTCCCCACTACATACACACACCCAGCAAGCACAAGGTCCAATGCTGCACTGAATCCGCCACACCCAAAGCTGTACCTCGAGCAAAGCACACACTTTCACACAAAGGTCAAGTAATTCAAACTATAGGATCAGCCTAGAAAAGAAGCTGCTCTGTGGAGAAAAACAATACTTCTATCAACATCTAATCTAAGGAAATCATCAATCTCAGGAAGCATATGCATCTATAATTAATTATAAAAAATGAGTTTTCTGATTAATGATAATGAGGAAGAGAACCTCTTTAAGATGACCCCTAATGGCTCATCCCCTCCCAGAAATGCAGTGGAGCTTCCACTACCACAACACTTCAGAGGCCTCCTCTTGAGATTAGCAAGAGTAAATATTGCCCAAGTCACTCCATCTTTCTGTAAACCCACAGACCTACATGCACTTAAGAAGAGACAATCATTGCCCACTGTTCCTTGGCCCTGAACAGAGTCTGCCCTTGTTCATCTTCACACCCTCCCATTCACTGCTGTGCACAGCTACCACCAGCTCTTAAGCAAAAAGAGAGAAATGCTGTATTCTGCTGGAGGCTGAGGGAAGAGGAAAGTTATTAATGACCCTGTCAGCTTCTTGCGTAATCCCATCTAGTGGATTGTCTTCTTTTGTTAATAAGAAATGCATCTATTTGAATCAAACAAGCAGCCTGTCTGATCATGCATTCACTTCTTGTTTAGCATTTGTACTGCAGTTATTTTCTTAAGAGATTAATTACCATTTGGGGTGGCTCAGCAGTAATTTGATAAAACTGTGCAGATGCTGTGTAAATGTGAAGTTTATATTTTCTATAAAAGCATGAAGTACCGGTCATTCAAGATATACTAGTGGAAGTTAAAGAACTTACACTTAAAGTTACACAAACAGCACCTTAAATTCAACTAAAGTCACCCTAACTTGAGGGAAATCATTATCTAGAAATAGCAACACATCAGACTGTCCATTTCTCCTAACTTCCAGCCTTCAATTCTGAAAGCATTCACAGTCTTTACAGACCTAAGAAAAGCGGAAAATAGTTCTAGCATTGAAATTGAAGAAACGTTATGTTAAGAGGCATGTGAGATAGTCTAACTAAACTCCTAAACAAACAAGCACTATCCAGACCTGTAAGGTTCATGTTCTCCAATCTCTGTATAAAAGATCCCACTTCTTGGGAATGGGCTGTCAGTTAGGGGAGAGGATTATAGAAGACAGCAAAGTTTTGCTGTTGTAAGTGTACTCGACAAGCTGGCCACTAAAAGGGACCAGAGAAGATAATGTTTCACCACTGATTTAGCACTTCTATGAGATTTGGATTCATCTATCCAGCTATTCTTTTCCATTAATTCAGTAGTGAAATGTTTAACTTCAATTATTTTATATGATTACATAAGTTTCAAGGTTCTCATGTAGTTTGCTCATTTTAAGGTTTTCAAGACAGTCAAATATTTCACATCACAAGCTGATAGTTATTTGAAAATTTAAGAAGCAATTCAGTACTGAAGGCTTCTACATGCATACTGGGGGTCTCCATGATTGCCTCAAGCCAGCCAGGAAGACTGTAAGCATATCAGATTTTAGGATAATGTGGATCAAGAACCACCTCAGCATATACAAAGGAGCTGCAGATTGGCTGGGATAATAGCGGTGCAAGGCTTTGTTTAAGCCTGTCTGCAAATGGGGTGGGATAAATTCCATTAATCCTCTCTTACTTCTGTGGTAACTAAGGAGAATTTTGGCTTTTATACAGCCTCTTCTGCAATGCAACAAGGGCAGGGATTGAACAGGAGAAACTTGGCCTGCTTTTCGTTGTTATTAAATATGGGGAGCAGGACGAGCACAGGCTCAGAGCAGAAAAGCAAAGCAAAGCATCTCTCCTCCTTCACCCCATGCACTTACAAGGAACTCTGAGCTGCAGCCACTGAGGAACAGCATCCTGCAGTCCCAGCTCACCGTGGCTCAAGTGCCCTCANGGGGGAAGCAAAGAGTTCCTCGGGCCTAGCTTCAAGATGCAAATCAGATAAGAAAAGTCAAACAAAGGAGCCGCAAAACACTCCCAACGTGTTTAATAAGCAGTGAGATTTCTCCAAGACGACAGTCTTTGTAAATTAAATGAAGGAACTTGTGTATTTGCATTTAAACAGAAGTGCTTGTCTCAGTTTAGGAGAAAGGGATAATAGGTCACATTAGTCAATAACATGACGAGCCAGTAAAAAAATATTTTTACGTATATAAAAATACATGTCTGTTGTATATACGTGTGTATATACACATACACACTTCTTTGCAAGATTAATATAAGGCCAAGAATATAAGGAACTACCTACAGCACTTGCATACACCCAGCACCAGATTAGGAACTGCTGTGAGGACAGTTTAGTGAAACAGAGTTAAGTAAAAACTACAAATGCAATTCAGTGAGAGACAGAACCACAAAATACCAGTCTGTAGACTGTAGAAGGAAGCTAAGAAGACGGAGGCAGAGGCTTGAGAGGCAGGGATGACTTAAGGCATGACTTAAGAAGGTTGCTAAAGAAGCCTGATCATTCTAGAAAGTTGAACTTAGGGAACAATGCACTGGAAAGCCAGTATTTGTAATTACCACAGGACTTTACTCAGATCTTGCTGACAAAGCAGCCGGAACCTCATAAAACAATTAGTCATAGGTACAGTACCTTTGCGACCTTTATGACCCACTAGAAGCCTTCCTAGCAAAAATGTAGTGAATAAATATATTAGAAAGTCAGGAAACTTACAAGCAAGAGTTGTGAAAGCACTTTGTGTGGTTTTAATAATAAAACACATGGATTGCACAGTCTGGTGCACAGTGCAAAGTTAAAGACTAAGCATCCTTTAGTTAACCAAGTCAAGTAGCAGAAAGTTCATCCTTCCTCTGTCTGTTTCATATTCCTTACAAAAACACAACTAATTGAGGGCTGAGGGCACAGGGTTGCAGCACTGTTTTTAAACTGCTACTGATGAGTAGCAGTTTAAAGAACAAGAAAAACCAACTTCTCTGTCCTAAGACAAAAGATCTGTTTCGTCTGACAAGCCTCCTCAGGTCTTAGTGAAAGTGAGACTGGAAGAAACAAATGATGCTGGATACAATACGAGAAGAAATGTGAGCAGTCTTAGCAGGCCAACAGCATGTTCAATTTGAAGAAATTTTCCTTAGCTCTAAATGCAAAGGACCAATTAAATCCCTTTCTTTGCTGCCATGTCCCAAAGCATCTCCAACAATATGCTTTGTGGTGACAAAAAAAGTTCTTTATTCCCAAGTTCCTGCCTCACCTGAGGTGAAGTTGAGCTATTGCACCTGAAGGGGATCGTGTACCTTCATTGCATGGCAGCATTCCTGGGAGTTCTGAGTGGCCATTTTTTATTCACGTTTTAAATAAACCACATTGAGAATTCTTGAGTTGGTACCAGACAGTCAACCTTGACCTCAGGAAACTGCTTTGCAGAAAGCCAAGGCAGGAAATCCTACAGCCTGTGGTCTTTGCTGTGTGTACATGTATGTGCCACTTCAACAGTCCTGCCAACTTAGTTGCTTTTGCTTACAACAACATTCCCTTCTTCTGAGGTCATCTGTGTGCAGGTTGTTTAAGCAGCCTTGGGATCTGCTAGATTTTCTGAGTTATTTGGGCATGTAGCATCCACAGCATCTCCAAACCACAATTCTGAGTTGAAAATCAGACTACGTAGCCAGCAAAGCAAGAAGTAAACTTCAGGACTGGTATAGGTTCATTCTAAAATGTTGCAATTCCCAAATCAAGGTGTGTCATCATCCTACTTCCATGCATTATGGTGGTTTCCCTATTGACTATAAAATTTAAGTCAGGTGTCATCTTTCAAAGATCCTTCCACAGCATTCTCCTCATTGCTGCCAGGGGCAATTGTCCTACATGGACAATTTATGAAAGAGGGGACCTTCTAGTATTCTTTCAGTTTTTGAAGACTCAGGAATGCACAGATCTCAGTTCAGAATCTGGACCACAATCTCCCATATGTTGCAAAAAATCCAAATACATGTCTTCTTTACCAGTGAAAAGTACTGTTGTCACTTCTGGCCAGCCTGACAGAGGTGGGCCATGCTGCTTTCCACAGGAATTTAAATATTAGTTATTACTGAGGTCTGCTGAATAATGAAATAGCCTCACTTGAAGAAGCTAAGGAAGGTATCTGACTAAACTCTGCAAGTGCCATGTAGAAGGAAGAGCTGGTAGTGCAATGCTAATACATCATGTTCTGCTTCCCTTCACCTCCTCCTGCCAGTCCCAAGGCCCAGCCAGACCCACTGCAGTGACGGCAGTGCCACAGGGAGGTTTCCCAACAACAAAACCACCTCAGTACATCTTCAAGTACAAGATTACCTAGACATCTGCTCAGGCACAGTGGGATAACCATGGCAGAGGCAATGCTCAGTACATCCTGGATGCTGTAATGCTGTAGGTGCAGAGTGACACCAAACACATCAGCCACTGGCATTTCCAACGATAAGCCATGACTTACAGGGTTTTCCACATACTTCTCCCTAACCTGTTGGTGAATTACCATTCCTAGCATCAGTACTCACTACTCCAGTTTGGCCAGATGTCAGAGGGACTGCCCCAACTACTGCTTTGGTCAGCAGGAGCAACCAGTTTGTTTCTCAGTAATTTGGAATCTCAGAGAAAGTGATACAGTTTTGTTTCGCTCAGTGGAAGACAACCAGTACTATATTTCTAAGCAGCATTATATTTCTAAACAAACAAACTCCAAACCCCTTACCTGCAAAGAAAGCCCACGTTTTTACTGTGATACTACATTTCTCTAGGTAATAGAATGTGATGGACTTCTATGAAACTAGTTCTGGGCAAAACAACCAGTAACTTCCATAATACCAGAGCAACACCCAGCTCTATGTGACAGTCCAGGCTTCTGGAATACTGCTAGAATATTCCATGGCTGTTTTCAACAGTGACTTACTGTCTCCTGCCCTATTCAACAAAAAAACCCAAATCAACCAACAAACAAAACAAAACAAAAAAAAAAAACCACAAAACCCCTTAGATTGCAGCTATTTTCCCTTTTAAAAAACAATCTGTTCCTTTTCTAGCCCCATCCTTCTCCCTTTCCAACTGCTAGAAGAAATGCAAGAACCAGGGAGAAGTGAGAACAAGACAGCATCATACAAACCAGATTTCAACAGCTGCACTGGTAGTTTCAACACTGCTGCTAAGAGATCCTCAGGCATGCGCCTGGGTAGTCCCGAGATGAAGATGCTGCAGCACGTACCGAGTTTTCCACTGCCTTGCCGAGCCAAGATAGTTACAGGGATTCTTATCATTGTCTTACACTCCATGTAGTTGCTTACACCGGCTTAATGCCAGTCTCCCATATCCGGATACTCCCAAGATATTACACAGAAGCAGTTAACGAAGCTACTGTCCCCCAAACAGCCCAGGCGCTTTCTGTGCTCCCCGCAGTGCGGATGAGGCGCTGCCATTCTCGCTGTCCTGGGGCCCCATCGCCCCCAGCCCGGCCCAACCCGCGGCTCTGCCCCGCGCCCGCCTCCCGGCGCGGCAACGAGGGCATGCCCAGCTCTTCCGAAACCTTTGAAACCCAGGAGAATCGAGCATACCGGGAAAGTCGCGGGCCGGAGGACACCCCGCCGCCCCCACGGGTTTCCCCCGAAGGCTGTTGCCGCCTCCTGGCAGCCCCGCGACCCCCCGGTTCAGCGCAAACCGGGGGTGATCCTCCCCGCCTTCCCCCATCCCCATCCTCCGGGACACCGGCGGAGCGGCCCGGCAGGGGCGGCGGGCAGGGAACAGCTTCCAGCCATGCGGCTGCGGGCGCCCCTTCGAGGGAACAAAGGCGGGAGCCAGCCGGCCCGGCCCTGCACAGCCTCCTCCGCCAGCCTCCCCCCTTGGGAGCTCCGCAGCGTGGCCAAGAGCAGAGACAAAAAAAAAAAAAAAACCCAAAAAAANAGCAAAGACAAAAAAAAAAACACCAAAAAAAACCCCAAACCCAAACTTTTTTAAAAAAGCTTTTCTTAAACACCCTTTTTGAAAGCGTTCACTCTCCTCCTTTTGCCTAATGCTGTTTCTCCTGCCGATTTTTCCTAGGGGGTGCCCAAGAACTGCTCGGGGCGGCGGCAGCTCCGTGCCCACGTTCCCGGCACGGCCGCTCCCGGCAGCGCTCAGCAGGCGGGCGGCAGCCCCGGCGCTCTCGGGGGCGCGTCCCCGTGTTGCAACGCAGGGCTGCGCGGAGAAACTCCCAGCTCGATCTGCGAGTTTCTTGTGTGGGAACAGTGGAGGAAGAAAANGGGGAACAGTGGAGGAAAAAAAAAAAAAAAAAATCCCACACTTTTCCTGTAGTAAAAAAAAGTTTGTAAGAATAGGAAGCCGGGAGGGGCTGCTGGAACAAGGGGCGGGAGGAAACGGCGCGCCTTTGAATGGGTTGTTTCACCGCAATGCTCGAGTGGCCGCGAGTTTTCCCTCCAAGGCTCAGGGCGTGAGAAAGACCCTGAAAGGGTCACAAAAAGCCTGATAATTTTCTGGCCCTTTTTTTCACCCCCCCAAACATAATCGACTGCCAGACAATCAGAGGTTTGGGGGGAATCTGCTAAAAGGTTATGCAGAACAGACATCAAAACTACACTGAAGTTTGGGTCTCGTTCATCACAGGAATCTGAAATCCCAAACCCCGACAAGACCCTTCTTTAGGACGGGAAGGGGGGCAAGCGCGTACGGCGTTAATGGATGCGGACTGCACCGAAACCTTGGAAACAAAGCAGTTGGAAAACTCGCTTGTCCAAAGCAGGGAACCGCAATTCCTGAAACGCGGAGAAGTGAGACACCCTTCTCCCCTGAACAAACCAGCTCTTACAATCCCTGCAGACAGGCAGAGAAGAGAGAGAGAGAGAGAAAAAAAGCATTTAGAAAACCAGAATATTTTCGCTAATTTTAATTACCCGGCGGGTCGCTTTAGCCATCAGAGGAACGAACAACCCGGCCCCTCTTAGTTCAGAAAGCGCGAGGGGCAGCGGGACGACACCCAGCAGAGATTCCCGCACCTCACCTACCAAACCGGCCGGAGAGCTGCTTTCTCCTCCGCTGGTCTCCTCGGGCGGCAGGGACAGGCCGGGCCACGGCGCTCCCCGGCAGCAGATGGGCTCGGGGAGACACCGGCTCCGCCCCCTGCGCCGCGCTCCCCGCGCCCGGGCCGCGCTCCCTCCTCGGCTCGGCCGTCCCGCTGCTCGCGAACGCCCTGCCCGCCCGCGGCGCTGCTCCCGCGGAGCCCGAGAGGTGAGACTGCAGTCTGCCGCCTGGGAAAACTCCTCTTGCGCCGACACTCAGAGCGCGAAAAGTGATGTGCCAGAAGTTCAAAAGTACTTGTATCTTCAAAATTTCTTAGGGCGCGCCATAAAGGTTTAGCGAATTGCTCCTGTAAGTCTCCGAGGTGCAGAATAACATCTTATTGCTGGGTAGTTAGTTTGTAGGTCACAGTGAAACTTGTCTCACTTTGCTGTTGGGAATCTTCAGAGGAGGAAAAAGACCATGATTCAGGATTTCTTTTTCTCTTTTACCTTCCCCACAAATCTTGGTGACTTCCTTACACCAGCCTGAATCACTGAATCCAGAGGAATGCCTGAATCATTGAGAACATCAATAGTAAGTCAGTCTCCATGGGCAGTAGGACTGAGATGGAAGTATTTAAAAAACAAACCAAAGAAAGTGCTATGAACGTGCCTCCTTTGATACACTTTTGCCAAACTTTTGTATAGAGAAAAACTGGACTAAAAAATGGCATTCAAATTCAGTTGAAAAGCCACTACAGTGCTGTGCCTTGTGTGATTTTGTAGAATCACAGAATCATAGATTTCTCAGTGACTATAAATATCAAACACAAACCCATTGTGTATCTCCATTTCTTTCACATGACTGTGATTGATCTGAATCATTCCTGACCTCATCATTGACTTGATAGAAATTTAGCTATTGCCTATCATGACAATTAGGGTCTGTTTGTCACTTTGCAACCATAAATCTGACAACATCTTTGTGAGTCAAGGAATTGTTTCTTTTCACACACAAGAGAGAAAATAGAGATAGGAATACTGTTGTCAAGGTCACCCAGCAAAAGTAGAGCAAGGGTAAAACCTGAGCAGCTGATGACTATGGAAGGATGTGTGGTTTTGCAATACAGGTTTTGCTTGGGAAGCTTCAGGGTGTTAAGGAGTTTTTCACTTGATCTCTCCTTTCTCCTGTTGTGTGTCTTAGTATGACTAAGTACTTTGCAGCAGCCTTCCCAGATTTCTCTTTGTCTATTTGATTCTGCAGTAAGATGAAATATAATTCTGTGCAATCTTCAGTTCCCTTTAGAAGGAAAAGTTTGCAGGTCGTTGTGGAAATTTGACAGGTTACCTGAGCAGGGTTTAAATAACAATAGAAATTACCTTATAAACAAAGCATCATTCACTTTTCTTACCAGAATTATAATTGTTGATTCCTTCCCTAGTTCACCGATGTGGGGTTTTTTTTCCCATACATTATTCTTCTTTCTTACTTATAAGTGTAATTTCTGCATTATCTGTGTCTGAATAATGCAGCTCCCAGAAAATACAGCTTCAATGAGTCACGTTCTCAAAATCAGGAGATAACTTTAAAATTTAAGGTGTGTTTATGTGGAAACATCATTCAGACATAACTACAAGACTGAAGAACTGCGTCCATAGAAAACAAAGTCAGAGGTATTTCAATTATTGAACAAAAATGACTATTTCTAATCAGCACTGCGAAGAAACTGAGTTTGTTTTGCACTTATGTCCACTTTTTTCTTGAAAAGTGACATCATGCTCAAAGGATGAACAACCTGTCCTTTGCCCTCACCAATGTCCCATCTTGATCTGGATTTTCTCCAGTTGATGTCACTGAAGTAATCACACTTTGTCCTGCTTCTGACCCAAAATTACAGTAGGAAAGTTTGTCTCTGTATCTCTTCATAGATTTTATTTTTCAGTAAAAAAAATGNCCTTTCCACTTTCCCTTCCCCTTTCCATTTCCTTTGTATTAAACCAAATCTTGTTAGGTCCTCTGTTGAGATATAACTTATTTTGAAATTAAGCTCTGCCTGGTTTTTTTTCCCCCAATGATGTTGGTAGGGAGAGTTTTTCAGAGCACCACCCTTATTTGTTCCTAAATTACATCTTAAACATCCCTACTCGGCCATATCTGGCCCACTCAGCCCTGGCAGAAGCGCTGAGCCGGTTGTGTCTCTAAACCAACAAAGCAGGAGGCTGCACTCTCTGCCTGGCAGTTCTGAGAGGCCCCTCACACGTGGTTTTCCCCAGGAAACCTCCCCTGGCTGTAACCACGCTGTCCTGCACTCACAGGCTCAGGTCACTGAGTGTTTAGAGAGGACAAAGTGGTTTATCAGCATAAGGCGAGTGGGACAGTGCAGTCAGTTTGTGGGGATGGGGATTTAGGCAGGTGGATCCCTGCTGCCCAAACACCTTTCCATTTCACCCAGTCGCTCAGACCATGGGGCCAATATCAGCACAGGTTGTGGGTTTGATTCCTGTATGGCCACTCACTGGCCTCACATCCAGCTGGAAACCTCAGGCCCTATTTCAGAGTAAATAATGGGTCAAGATTCAACAGAACACGAACAAACACCTAGATGTTACTGTTTTGTAAAATGGTTTGTAATTCCTGCAGATTTATGTTAAGCTGCTGTGCTCTTATTGCTTCCTACTGCATGAACAACATGTTTTAGCTGTTCTTGCCCAGTGGAAGAGGAAGGTCAGAGGGAAATTGGCAGAGAACACTTACAAGCACAGCAATGTGTATCTTGAGGTGATCAGTGTGCAGTGGCAGGAGTTACATGTTATTCATGTTTCATCTTCATTCAGGTCTATTACTGCTGAATAATAAGTGGAAAATTGCAAGGTATTGGTGGTTTTCTACTCAGGTGAGGCACGTCACATAAGCAGCATAATCCCTGCTTTCTGAATTAAATTCTCATGAGACAGTAACCTCTCCTACATTTATATTCAGACAGAATTAACTTCATGAATGACCAGTTCCAGGGTGTAGAATCTGAGGTATCCTTTCTGTGACTTTCATTAAAGAGAGTCAAGTTTAAGAGAAAGGGGTGGCCTTAGCTATCACATATACATGGAGCACCTCTGTACACATGCAAAATAGTCTCCAAGCATATACACAGTCCAGACTCACTGCTTGTCCTCTGGACATGCACATAAAGTTTGCTTTTCATGCTGAGGAAACCTGTGGAGCATTTGGGATCACTTCTGCACACCAGCAGCCAGCTGTCACCTTGCATATTCACATCCTGGAGTGTGCAGCCTATTTGCCTGAAGGTGTGCCCTTAAATGACAAGTTCCAATTGTACATTTGGATATTATTTAAAATCTAAGAATTCTTTAGATTCAGTGTATCTTATTATCTGGTCAATGTTATTGATCCAACAAGGACTGAGAACCTCCATAAATCAGTCTGTGCATCTCACTGAGCAGGAGAATAAATGTATCACTGAATCATCAGGTTGTGTGGGTAGAGCAGGACAGCACTTCTGCCCTGGGTAAAGAACTAGAAGCTATTTTCAGAATGAGAATATTGTGCCAGAGCCCTATTCTAAATCAGCAATAGCAATGTTGTGCTAAAATTAGGTCTAGGAATTGCTAACTGGTGGACCTGTGTCAAAAATACTAGTAGCTCAGGGAGTGCTACTAAAAGCTTTGGGGTACAAGTGCTTTTTGTAATCAGAGCTGTGTGTGGCAGGAGAGAACTAAGTTTCCTGATTTCATTAGCCAAGGATGCATAGCTTCTAAAGGAGGCAGAGATAAATATTAGAATCATAGAACAGTGTGGATTGGAATGGACCCAAAAATCTTGTAGTGCAATTCCCCTACCATGGCCAGGGATCCTTTCACTAGAACAGGTTGTGTAGAGCCCCATCCAGCCTGGCCTTGAACACTTTCAGGGATGAGTATTCCTCAGTTTCTCTGGGCAACCTGTTCCAGTGCCTCACTACCCTCACAGTAAAGAATTTCTCTCAGCTATCCAATCTAAATCTGCCTTCAGCCAGTTTAAAGCCATGGTCCCTTGTGCTGTCACTAGAGCCTTTGGTAAGGTCTCTCAGTGATAAGCCCCCTTTATATTTTGGAAAGCCATAAAAAGGTCTTCCCAAAGCCTTTTCTTTTCCAGATGGACAACGATTTCCCTTTACATGGCATAACTAAGACCCATTGCAAAGGCTTCCATTCAATGTGTAAATGGAATATGTAACAAATTTCATAAAATAGTGTAATATAAGACGTGTTACAATTGAAAGAAGATGATTTTGTTGAGTGTTACAGTAGGAGCCCAGCATGTCTTTCCAGTCTGATTTCCAGGCCCATTAAAACTTCTAGCTGGTAGAGTCTACATCTCAACAGACAAACCATGTTCTTGCCTTTATCAATAGGCACAGGGAGTTGTTTTATTTCACCAGACTTAATGAAAGTACAGTCAGCAGGAGAAATTTCAAGAAGCCACAAGCCATTTCTTGTTTGCCATCATCTCTTTCAACTTTTACAAAATCTTTGTTTTCAGAGAAGTTTCCCTGTTGGGCAGATTGGCTCCAGCACTTACAAATCTAATTACAGCCTGAAGGGTTGGGAAGATCTTTGAAGTGAAGTGTATACTGCCATGGAGGGAAATCTGGCTGCTGATAGAAATCTTCCTAGAATAGCAAGGGGAGATATATTTCTACTAGAGTTCCAAATATTTCTGGGAATTGGGAAAATTATTATGAACAGGAGAAAAAAAATTCTTATTGTTACAGTGCAATGGTTGACTGAGTGTTCTGGAGGCTTCCTGAAGTCCTTGAAGTCCTTGTGTCTTTGCTCCCAAAGAGTCCGGGAGGTAGAGAAAAGCTGAAAAAAGCACTTTCAATATGTTTTCTTACAAAATTTGCACTTAATCGAATATCAAAGAGCATTTAGCAGTCACTTCTGCTATTATCTATCATACCTGCTTGCTATTGGATACTAAGGTTATTTTAATGCTCTTCAGAAATTCCAGGAATTCCTCAACTTGTTTTCTGTGCAGTTGTTCTGCTGCCTGTTGGCTCTGGGGCAGGCTGCTGGAATGCAGCTGGCCACATGCACATCCTGGATGGTTGGTTTGGTTTAGGTCCATGGGGTGATTAGGATCAGAGGTATCTTTGTCTTGTCCCCTGTCACAGAAAGGCTTGTGCTCCAGTAGAAAAGAACTGATTTCTGCAAACACGTAGTCAATGGGCAGCAATCTCCCTCCTCTTCCTCTGCCTGTCCAGGACAGGACTAAAGGTCTGTTCCCTCACACCCCCGATCCAACCCAGGGTTTTACAGAGCACGTGCAAACAAAGGCAGCTCCGGCTTAGGCTTAGGACTGGGCGTATCTCCTCTGCAGAAGGACTTTTATATGTGGACTTTAAAGTTTTATATGTGTTTCTCCCCTACCTGTAGATTGTTCACCTCACCATAAAAACCGGACTTTGCTCTGATAATCCTTGGCCTTTACGTATTTGCATGAAGGACCCCTCAAAATCCCAGGTAACAAGCCAAAGAGCAGAGGAAATTAGCCCTGTTATCAGTGCCAAGCTGATGGATGGGATAGGAGAAGGAGAGGCACTGGTGTGATTTTATACCTCTTCAGGTGGTGCTGCTTTCTCTGTAAAGGGCAGAACAGTAACTGATCTCCACTCTCACTGAAACAAACCAGGAGCAATCACACCTCTCAGAGTGGTAAATTCTCCAGACAGCTGCCAAAGCCTTCCCTTTGCACATTCACACCAGTTTCAATGGAATCTGTTTTTAAACTCTGTAGTCAAAAACATGCAGCTCCTGTGTGTCAATTAGCTCATGAAGGAGTGCTGAGCACTTCACATTGTTATTTACAACAGCACAAAGAGCACGTCATGTTGCCTAATCAGATGTCATTGACTTGCACCCACACTGAACTGATCTAAATAATTGCACAGTTTGCAGGACAGCACAGATAGGACAGAGCAGAGATCTCTCAGTCCCATGTACCGAGCGATTCAATGGAGCAGTGATTTATCAATTGCACTGTGCACTTCTGACTTCCTGCATTTAACAAGTTGTTCATTAACTGGGAATATAACAACTAGATAATCATGTTTAGAATTCTGTATTAACTTCTGAAAATTCGTGTCGATTTTTTCATCCAGCGGAAACATTCTTTGAATGAGTCTAGAAAGGAATTCTGTTTTACATAGTATGACTTGTCTGTCCAGCAGCTCCTCTGTAGACTCTGCAAAGTTCCTGTACATATGCAGATTATTCAGTACACTGTTGCTGATCTTTCTCTGTAGCCTCTGGTTGGAAGACACTGATGCTTTATTTGCATTTCTAGTTATTACAAACCAGACTTCAAACACTGTTGCCTGGTTAACAGCCATGTTGGACAAACTAGCATGGACAGTCTTGCCTTTGTGGCACCTGACCTGCCTTAGAGCTAAACAACGTGGCCCTTAGCATGCTCTTCTTGCTAAAAGTGGCTAAGTTCTATTTGTCTGTGCTGGCTCCCCCAGTAGTCTGTCAGGCCAGATTTCCTGTGTGGGCAGAGGACACCAAGAGCTCCAACCTCTGTAAGAGTGCCTGGTGCAGTGCTCTTACCTCTGCCAGGCATCCTTGCAGCTGTGCCCAGCCCGAGCTCTAACTACAGACACTGGAGTGGCAAACAAGGCATTTCTCACGTAGGCAAGGCTTGTGTAAGACCTGCAGCAGCCACTGAGGCTGATAAACCAAGCTCCCTATTCTTCTGGGGAGAAAAGAAGAGGAATGGCTGTCATAGATGAGCCTAGAAATCTCTCTGTCCCATTGTATTATCTTGGGATTATTGGGATAATTAACCATTAGCAGCTGCTTAGAGAAAAGAGTAAGAAACCCAAATGCTGGGTAATATCCTTCCAGTTTCATGCAATCTGCAATTATGAGCGTTTCCCTCTGAGTTTCCTACTGAGTAAAGTGGGCCTCTGAACACATTCTCCATCTGGAGTCTATCCGAGAGTTCTCTAAAGTTACTGTCTAAGTTTGGAATATCTTCCAAGAGTTTCTCTTCCTCTTTCTCTAAGTTTATAATTAAATTCTGTAAGCAGTGTTTCGGGGTGTGGCAGACAGGGTTGCCCAAAGTACAGCTTAGTAAATGGATGTGGATGTTGCTGAGAGCTGTGATTCCCAGTCCCTGCTGGGTGGAGCGTGGCAGCTGCAGATGGCAGGATCCTTGCCTGCCCCTCTGGCCCAGATTACTGCGGCTAAAGAAGTGTGACACACAAAAAAAGGGATGTTTGTCCTCAGCCGTGGCAGTTCACAACTTACTGACTGATGTAAGTGTGCCAAGAAGAGATTAACTAAAGCATAATATGTGTTTCAGTTACTCTTGTAAACTCCATTTGAGCTTGTCAGAATTTTCTCTCCCTGTTCCATTGCCATTGTCACATAACAAATACCTGAGTTTATTTCCCCTGGGCCCCAAATAATGCTGATTCTTGAGGATATTTAAAATCAGGGCCCAAGATACACTAGAGTTTGGGCTGGAGGACCATATATTGTAAGTCTGGCACTATGCTGTGTTCTATTACAGGAAGAAGCAGATTTTGCAGGATGGAGTTTCCTTAGGGTCACACCTCACACTGAAACCATAGAACCATAGAATCATTTCAGTTGGAAAGGACCTTTAAGATCATCAAGTCCAGCTGTTAACCCAGCATTGCTAAGACCACCACTAAACCATGTCCCCAGGTGCCACATCTACACAACTTTTAAATACCTCCAGGGATGGTGACTCCAACACTTTCCTGGGCAGCCTGTTTCAGTGCTTGAAATACAGACCTTCAAAGGAA
Source organism: Hylia prasina (assembly GCA_013397195.1). NCBI lineage: Eukaryota > Metazoa > Chordata > Aves > Passeriformes > Sylviidae > Hylia > Hylia prasina. The sequence continues at coordinate 480,006 of VYXD01015588.1, forward strand.
GAGGCATCACCACCAAACTTATCCTCTCACTTCCAAGTGCAACATGAACTTTGCTGGTCAACCCTCTCCAACATAAACTCAGGCCTGTCCATAAGATCAATTATTATTAATTTTACTAATAAAACAAATTCTTCATTCTACCCAAATGGCCCTACAAAGTCTTGCAGAACAAAGCTATCAAAGACCTGTCATGAGAATCAAAACCATTGATGCTCTTCTACTCCCGAGGAAGCTGGCCCTTCAGGATAGAATTTGTGTTGCCATTTGCACAAAGTAAACGATAGTTCTGTGTTAAGCTTTTGCATCCCAATGGAAAATGGCTCTGTGTGGCACAAAATGTCCTTGCAGGGACAGGAAGGGGACGAGACAGGTAAGTCACAGCACTATCAGAGGTGCTCTGCAGTAAGAGATTAGGGTGGTGTAGGAATCTGTAGGCAGCAGATCCACATGTGCCTAAATCCTTCCCTGTCCCACCAAGGCACCCACCAGCAAGGGCGCCCATCTGAGACTAGAGAGAATTTTGGAGAGAGGCTGTGGCATGGTTTAGGTTTACTTAGAGCCTGAGCTCTAGCAGTCAACATGAATTCTCAGTATAAAGAGTGTCCGTTAAGTTTCCTTTAACCTACTTCTGGGTCTTATATGGCTGCTCTTGTCTGTCCGAAAGTTTTGGGGTTTTACCACTGTAACTTTTGCTGTTATTGAAAAAGTACTTTACCACCCTGTGTGGGAAAATCCACAGCATTGTCAGCCTTATCAGATTTCTTGCTCAATGAGGTCAACTGGTATTTGGATATTGTTGTATTGTGTCTACAAAGGAACGGAAAAAGCATACAGCATATAATCTGAAAGTAGTTGCTGTCGTAAAAGTCAGGTTTGGCATAGAAAAAAGCTGTTAAATATTTCTTTCAGAACTCAGAAACCATTACATATCTAGAGTTTTACCTGCTCTATTGTCAACTTTTATGAAAAAAGCAGTCAGGAAGAAATTACTACCAGGACACAAAAGCCCCGTGAATTTCCCACATGAGTAGGATGTGCAAAATCTGAAGTGCTTCATTTCAGAGGCCTTATCTCTTGAATATCAGCTGTGACTGATACACACACACACACATATATATATATAAAAGTGATATATATATATATCACTGATATATATTCATAAGGTATGTTCTAATCATTACTAGCTAGAAACAAGTATGAGAGTAAATGTCAGTGTTAGTATATTAATTACCTTTACTTTTATGCATATGTGCATATATTTATATTTCTACATTTTAAAAAGCAGTCAGCTTCCTTTGTTGGCTGGGAAACTTAGGTACCCATACTGGCTTCAGTTTAGCAGATCAAATCCATGCTTAAGCAAGTGTAGTGAAGAATTATGTCTTCCTCCTCTGTCCTCACTTTAAATCCTTTATGCAATATGGTTTGTTGCTGTACTAGATCTTCCTGGCCCTAGGAAATCACCGTTTCCTTTTGACTGGGTAATATTTCTAAAGAAGAATGCTGAAATCTGAGTAATTAAGTTAATTTTGTGGCCAGAATATTAACACTCATGATCTCAAGCAAACAAAGAAATGACATGGACGTCTGCACAGTGTGGGAGCAACCTGTTAACCTGCAGTGTCCCAGTTACATCAGATATTTCACAAGCATGTGTGTGTAGTAGTTTCTATAGATCTCAATTTACTACCAACCTACTACAATCTGCTAGGATACAACCTAATACTAATAACTCTTGGCTGTTGCACTATTTTTGTATATAAATTATTCACCTGCTCCTAGCTAATTGATTACTCAATGCTGAGCAATCACAGAGCTAAATGTATCTTTATCACCAAACAGAAACAGTGCAGCTGCAAGATTAAAACCAAGATCATGAGGGGGGCCTGGTGGGTAGCTCACAAACGTGGGTAGTTGACAAAATATGTACACAGCTATGTGGTGTGTTATTTTGGCCCAAAGTAAGGACCAGTCTATAGCATCCACTTTGTCTAAAGGCAGCTCAAATTTGGGTTCAGAGATGCATTGTTTCAGTGTAGATGCAGAGCTGAGATGAGAAAAAAATCCTATGTGACTTTTAGTCCTCTATTCATATTATTCCTTTCTGTAGGTGATTTAATTAATTTACCTCTCCATTAACAACTATGCTCTGGTTCCCATAATGTAGGTCAACTAATTAAGATATATAAAAATATTTCCCCAAGGTCATTTGTTTTGGGAACAATGAATGTGGGACAATTCCTTTTATGTGAAGAGTTCAGATCATTTAAGAAGGAGGAAAATATTATAAATGGTGACTTTGGTGGTGAAATATATTTCTAACAAAGATGCAGTCCTGCTCAGAAGAACTTCCATAACAGCTGGAGCAAATCCATTTGCCATTGCAGCAGGCAATTACAGTAACTTCAGTAAAGGGCACTAATTTTGAGATGGGGTGGAGTGTACTACCTAAGTCTCTTATGCTTCTCAAAGTTACTTATTTGGGTTTCGTTTGCAGCCATGAAATGTACTTTAAGAACAATTGTTCTTTCGAGGCATTGCTCTCATTGGGAAGAAAAAAAAAAGGAGTACATGGCAAAGAAATCAGAACTGTTTTCTGTATCAACCAAAAATGCTGTATCAACTAAAAACCAGTTCTGTTGAAACAAGTGTTCTTATGTCCAGAATGATCTTTTATTCCACTTTAGGGGGTAAGGTACAGCTACTGACTCATTAGTCAAATTTCATTTGAGCTGTTGCACAACCTCAGTTGAGAATATTTTTCAACTGAAAAAGGCCTTTTTAGCACTGTGAGAAACAACAACAAAAACTCATCTTAAATGCAGTTTTGTAGATGGAATGGAAGTTTCTTCTACTCACCTACTGACATGCTGTTATTCTTTTCATTCCACAGTACTGAGTTAATTTTGAGATTTTACTATTAGACCAGTCTTAGAATTTCTTGTAATGATTTCTAATTCAAAGCTGGATGTGATATTTTTTGCTGATTCTGTTTCAACTGCAACAATGAGACTTTCATCATATACTACCTACAGAGGATACCGTTGCAAAAAATTACAATTTTTGTTAAATTTTGTTTACATTCATAAACAGAAATTTCACAGTACTTAGAACTAACCAGAGTGCTGTACCAGGAAGATTTTTATCACTGTGCTCATTTTTGCAAGCCAGTAAATTATTCACTCTGACTTCCTCTAAGTCCAAGTCTATCCAATGCTGATATTTTTTCTGTGTTTATGTTTCCATTACACTGCACACAGGTTCTTTCAGTCCTTAGTATTGTGTTTGAAGCCTCAGGTATTAAAAGAGCCAGTATTTTCAATTTAAGTAACTCTCTCTCTACATTAGATACATTTATAGAAGTTATGGAGGTTTTTTTTATTAATTTGTTAAATTAAGTATTTTGCTCTTGCATACCCATTTTGTGGTGTTCTGGATGTTGAAAATACTCCTGTTTCATCTACTAGAAATATTTCATCTACTAGAACCATGTGTTTTTGTAAGACAGGTATGGAGAGCTCATGCACAAGTGCCATTTCTTCTGGCTCCACACCTGTCATGCAGTCAGGTTTTCTGCAGCACAATAATTTTGGAGCACGAGTTATGGTTTATGCTGAGAGTTCTTCTCAGAAAAGTTCACTGGTTTAATTCTAATTGATGGCTTCAACTTCTCTTTTGGGATAAGACTCCTTATCAGGACAGGCACGTGTGATAGGAAATCCTGGCACAGAAACAGGATCTGTGAGTGGAGGTGAGCCAATGAGTTTGTTAGAGAAACACAGCTATGGAAACAAAAATCCTCAATTAGTTTATATTGTCATCTGAGCAGGATGCACAAATAGTAACTGTATGAGGACAAAGCAATTGGGATTTAGCCAGAGGAGATATTAATAGATTGTGGCAATCTCTAGATAATATTCCTGCTTAGTGTTTCATTATATTTAATGGGGTTTTTTAAGGCAGCACATATCACAGCAGAGAAACCATCCTACCAAAACTATTGTGACAGAGAGTTGGAGAATGACCTGACACCCCTGGGGAGTTTGGCCAACCATTCAGTTATGTTTCTTTTTCCTTCTGTTATTAAAGAAGAAGGTAGGAGAAAGAGTTACTGAGATGAAATGGTATGATATGTGTCTGCTTTACGGTCACTGTGGTGAGGACCTTCCTACAAGTGTGCTCTCAGTCACCCAAAGAAGCCAGCTCAGATAAATACCCACTGACAAAATTTTGTTGCAACAAAACAATACAGTGCAAGGTAAGTTTATACTTATAGCAACAACACTGCTAATTGCTATTTACACGGTCCAAACTGATATAAATAGCTGCCTTTGATCTAAATACCAGCACATGCAGGGGCTGATAGAGAAATGCATCTCTAAAAGTCAAGGGTGATAATTAATACCAGAGTTTACCTCAGTTTCAAGGTTTCATTTACAACCTTGGCTAAAAACAAGTATTTCCCCAATGCTTTGTTGTCCATTGCAGCTCCTACATTCTCACCCTTGCTGAGGAGCTTTCTGTGTGAAGTAATTTTTTTTATTCGCTGCAGCATGGCATGACTAACTTGCCAGAGACAGCACTATTGACAAAGCAGAAATAGTTTTCTTATTACTTTCTCCTTTCTTACCATCCATGTTGTGCTGGCACTTCAGGGCTTCTCAAAGCTGGAGGTGGTAGAAAGTGGCTCAATGTGTGAGATGTTAGTAGTGCTGCAGGGCCACACGATATCAGGGCTGCTTGAAGTGAGAAAAACCTGCCCAAATGACACCTCTGTAAAATCCCCCTTGTGGGAAATGTGGCCTTGGTGTAGCCAAAGCCACAATGTTTCCTTAGAAACCCAAATCAATCATCCAACCAAATGTCAGCTAGTTGATGCATTGTAATTACCTTCCATACCCAGAAGTTTCCTTTGCTGGAGGAACATCTGACAACATGGTATCTGTGAGTCTGTGTGTGATCCCTGCCACAAACACACCCTAATTCTGCCAACTGGGTGGCAGCAGGGGCCCTGCCATACACAGGGCTTTGCAGGTCGGTGGTGGCTGAGTTCCCTCTGCTAGGACAGGATTAACGCCCTCCACAGAGGGAAAGCTCTGTGAGAAGTGTTCCACGTCACTATTTCCATGTCAGGAAAGCTACTGAGTCTGGTATTCCTGGGATCAGAATGTTCTACCTTTGGCTAACTCTGGTGGTTTGGTGAATCTCTTTGTTTCATTGGGGAAGGGGCAAGTATACTTGAGTGGAATGAAGTTTTACTAGCAACAAGGATGCCTACAGAGAGGACCTTAGGGATTTCTCAGATCCTGACCTTTAGGTCAGATGCCTAATCCTTTACCATCCAATCCCTGCTGAGATGGCCTATTTGCTTGGGAATGATCCTGGTGAGGAGTTATCCTTGTGAGAACTGCCCATAAACTTCAGCCAGCTCAGAGTTTTGTTGTGTTTGGACTGCTGCCATGCAAACCTCAAATTCTTGTAGAATTTCTCTGAAATGAATGAACAATACAGTGTGGAAGTTCTCCCCTGCCCCTTTACCTCACACATCCCAGTTACCCTAGAAATGACTTCTAGTCATGCATGTCCAAGGGGAAAAGGGGGTGGGAAGAGCTGACAATAGTCCTGTCATTTGCTGCCTCATATTTTTGTTAAATGTGATACTGGCAGCAGGTGTGTGCTGAGCTCCCCTCATTGCCCATGACAGTCACAGTGCAGCTCTGGTCCTGGCACAATCAGCACTGGGACATTTAGGGGGAGTCTCCCAAACTGGGGACAGCTGAGGGGGAGCAGAGAGAGTCACCAGGAGCCTCCAGCCAGTGCAAGAGTGGCCAATGGGACCTGAGTGTGGCCAGGGGAGCACTAGTACAGCCCTCACCCACTGCTCTGCCTTGTGCTAGACACTGCAATTTAAGGCATTATGTCAAGACAGCTATGAAATCCCAGCTATTTTATAACAAAATTTGAAACATCAGTTAAAGGTAAGGTCTAGTTTTCTCAGTATTTATAATGTTTCTCAAGCTGTGGTTCATTAAGGAGTAATAGCCTTTGAGACCTTAGTAAGTGGTCCCCAACTAGCCTACAAAACCACATTTCCTTGAGAAAAGACTGGGAAAATCCAAAGGAAACCAGTGAATCTATTGTAGTAGCCTAATGTTTTAGTCAATGCTTTTGCATTTCAAGCTGCAAGCTGAAATGTGGCTATTTTGTTTTCAAATGCTTGGCCAAACCATTCAGACAAGGCTTTATCAGAAGTGGGACTGTTTTTTTAACCTCAAAAAGGACATCCTTAAAAAAATGTGGAGAATGGGGAAATCCCCTCATGGTGGATGCAACAGAAGAGATGTGACTCGTGATCTAAAGGGCTGGTGGGGTGTGGCTGGTGATGTGTGACACACAAAGCCAGGTAACCAGGCACAGGCAGTGTGTCCAGGGACATGCTGGATTAATGCACCTGTCGCCTACACTTTACTGGCCTCAGGGTGTGTCCTGCCCATGCCTGACCACACTCCAGCTCCTCTAGACATTGTTCCCCAGTGTCCTCCTGGGGATGTGTTTTGGCTTGAGGTAGCTGAGCTTAAAGACTTTTGAGAAGCACAGGCCAGACTAAGATCACCAGGTACTTATCCTTTCCTACTGCTCAAACCTCTGGAGACCTGCCCTGAAAACTTTGTTCATAAGAGTGCTAAAGACAACACTTTCTTGATAATATGGAACATTTGGTGCATAAAAACATGAAAGATTTAATGCAATTTTATTTTAAAATCGAATTAGTTATTTGTCCAAAAGTGAATTGGTTACATTCGTGTTTCTCTGAAATAAGTCAGGCATCTTCAAGATACATGTCTTCAAGTTACCTAGGAGCATTAAACTAATATTAGAAAAGTCCAAAACAGAGTAAAAATATTTTACTCTAATCTACTTTCATGTTTTCAGACTTCTGACATCATGCTGTTGCTTGTTTTTGCATTGTATTAAAGATAGAAGTCTAGTCACTGATTTTGTTTATTTTATAAAAGAAATGAAACAGAAACATTAGCATAGCTCTGAAGTATGGCTTTATTTTCTTGAGTATTAGTTATTCTTAGAAGAGAAACCTTTTTTTTTTTCTTTCTTGGGAATCCCTTTTTTTTCCAGTTTGCAGATATAAAAACGACAGAAGAATCCAAGATGAAGTTTAAAATGAGCTGAAAAAAATTACAGTGCAAGATGTGTTTAGGTCTTTTAATCTTATCAACAAGGCACAATATTGAACTGAGAAATGACCTTCAGAGGGTTTTTGTGTGTAGCTGAAGGCATAAGCAGGAATATGCAAGGAATACCATTTTTTTTTCTTTCACATGTGCTTGGTTAACACTGTGACTCTCTACCTTCTTGTCTTTCAGCCAGATAATCAATGAGCTGATAGAAACAGAACGGGTTTATGTAGAAGAACTTCAAAGTATAATAGAGGTAAGAAACTCTTCTGAAATTAATTTTGGTGCTTAACCTCTAAGTCATCACTGCAGGTGCACATCCTTCATTGGCTGAGCACTCCCACCTCCTGTTTATAACACACAGGCTGTGTTGGCAAGATAGCTCAGCCTTGGAGATGGAGAATGAGAAGGATGTTTTGAACATCCTTCCTCAGGGCTTAAAGGAAAAGGCATCTTGTCTGGCCTGAGCCCACAGAATGACAATTTGTATGGTTCTGAAAGTTATGGACAGAGAAAGAGGTAATACTGTCTTTTCAGAATGTTGCCAATAGGTCTCAGAAGCAGCACCTTTGATGTCCATGGGGCCAGACACTAAATTCTCTGAATGCACATTTGGAAAATGATTGAGAAAAAGGAAAGCACCCCTCTTGCTCTTCTTTACTGTCCCATGTTGTGCTTGAACACAGGAAAAAGCAGCTCCTGCTGCAAATATAATTCTTGAACTTTTGAAACTCATAGGATACCAGCATACGCAGTGTGTGGAGTCTGAGGTCCCGAATCTTTGGGAGAAAAGAAGCTGAGTAGGAATCAATCATGCTTATATTTGGGTGGGACTTTAGGGACATGTGGTTGATTCTTTATTGCATTTGTTCCATGGGAGGTGGCAGTTCTGGTAATTGATATATTACTCTTGAGTTTAAAATCAGAATGTTCTTCTCTCAAAGTTATTGTTGAGGAAACACAATCCAGTTTTTACAAGAAACAAAAAAAATCCAAATACCACAGTTCAACAAATAAATCCAAACTAACTCTTGTGCAGTGAAGCAGGGTAGCAGAAAGATATTTGTCTGTCAGTCTTAGCAGTCTCTGTCCCTGCATGACCCAAATGGCTATTGAATCCTAGACACATAATTTCATCTGTTTTTTATTAACCCTGTGACTTGTTCATTTGTGGTTAAAATGTATTTGCACAGTTACAGGGTAAAATCTCTGGGGAAAATCAGAAGCATCAGAAATTCATGGGAGCAACAAAGCAGCAGGCATGGGAGAAGCTTTGTTTGCTCTGTAGAGAACAAAAGCACGTGGACTTCGGGGCTTTCTAGTGCCTTGAACACAGATCTTCTTCCCTGCTGAAAAGAGGCTGGTTTTATTTTCCACTTTTCTCTGCAGGGCTACGCTTCAGAAATGGACAATCCCAATTTAGTACATCTGATTCCATCTGCACTTCAGAACAAGAAAGAAATTCTTTTTGGGAACCTCCCAGAAATCTACTATTTCCACAACAGGTACATGGGAACTGGTGGTTGTCCTGCATCCTTGGGTGCCACCATCGTGTCCAGTCCTTTCCTGTCGGGTGCTTTGTCATGCTCACACATACACTGGGAGGAAAATCCATCCTCACTTGGTCTCTGTGTGTGTCCCATAAAACCCATGTGTAAAGAACACCTCTGAGATCATCTGTTTCATCTTTTTTTGGTGAAGATTGTACCCTTTGTGCATTTACTAGTGATTTCCCCTGGCAGGATCCATTTTGAATGTCCTCTGTGGTCAGTATTTTACTACCTCTCTTGGTACACTGCTGGATGTCACAGGACTAAATCCTGATATTTTCTGTCTGGCAAAACACCTCTGTGAGGAAATTTTCTTAGTGTTCAGCTTATTTGTCCTGTATTTCTGTTATCACATCAGAAGACATTATGTATTTGATACATAATGTATTTTTATTCCTCACACAAGATCACAAACCTTTTCAGAAGCCATGTCCATACTGTGGACAAGGAAATTCAGAGGCCATAACAGCAGAATACAAGTTATGGACAAGATAAACCCTTCTGCAACTGGCTTTCAAAACACAAAGCTTAGGGCAACTTTATAAATGTCTTGCTTTTCCTAGTGTTTCTTAAGCAAAACTGTCTGTAACCAAAGTGGGAATTTAGGAATTCTTTTGAATAAAATTGCCTGTAAGATGTAACAAATAGCTGAACAAAATAAATTTTAAAAAGTCTCTTTTGCAAGTCTTAATATTATGCCAGAGTAGTTAATACATAGGAGAAAAATTATTTTCCAGTTTATATATTATTTTGAAGGATTGTGTCTTGCATTTGGAGAAAGATGTTCCTCTCTCTTTGCAAGCCCAATCTTTCTTTCCCTAAAGGTTTAGTGCATTGACTGTCACTGCAGAAGCCTTTGGACTACATCCCATATTTTCACTGCTTGCTGATTGAGCAACTGCATCTGACAGAGCATTCCTGTCTTTTCTAGCTGTTCTGAAAAATCCTTGTACCCAAATGGAAAGCAGGTATTTGGGCTACAGATTGGAAACAAATTTCAACAGCCAGAGGAATCAGATGTAGCAGATGCTTGTGAGCAGAGAAAATATGATAATATTTGTGATTTAGGGAATCAGGTGACAGTCACATCCCATTTTTCTAAAATATATATTTCTTGGTGTGTCAGAACTGTTACCTTCCCCATTGAATCCTCATATTACAAAAATGTAGACTTTAAGCTGAATTTACACAGAAGCTAACACACAATGTGAGTGGGATTTTAGATTACTCTTTGCTCTTCTTTTCTCCCTCTCAGGATTTTCCTTAAGGAGATAGAAAATTGCATTGAAAATCCTGAGCTTCTTGCTCGATGCTTTTTGAAAAGAGTAAGTATATCCTTTTTCAGATTTGAATATCTATAGCCTTATCCTACAGTACTTACAGAGGTACTCCCACCTTTTCACTCTTTGCTTTTGTGAATGAGGGAAACTCCTCTAAGCAGATATTCCCAAATCAAGCCACAGTTACCAAGCATGTATTCTGATTTCTGACCCTTTACCTGGTGTACTGACAGGAAGAGATCTGTTACCAGTGTTTTACAAGTACTTTAAGTCCCATTTAAAAGAAAAAAAACAACAAATAACAGTCATCCAAATATTTGATATGCTTTTCATATCAGACACATCTATGGCAGGAGTCTGATGTAACCCAGACACCACCCTGCAGTAAATAAATAGAGAATGGTATCAGTGTCACAGCAGGTTGCTTTGAGAGCTGACACATCCTGTTCCTGCCTTATCTTATCTCTCTCTCTTCTCTGCACCACTCAGGACACTTGATCCCCTAGAACTGTCCCAGCAGAGTCTGCTGCTGTCCTTGCATGGACCCCACCAGCTCCATGAGACTCTGTGAGGTCGATTCCCTTTTCTTCTTCCCGTAACTCAGGGGATTCTCCCCTCTGCTGGGAGGTGACTCTCAGCGCCCAAGTGCTGCAGCTCTCCCTGAGAGCTCCCAGTGATGTCCCTCCCCTGCCTCCACCCCCACTCAGCCTGACCATTAGTTCCTTCCTGCAACACAACCAAAGGTGCTTGTTTATATAGCACTCCTTCAGGGGCCCTACTAATGAAAAAAAATCTGGTTTGGTGGTTTGCTACTGCTTTCAGAGTTTGACAAAACTGTGTGAATAAGGCTCTGTGTTTTGCACAGGAAATGGAAATGGCATGAGAAATGGGAAAATCTGTCCACTGTAGTCAAAGGTACCTCCTGATTCTACTGTATACTACAGGTAGCATTTGCTGCTTTTCCAGAGCACACATTAAATGCAGATACATTTGGAGGAACCAGTCAGGGGTGCTGAGCACTGCCACATTACTAAAGTTTAATGGGAATTGTGAGCATGTGATACTTGCAAAGGGTATGCTTCCAATTTACAAACAGGTCAGGCTGGAGAGAATCATACAAGTGTAAATGTGATTATATGTCCATTGGATTATTTTCTGTTTAACAACGAAGCATTTAGAGCTTGAGTAAATGACACTACTAAGGCATATGTTGTTATCCTAGGATTCAGATGCTGGGCAGGAAAATACTGTGGTGAAATCATTATGCAAAAGAGGATAAGCAGACTTTGAAGAATGTAGACCTTTGAAACTCAAGAAATGTAAAATAGTCCATGTGCTGCATATATCCCTAAAGAATGCAGCTAAATAAAAATTCTTGGTGTAGAATTGTTCCTATGATTCTGCAGAAGGTTCAAAGTCCCATTTAAATATTGTAGCTTATGTCTTTCTGTAAAAACAGCTGTTAAGCCCAATTCCCCTCATTATTCTACCAATGTGAAAACAGTACTAAAGCTGGGGTTCAGGTATGAAGTGAAAGAAAACCAGTCCATCACTTTCGCTCATCAGTTTCTGTGGCCTGGTCAAACCACACTAAATCTATCAAATCAGAGGTTAAATCATGCATTTACTTTCTTCCCTATTTCAAATTTCACACTAAGAAAGCACAAGCTTCTCTCTTGAGATGTTCCTGCTCACACAGTAGCACCTTTGATTCGAGAACTTGCCCTTATGTTCTGTTTTTAGAAGAAGCCACATAAAGTCCAGAAATGTGTTGTTTCTGTTGGACTGCCTTTAGGAGGCACAAACAAAAGTCTGGTTGTGTGTTTGTGTTCCCCATGATTTGGCAGCTTTTTATGCCTTCCTGCTGAGCAGTGGCTTCTGGCTGCCCCGTGAGTTATGGCCGTGCTTGCTATGACAGGGGGGAAACAGAAGCAGCTGCTGTTCCAAGTGATGCAGGAGGAAACTCACATTGTTGCAGGTTCTCCTTCTTAGTATGGGTGTGACCATCCTGCCACAGCAACAGGCCAGGCCTATGATTAGAAACAGACAATTTTTTTTAGATTCATACTTTGAAGAGTTTTACCCTGTCTGATCACTCTGGGCCTTTTCAGCCCTGATTCCAGAGCTGCTTGAAAGTATCCTGAGAGCTGCAGTGAGAAACTCTGGTGCCAGAGTCACTCCATCCCCTACCAGTCATTCCTCTGCCATGTCCCTACATGATCTTCCACCTCCATCAATGCCACCTGATCAACTGTCACCATGAGTGTGAACCCTTCATCTCAGCTGATGGGAGAAACAGGCTGTGGAGTCTCTCTCTGGGTTCTCTCTGGCTTTGTCTCCTGGAACATGGTAGCAGAATCCGGTAAAAGATGAGCCAGAAATGCCTTTCTTGTTCTCCCTCCCACTTTGCCTGACCTCATTTAGGGCATGATCTTTACATGAGCTAAATTACAAGTGAGCCAGCTCAACTTTACCCACCTGGCAGCTATTTTGCCATCACCAGGATGCTTGACCTTACTTGCAGCTCTGTGTGGTCAAGGATTAGACAACTTTCAAAGACAGGAGGGATGTGCACTGAATACCCTGCAGAATGGTCTTCTGGTGCTTTGTCAGCCACTCTGGGCTGATCTGTGTTGTACAAAGGGCTGTGAAGAAGAAGGAGAGCTTACCAAACCAAGGCAAGAATGCCCAGGATGGAACCAAAGGTGTGTTAGACTGCTTACCAAAATGTGCCAGGTGATGTGTCTGGCAGGAGTGATTCACTGTGGATTACCAGTGTTCACTTATTCATATTGCTAACTTTATAAAAAGGAATAGTTTAATAAGACCCAGCAGTTGGGGCATTTGGTCATTCAGGGAGAAAGAAGCATTTAGAAAAGGAATCTATCTGTGAATGGACAGTAACAGCTGACCAGAAACCTGTGAGTTGGATTCAAAGATCTAAATTCTAGACTAATGCAAAAATTATTCATAAGTCAGCAATCAAAAAAAATAATTGGAACTGTGTCTATATGCCATGTGCATTGGAGTTTACAGAGTTCTCAGGGTCCAAATCCGTGTGGAAAGGAAAAGCTTTAGAGGAGAGAGGAGGGTGGTATAAAAGTACCAGCAAGAAGTCAGAAATTTTGCATGTGAAAATAGAGGTGTGTGGAATATTTAAGACTGGGATTTGAATAATTAGACAATCAATTATTTGTTGGCATTTTAAAGTCTGAGCCTAATTCTATTCCTAACACTATTGCAAAACTTAACACTGTAATTAAATATGTAAGTATCTGCCTGAGCAGGTGCCACTGATTTAGGCAGCAGTGAATTGCACTGGCATAGGGTGGTTCCACTATGGCAAATTACTGGTAAATTGTTGGTTATTATACCTGTTCTTTAAGTTTAAATTGGTTCTTTTCTCATATGCCTAATAGTTGTCTTGCCTGTTGCTCTCTCTGTTTTTCTTACCCAGTCCAGTTAGGTTTCTGTGGGCCAGGAGGAGATTGTAATGCTTGATTATGCGTTGTTGCTATTTTTAGTTCTGTGGGGTTTACCCCCTGCTAACCTCCCCCCACGGCAACATGTACAAACATTTCTATTTTTGTGAAGAAAACGCTGCACCTATTTTGAAACAGCACCATTAATACTCTACTGAGTTGCAACAGAAGAGGTTTTTGTATTGCATAATCCTTGACACAGTGTGGTGTTACGTGGCACAGCTCTGATTTCATGGCTGATTCATCAGGGTGATGTCAGGATGGGTCTGTAGAGGAAGACAGCAGCAACACTGATTTCTTCCAGTAACTGTACAGAAGGAAATGAATTTCCCTGCAGCAGGAGTGTGTGGGATCTGCTTGGTGGGCTGAAAGCACAGAGGAAAGATCCAGGAATTGCTGAGATGTATTTTTGGTGTTTTGGGCTTTTGTAGAGATTTTGTTCACTGAAGTGAGTGAGATTTTTGCCACGGACCTCAGTGAGAGCACTTGGAGTGCAGTCAAAACTAAATAAAGGGAATCCATCCACTTCTAATTTGAAGAGGACAGGGTTTAAGTACGTCCCCCTGCCTGGCCTGGGACATCAACAAGACAAACTTCCTCCTTTTTAATTTGTCCTTGTGCTATTGAGAGCCAACACTATTTTCAAAGTATGTTGAACTGGTAAACCTCAGTCATGATAAATAATTGCAGTGCCAGTAGTATTAATAAAATGGTTCATAAAGTTTAAATTTCTAATGTTTCTTTTTTTTTGGTTTGTGTTGGTTTTTTTTCCAAACCATCAATTCACCTCCCTGAAAAAGATGCCAGTTTTGCTGTTAGATTTTGTGTCTTCCAGTCTGCAGTCTCCTTGTTTTGTGTGAAAAGTGAGGGAAAAAACCCCTCATGTTCAGGTGTATTTAACTTAAACAGAAGTGAAAAGCAGGTTTGGTGGTTTCAGTATGTTTTTACATACAGACTTACTCCCATGTAATAATTAATGTCTTAGGATGGAAGGTAAGACAAAGTGTGATTCAAGAAAGACACTCTCCAGATTCTTTCTCCTTCCCTTACCTAAACTTCTTTTTCCTTGCAGAAGGAGGACCTCCAAATATATGAAAAGTACTGTCAGAACAAACCAAGGTCTGAAGCTCTCTGGAGACAGTGTGGAGACAGCATCTTTTTTCAGGTGGAATTTCATTGCAGAGTAGCAGTGCCAGACCCTCAAACCTTGTTTTCCTTGTGTATCTCTATTCTTTACAAAACCTAGAGTAATACACAGACTTCTCTGCTTGCTTCTTATACTGATGGCAGGTGCCCAGTGTGTGTCCAGCTGTTCTCTGCAGGAGACTGGGTAGGCAGAGCAGTGGGTAGATTTCCTGCACAGGAGCCTGACTCTGCTGGCTCTACCCACACCAAACAAGTGCTGGCTTCTTTGCAAATCCCAGCTGATTGCAATCTCATCAGCAGGGAATGCCAGATTTCGACACCAAGTTGAACCTAAACATTAGCTCTTGTTCAGATATATTTCCACTGCGGTGTAAGTAACCCGGAAATTCCTATGCAGATGGAACAAATTTCTCTCTCAATTAAGTAACAGACATATAATCTTCAGATTGTCAAATGATAATGATCTTGGTGACTTGCTTGTGTTTCAAGAAACAGTTTTATTTTTCTTCCATGTCATCTCGTACAGGAATGTCAGCGTAAGTTGGATCATAAGCTCTCACTTGATGCTTATCTCTTAAAGCCAGTTCAGAGAATTACCAAGTACCAGCTCCTGTTAAAGGTAAGTTCTCCATGACAGTGCATAGAATTCCATTGTATGCCTTGTTTTACTTCCAGAATTGCATATCAGTCAGGACTACCTGGAAGTAAATCCTCAGTCAGTTATTCAACAAATACTAAGCATTTTTTAGTTGTAAAGTGGTAGGATACAGTCTCATATAGGGGCTTGCATTTTAGATTGGGAACTGCTATTACTTAGCAGTACTTACACTAAGAAATAGCAGTATTCTATTATATGTATAGCTCTCTCTACATAAAGTAAGATATTTTACTTATTTTTTAAGATAGTATTTTATTGTCTTATTTATTTTTTTTATCTTTAAACAGAAATTGAGCTTGGCTTTATTGTATCAGTATATGGTCTTACAATTTGAAAACAGGAACTGATGCTTTAAATCCTGTCTTTAACATCTGTCCCTGTTTAACAAAACCCTTTCAGCTCTCTGAACTGATATTTTCCCATGGTTGTGACTCAAAACTTTCAGTGGGAGTAACTCCCTTTCCTGCATCTTTTTAAAAGACACAGCTAGGAACAAATTGTAATTTTTGCACAGAGTGAATATGTGAACTTCCCTTGTGATTTGGCTGGAACCATGAGTGGTCCATGCTTGAAATTCTGGTTTGAACTGAGCAATTGAAAATATATACACTCAAAATAATGACTTTTTTTTTTTTTTCTTTTTAAGGTGGTGGCTTAAATTTCTGTCTCCATCTACTCAGTTCTTATAAATAATATGTACTGACTTCCCCTATGGGAAGGTCATGAAGGTGAATTACATACTGTTCTCAAGCCTCTGGGCTTAAAGTAGTGTTATGTTCTGTCATGAAATTCAGCATTGAAATTTGCAATGAAAATTTTAGGTTGCCATTTTACTTGCTAATAGCTACTATGGCACTGCTCAAAATGCACCAGTATAAGCCATGGGAGGACCTGGCTGGCCATTCTTGTACAATATTTCTGTAGTGCTTACTGACCTCATGTAAAACTATAGAATCCACATATTGAACATGGACATTGACAAGGATGCAATTTCACCTATTCCAGTAAATTCACATCAACATTGTTAGTCCAGAAATAAATTTGAACTCTATTTCTTGAAACTATTCTGTGACAAGGGAAAAAATGTCAAGGTCTCCAGGAAAGCAAAAGTAAACCAGATGTTACTTTTAATTTGAAATATGACTGTAAATAAACCCAAGATTAGATCGAGAAGCAGAATTTGCAAGCAAAACAGGTCTCAGCCATTGGGGTTTGAAGCTGGTCAGACCAGTTTCATAATTAGCAACAACACATTGGCACTGGCATTTACTTTGTCAGGGTTTATGAGATCTGGGAAGATGGTGCACTCCTTCCCTGGCTGAAATAGCATTTAAAAGTGTAGAAAAATGGAAGCCAGTGAAAAATTGGTAACAAACAAGTGCTTAAGAAGTTGTGTGCCTTGAGTAGCGGGCAGACTGGACTTGAATTTTGGGTCACAATTATTGCAACCCTCTGGTTTCAATCAGTTTAGCTAATATGTTCATGCTGATAAAAGCAGCATGCTTGCTGTACAGAGATCCATCCTCATCCTAGAAAATGTGCAGCAGGTACTGCAGGAATGCCTCCTGCTTTTACCTTCTATTCCCTGGTCACCCAAGCACCTGAGGAGAGATGCTGCTGTTTGGGGCTTGCAGGAACTATCTTTTTGCATTTCTATTTTACAGGAACACAAGTGCCTCAGCTCTCGGATTAACGTATTTCCAAACTGAAAATGTGGAATGTGTAACCTGCCAAATTCAGACTAGAAATTAATTCATGTTTTTAACAGTGGTAGTACGTACCTTGTGGAACTAATTGGAAAAGAAAATGGGGAATTGTCTAACACCTGAAATGATTATATTGAGTTTATTTTCTAGCACATGTGAAGAAAAAAAACAACTCCTGGATGTAATTCTATGACATGCAAGGAGTTCATTGTAGATAAGTCAGAATGGTCCTGTCTCATCTTGAATGAACCCTTTAAACTTGAAAATGTTCAAAGGATGAAAATGTCCTCAATGGCCACCCTGGTGAATGTCATATTTGGGGTTTTTTTGAGTTTTTTGTTCTTCTTTTGTTTGCCTCTACTTCTGTTACTTTGTTTATGCAACACAAATTCCAGGGAGGATTGTCTTACAGTGTCTTCTGGTGTCAGAAGTTCTCAAGTATTCCCCATATCTTTTTTAAATCAGGAAATGCTGAAGTGTAGCAAGAATTCAGAAGGTACTGCTGAATTGGAAGAAGCCCTGGCCACGGTGCTTGATATCATCAAATCAGTAAATGACTCCATGCACCAGATAGCAATCACAGGATATGAGGTAACTGCTGCTGCTGCTGCTCCTCCTCTGAGCCATCCCATGCTCCTGCCATCACTGACCATCTGTGCCCGTGGTTGGTGCTGTGCTTTATGGAGCCTGTGCCACATTCCTGAAGGATGCCACTCAGTGTGTGTTGTGATGACCAAAAACACATCTCAGCACACCTGTCATGTGGAGCTGAGTGTGAATTTGGAGACATAGTGGGGCAAATGCAGGACTTTTGAGTAATTGCACCCAAAACTCATTTGTAGGTGAGAGGTACAAGTGTGGCAGAACGAACTTCAGAAATTTGCTGAAACTTTGTGACTCCTGTGCAACTCAAGTGTTTTCAAGTCTTTTGCACTTAGGGAGAAAAATTTGGCTTTCATTTAAAGTGGGCAATGGAATCCGTGCCAGTGATTGGCAAGCTTGTTATCTGAAATGTGAAATAACAACCATGGAACAAATCAAAGGGCACAAATATACATCTCTGCAGAAGCTCCACTGAAGTCATATGACTTTCAAGAACTAGCTGGCTACATAAAATGAGCCCTTAAGTGAGAAGTAGAAGTGATTGACACATAAAGGAGAAACAAGCCTGGCAAAATGAGGCCTCAGAATCATGTTTTTGCCCATTTTGAAATAGCTGCAGGCTGAAAATGTCAAGAAAGAAACAATATACTGAGTATTGTTCAAAGAATTATTACATCACAGTAACAGGCTTTAATCCAGAATAGCTTTTGTTTAAAATCTGACTTCCTGAGAAGGTGCTGGGGTCTATACAGACAATACCTGGTTGGGAAGAATTATTCAGTTTTTCAGAATGGGATTGGCCTCAGGAGTTTTGATGTCTATAGTTCTATTTTGTGCAAGTGCATCTGCATCTGGCAGCTGAGGAACCCATGCCTGCTGCCAACATGATTTTAGAAATAAATTCAGCTGCTTGCTCATTTAGCTGCTTGTCAGAGATCCATTGCTGCACACAGCTGGAGATGCTCCTGTGGACTGTGCATTACATTTGGGATGAGAATGTGAGTTCTGCCTGCAGTAGCTGTACTGGGTTGAAGGTGAAGCAGCGGCCACCTCCTTGTACTGGCAAACACTGAATAGGTGTGGTGATTGTGGATCAGAGAAACACTACAGGTCATAAATACACTCATAGATCTTGAAACCTGACCAGCTTCAATAAAGCAGCACATACTTAATCCATCCTTGTTGTGGCTAAGTCTGAGTGTCTCAGAGATTCATTTTAGAACAATTCCTTAGAGCCTGTATATCATTATTGCAGACTTGAACTAGTCAAAATGGGGCATGGGAAGCTCATGGATA
Source organism: Hylia prasina (assembly GCA_013397195.1). NCBI lineage: Eukaryota > Metazoa > Chordata > Aves > Passeriformes > Sylviidae > Hylia > Hylia prasina. The sequence continues at coordinate 498,920 of VYXD01015588.1, forward strand.
CAGCACACCTTTTACCTCCCCAGTTTCCACTGTTTCTGATTAATTCCCAAAGAGAGAGGTATATTTCCTCCTGTGTTTCTCAGTTTAAATGTATGTACTTACAGGAATTTAGCAAAAAATTTGTTTTGAAATAATTCTGTAAAGGGAAAGGAAGAAGAGCTTCTCCAGGGAAGGTAACATATTATCCTGAACAGGGGGGATTTATCCAGATTCCTGTACATATAAATGTTGAGGTCACCCTTTCTCTATTCCTTGCTTTAAAGTGTGGGTAGATTTGTACTCAGGAATTCAACAGAACATTCCTGTTCCTTTTCATCTTTTAAATTTCACAGCCTTTCATGAAATGAAAGATACTAAGGGACTAGATTAGAGTCTCTAATTCAAGGACTAGATTTTTACCTCTGCATTCTTAGCTGAACTGCAAAACATGGCACAGTGGGACATGGCCACTGTTCAGTCCAATGCTGACAGCATTCCTGAGATGACTTGTTACCTGATTAGTAAATGGGGTGAAAGTGTGAAAGAGGATGCACCCAATAATTTCTTCTCCCTGTTCCACCTGTCCCAGGTGCTCAGCTGTGATGCCAAATAAACACCTCCCCTAGACAATGAAACCACACCCCATCTTGTGGAGTCTTTCCCACCCAGCCATGGTAGAAATACTTGCCTGGAAAACCTTTCAGAGAGGAATATTATGCCAGTAGGAAAGCAGGTTTTGTGGCAGCTGATAAATGCTCCCAATTGCATAGGAAATTCTGTTTACTGGACTTGGGCACATGCAGATTTGAGAAGCTGAACTCTTGTGTAAGAAATTGCTGACATGTAAGTCTGGGGTTGGTTTGGTGTATTTTTTTTTTATTATTATTTTTAGGCAAAACCACACACAAAAAAAGTAGAATAAAGCTTGGAGAGCAGAAGTTTTAGATGTGTGTCCTACTATTGTCCTAATATTTGTACACAATCTGGCCTGGGTGGTTTGTCCATGAATTATGCTGGGAGATTCTTATAAATTATCATGTGTATTGCTCATCTTCCATAAACATGGGTTACCATGTACTGCTCTGACTGGGAATAATGATATTTGAGATAGTGATCAAATTCTCCACTTTAAATGAACTTCCTTTAGGATAAAATATTGCTGTCCACTAGCAGAAATTACCAGAAACAGTGTCCTCCTGTTTGCTGCCTACACTGAAGAGAGTGCACTGCTTGTGGGCTAATATTCAAAATCTCCTGTGGGATTGCTGCAGACTGTCACCCCTGTTTGTCTCTTTCTCTCTGCAGTGGCAGAGTCCCACTTCACTCATTCCTATCCCAATCCCAGATTCAAGGTTGGACAGACAGGCCTGTCACAAGGGTTGAACTGAGCTTCTGGATCTCAGTGCTGTATTGAACAGTGCCTGGAGTGACAGGAGCCTCTCACCATTGTCAGAACCATGTAGAAAATATGCTTGTTGGTTTTTGGTTTTGTTTTTTAAGTTTAGCTTTGATATCAATGTGCTTTTCACAGGCTTGCAGTTTGTAGCTACATGCACATATAAATACCAACACCCACAGTCCTGTATGCACAAAGATCCAACTTCATGTATTAGAGATGACAGATTTATCTAAATTGCTGAGGTTTTCTGAATGGTTTGGAGAGTCTAATAATACCCTGATATAGGGTGTAAAAGTATGTAATAAAACTCTGGTTTTGCACTTGAATGTAGGGTAGAAGAGAGGGAGTGAAAGGGAGAACAGGTTGCAATTCTTAGTATAAGAAATTAGACATTCCCACTTGGAGCCAACGTCTTCACCTTATAATCAACAGAACATGCAAATTTTGAAAATAAGTACTTTAATAATTCACTGAACTTGTTCCCTCAACTTATTATACAAAACACTCCTAGGAAAATTTGCGGTCAAGATAATTATGATTATCATTATTTGTTGAATCTCATTACCATATAGATGTTGCCATGTCTTATATCCACGTGTTACACCACTTTTAACATGGAAATGTTCTGGTGGCATCTGAGCTAAATATTTATGTTGGTTGAAGTATTTACCTATCAGTGGTCTTCAGATAAGACCTTTGATTTAGAAAGGTCTAGTTCCTGCCTAGTTTCACTCTCCCTCAGGTGCTTTTATGGCTCCTTGGTGCATTGACTCCCTCTTTGCCCAGGGCTGTGCAGCGTTGCATAGTTTGCAGATGGTGAGCCAAGAAACTATTGACAAAGCTTGTAAAGACTATTTTGAAACAGGAGGGAATTACATACCTACATAGCTGTAGGCACTGATGCATGACTTCAGGCATCTAAGCTCTTTCAAGGTTTTGCCCAGGGATGAAGGAAGCTTGTACAGAAGTGGAAACTGAAACTAGATCTTCCAGAGTCAACATCTTTGTTTGGGAACTGGACTGCACTGGGCCTTTCCACTCCCTTGGAGTCAGGAGACTTGAAATCCAGTTTTTGTCAGGAGAAGTTTCCTCTGAGGTTACCAGAGGGGACAGCCTGTGTGTCACATCCAAAGAGACCCTGAGATGGATCTTAAATGCTAACTATGAGTGGGGAGACAAACTGGGAATTATGGACATGGAAACCAGTGAGTTTATGGTTATAGGGAGAAACCAAACAGGCTTAGCAAGGGGACATGTACATTGTCCAGCACAAGGGATGCCTCTGCCTGCAATCTCAAACACCACCAGAGGAAAGAATTGTGCCTGGAACTACCCTGGTTTGAATGTGATTCTCTTTTCCTTGCTTGCTAGGGGGATGTCAGTGAGCTTGGCAAGCTGTTGATGCAGGGTTCCTTCAACGTATGGACTGACCACAAGAAGGGGCACAACAAGGTGAAGGACTTGGCTAGATTCAAACCAATGCAGAGACACCTCTTCCTCTATACAAAGATGCTACTTTTCTGCAAGAAACGGGAGGAGAACACTGATGGCCATGAGAAGACAGCTTCATACAGCTTTAAAAATTCATTAAAGGTAATAAATGCAGAAATGGCAGGGGAGGGAAATAAGTCCACAAGACAAGGATGTTTCCATGAGGGTACTTGAAGAAGGTGCACATGCCTGGAGCTGTCCTGCACCCCTGAGTAAATCACAGCTCCCATTTAGTTTTGGGCTGGAGACAGACTGAGCCTATGTCCTGCAACTGCAGTTGTGAACCTTGTTCTTTGCACCTTGATACAAAGAGGCACCTTGTGTGTTCTTGCTCAGCATTCCATAAAGAGAAGCCAGACTGAATGGACCTGCATCTGTCACTGTTCTGCCTATGGGCATCCTCCAAGTGCAGTTCTATTGCAAGTTTTACTGTCGCCACAGTTGAGCAGATATATTCTGTAACAGTAACAGCTACAGGTGAATCAGTGCAGTAGAAGCACCCTTTTGTTTGCAAGAGTGAAATTTCCAGGTATGACTCAGGACATTTTAGGGTGGCAATCACAAGCAGGCCACATTTTCCCTCTAAGCCATTGGTGTGACTTGTGACTTTAGCCTGCAAACACAGATCATTGAGTTTAATGTTCCAGACTTATTACAGGGTACCCAGACAGAAATTGTAACAGAACCTGGTTCAAGGCTTGAACCAATTCATATAAACATTTCAAGTTTCTTCCTATACAGATAGAAGGAATGGTGGCATAACACTGTCTAAATATTTAAATTAGTGCTGATGTGAATGTGAACAAAAGGCATGAACAAATACAGGAAGAAGATGAGAAGCTGGTTGGGAGCAGCTGGACTTCAAAACTATGATTAAGAATTTTTCATTTAGGAAATCTAGAATTATTTTCTTCAGGTTTGTTGGGTCATCTGGATTTGCAGATTGGTCATTAAATCTCACAAAGCCCTATTCCATCCCTCTTCCTTTCCCACCTCAAAAGGTCAATGATGGCAAGTGAAAAAAACAGTCTTCCTAAAACTGAGGATTTGTCAAGGTGAACAAGAGCCAGGATGGGGTTGAAAACTGATTCACAGATCAAGCAATAGAAGAGCATAAAATCATGATCAGACATTAGCTTGGGTTATTTTCGAACATTCTTTTCCCCTTTAGCAATCAAAAAGACAAATGACAGATTAGATATTAAGAAATAACATGCTCTGAATTTTACTTTTAATGACTTCCTAAGGTGTCAGAAGTGAATGCAGCCTTTTAAAAATGCCTTCTCAGAGGATCAAGTTTGAAGACTATTGATATTTTCCAGATTCCATTTTCTTCTTTTCTATTTTGAAATAGATGAGCACCGTGGGCATTACAGAAAATGTAAAAGGGGATAACAAGAAGTTTGAGATCTGGTATAATGGCAGAGAAGAAGTCTATATCATTCAGGTAATGACAATCCTTTTTGTTTGCAAGGGCTACACATCCTTTCAACTGAATTGTTTTTAAGAATGTTCACTGTCCTGAACACTCCAGAAACAATAGCCATTGAAGGCTTCATTGTTGTGTAGACACTGAAACGGCCAATTTATTGTGCAAATCATCATGATTTTGGCTAAAAGAAGAAATAAAGTAATGGGGAATTTCTAAGAATGCTGGACAGAAGAGCAAGGACAGGACCTTAAATTCGTGGTAACTTTTTCATCTTGAGAAATGTCTGCTTTGCTCAAAGCTGGCCACAGTGTTCCAATCCTTGGCAAAACTGAGAGCCAGTGTAGGTCAGGGCAGCCCAGTGATTGGCAGCATGTTTTAACTGGATCTGCTTTGCCTTGTCCTGTTTTGCTCTCAGGCATCTTCTGTTGAGCTGAAAAACACCTGGATTTCAGAGATCCGCAAAGTCCTGACAGGACAGCTGGAAGCATGCAGAGGTAAGGCTCACAGAGCAGCAGCTGGGAATGTGTCCTTCCCTCTGGAGCTGTGTGTGACAGTATGGGGCTGGGACAGGTTACAGTGCCATCAGTGAAGCCAGCAGGGACCAGCTGGAAAGTTGCAGCATTGCTGGGATTTAAAACCATGTCCTGATCAAAGAAAATTTGTTGGGCTTTTGACATGGATATCTATTCCATTCACAGTTAGTCCAAGGACCATGGTTTTCCTATTGTCCCTCTCAAGCCACAACTCCATAATCATCCTTTTAGCTCAGCAAGTGAGAAGATGAGGTCTGCACTCTGTGTCTGCTCACAACACCTGGATCAAAAGGTCTCCTTCCACATCCGTAACTGGACACAGCAACTGCTTTTCTGTCCTAGTGTCTGCTTTGTTTTGTCTGGGCTTTGAGGGTTTTTGTTTTAAATCGAGTCACCCACCTTATGTTCTAGATGTGAGTTGTCCCACCTTTCCATCTTAGTGACCTCCCTGTAAAACATGGTTAATGCCACTTCCCTCTCTCACAGGAGATGTCACTATGAGGGTGGCTTGTGACATGTTCCACACTGTGAATGACTGAAGCTGCCTAAGTACCTAAGATAATGACACCCTTTTCTATATAAGATATTGAATTCCAGACAGACAGAATTCCATCAGGTTATTTCAGATAATAAAAGAACATGGTGATGATAGCTATCATAGATGTTATTCTATTTGTTCTCTTAGGACAGAAAACCCCACAGACTTTTCCTGGATCTTGGCATTGCTTCTCACCTTGGTCTGTCATTTTCTGCTTCTCTCATACACTCATCTCTCTTTAAAGTAAGGTCAGCAAAGCCTCTCCACACACATCCTTCAAATTCCAATCAGACTTTGTCCAAGGTGGAAACCTGTGCTTTAACTTTAGAGGTCACCTTTATTTAAATTGTCTGTTTCACAAAGACAAAGAGTTCTTACAACCTCCTTAGGTAGAAGGAAACAATTATCCACATTAGACTCAGCAATTGAATCCAACCCATAACAATACACTTATTTACAATGTTTACAACTCTGGTCTTTTGTTTCTGATCTTGTCTTCATCCTTCGTCTCTTTATTCTGAATTTTACTGTGATTAGTTCATCAGGAACTGCTGAGGAAAGGCCTCAAGATTCTTGTTAGTGCAGTTTCAGGACTGGATCTAGAGGCTTTCTGTAATATTTGCTTCGGAAGTATAAAAGCTTGTGTTATTAGGCTACCACAGAAAAGTTGCTAATGGAGAAAATGTACATATTTAATAGTATAGAGTGCTAATCCTCCATTTGTGTTTCTAGGCAAAGCAAATTAAGCTTGTATGTTACCCACATGAGTGTTTGTGAAATCTCTATAGCATACAAGACCTATTAGCCAGAGTTACTTTGCATTTTCCAGAGAAAAATATACAGGAATCAAGACTGATTGAAACATTTATATTTTGATGCTCTTTATTGTTTTGCCCTAAGATCATACAGTTCTAGAACATTTCAGGTTTCAAGGGATCTAAGGACATCCCAGTCCAAGGTCCTGCTCAGACAGAGCCACTTATTGGTCAAACTTTATCCAGTCTGGTCTCGAGACCATCCAAGGGTGACTTTCATCCTGCTGTATGAGTAAACTCAAGCTTTTCTTTATTGTGAATCCAGCAGAACAGCTGTCAGGGGGTATAAATTGTATCTCATATGCTATTGCAACTCTTCCTGTTGCCTTTTCCCAAATGATCACATGAATCAAACCCCTTACTACAATAACTGGTGTCAGGAAGCACATGCTTTGTCCTGTGGTTTCAAAGTTTCTATTTCCAATGACTCACAAAAGAAGAGGCCTTAATCCAAGACTGGATATTTTTACAACTGAGCATTGCAATGGGAGAAGGAAGAGGGATATATTTGTTTGGTTGGTTGTTTTTGATGACTGTTGGTAGGAGCTGCACAGAGGGTTGGAATGTTGGAAGGAACCAGCTGAGATGAATGAGTGAGGGGCAGAGAAGGTGGCCACAGGATGTGATAAAGAGTTTAAAATATGGGTCACTCGTGTCCAGACGCTCGGTGTGTACCCAGCCCTGGCAGATATTGCAGTGAGCATGGAATGCTGACAAGGCTTTGGGCAACACCTTGAGCCATCAATCCCAAAGAACAGAGCTGTCTCCTGCAGGCAGAGGAATTACTGATACAGCTCAAGGGATTTATGTAAGGCCATCAATCAGAAACCAGGAGCAGAGCTACTTCCAACTCCACACCCAGCATGGGCATTTCTACCCCATCAACAAAGCACTTGAGTTTAATCTTTCACTGCTGCCCTGTCCCCTTGTCACTTCTCTTTCACTGATAGGAGGTTCATCTTTTTTCAGAGTGAAACAGACCAGGGATCTCAGCAATGTGAGAGTTTGACAGCAGCTCCTTCCATTGCTTCCTCACTTCTCAGTGTCTGACTCTCCTGGCCCTGAAATCCAGGCTCTGAGCAACCGTCTTATAATTTTTCTTCACTCAGCCTTTACTGGACAAAGTACATGTCTGTTGCTACACGGCAGCCCTGCATAAAGAGTGAACAAGTGGCATATGAACATTTTCTGATTACTGCTTGTCCAGGATGCTGAGCAAAAGCATTCTGCAGAGATGGGGATATATTCTGCTATGCAGCTGAGTAGCAAAAGGACTGATGGACATGTGTTGCTAAATCCAAAAAAAGCCGTGAGCCACAAAACTTGTATTTTGGGGAAAAGGCATTATGTCCATTCTCTAGATCCAGATCATGCAGTTAGCTAGGAAGAGGTACTGAGGAGAGGGAAGGTAGCAGTGGAAGAAATCTCTTTTGCTGTGAAAAAATGTGAGTAGAAGAGTTGTTTGGTGAGTTAAAAGGTTTCATTAAGACCTTAATATGTCTTTCTGTTCAAGTACAAACATTCCATTTTGATTGCAGTGGCAGTCAAAATCTCTCCTCTCTTGTTTCTCTCTCCCACCTTCTACATAAACACAGAAGCAACTTATACATTTTGGAGCAACTTCTTTTTACTTTTTCTTTAACAGAAGCAAGTCAACTGCACCAAAGAATCACTGAGAGTGTGTATCATGCACCAATGGATTCCTCCAATGCAAGCAGGTAACCACAGCTGCTTTGACATATCAGGGCCATGTTTTGACTTGCATTTGTGCTTTTGCAATACATAAATTCTTAGGTTTTTGTGTTTAGCTTCCTGGGTATGAATTTACTCAATTGTCTTCAAAGTCTTTAAAGATATATAAATACAGATAAAGGTTTGCTCAAGAGAGAAGTAATATCACAATGCAGAATTAATTTCAAAAACTCAAGTTTAGACCAAAAGTATTGGAACATTTCCAGGATCTTAAGTGGAGCTGTCAGCAAGGTTTTGTAATGACCCAGTTGCTGGGCAAGTTTAATGTAAGTTGGCATGGGGTATCACTGCAAAATTTTAGCAGGATCAAGCAAACCAGGAGATCCCAGGTAACAGCCAGCCTTTGAGAGTTGTACAACTCAATGCAAGAAATATTAAACAGAGGTAGTACTATTAATCCTGCACCATATTTTCTCTAGGCTTGCTTAAATTGCTTTGTTTAGGGTTCAAGGGTGGAAATCCTTCAGCTGAACCACCTTGGGGATAGGAGAAAAATATTCCATGAAGATATGAAGTGCAATCACAAAAATGTTTCAGAAGAATCCAGATGTGTGTCCTCCTTATAAGGCTAAGTGAGATTTTCCAGACCAGAAAAAATATGACAAAATATGTCAACAGAAAATTAATTAACTCCAGAAGAAAGGCCATGTGATCAGCTATTTGTCCTAGAGTAGATTAAACCCAAGGAAAAATGAAGTGTTTGTTGTCCTCACTCTGCCTACTGTGCCAGAAGAGATCAGATGCTCCTGCTCCAAATCCTGAGTTATTATAGGAACAGGAAGAATACAGTGAGTCTTCAAGAAAGAACAGTGCTGTGGGCTGTGATGAATGGCACAAAATTCATTACCTGTAAAATGTGTCCCCAGGAGGAGCAAGGGCAGAAGAATTGCAGCAATTGCTTTGCAGTAGTTGATGTGAAATGGTGGATCCAGAGTTCCTCAGACTGGGAGCCCTTCCTTTGTTCTGGGATGCTGGCTGGAGACAGGGAGGGGAAGGAAGAGGTGGACTGCCATAGCCACCATGTGGCACAGTCTGTGCTCGTGGCTGGCATCACCAGCAGCCCCAGCTGTGAGAGGTGCTGGAGGCCACTGGAGACAGGATCTGCTAAAGGGCAGCCAGCATCATCAGTGCTCTGCCAGCAGACAGAGGCTAATTAATCACTGACACGTTATCTACCCAAGAGACACCCACTCCTGGGTTGCCCATGTGTGACAGTGACTCTGCTGTTTGTTGGGAATGTCAAACCTCTGCTGTGACATTGGGGAAACCTGTTTGCAGGATGCTTTCCCCTCCCCAAGCTGCATCTGTTCCATGACAAAGACTATCCCCTTTACTGTTTATATGCCACCAACATCACTTGAGACTGCAATTCCAGGAGATAAAGCAGGCCTGAGTTGGAGCTGGAGTGTTGGGAAAAGGGACATTAGAGACAGTGTCCTTAATACAGGCAGTTACTGAGTGTCCCTAAATTCTCTTCAATCTATTTTAATTCTCTCTCTCCAAATTCTTCCACAAAGTTCACTGTTTCATCCTAAAATGAGATGCCCTGTGGTATCTATTGCTGCTGTATCTCTCTCAAGGGATGGCTGCTGCATTTCATTGATAATGAAATGATCCCTTTGCATTGTTTTGTTATCTATTTAAATATATGAAACTTAAATAGTCCATTGTTCTAACTGCTTAACTATCTGTTTTGTTGGAGATGACTGATGCAGTCATACATCCATGTAAAAATATCCTGTGAACATGGATAAACACAAACTCTTGGAATTTGGCTGCAGATGCTGTTTCAGAAAAGTTCGTGTATTTTCTTGGTGTCTTTCTCACAGCTGTAAATCTTTAACTCTGTCAGCTGCATGTTTCACAGTTATCCCAGCCTAGCTAGGAAGAAAGACAGGAAAAAGAATAAGGAAATGTGAGTGTGCTTTGGATTTGTTCCCATGTTTATTTTGAGCCCCATTTTGTACCTGACATTAAGGCTGCAAAATCACATTTTGATTTAGTACAGGAGGTAACAGAGACATTGCTAAGGTTCCATCAGAAACAGGTCAGAAGTTCAAATGCAAAACAATGAGTCCTGGACTGCCTTATATTTAGAAAAGGTATTTACAGATCTCTAGTATTCAAAATGTTTTTAAGTTTTTAATGATATCTTGGATCTTCCCTTACAGCAGAAGAAGCTCTGTGAATGTTAAGTGTAGCAGTTCACATGTTAATTGTAAGCAGCAGTTTAATTACTGATACATGTCAATAACAAACACTTTGGCAAAGAGTATTTCAAATGTGTAGATGCAATGATTTGTGTGGAGCAGTTTGCCAAAGGTAACAGTCAAACACCCAAGTTAAACCACCAGACATTTGCAAAATAATGAGGATTAGAACCACAATAAAACCTTGCAGCTTGAATGTCCTACAAACCTGGGACAGGGGTATCCATCACAGACCCAAGGCCAGTACCTGGGCAGGTTTGTCAAGCGGATCTTCCATTTGTGGTTCAGCTGCAGACAGGGATATCCCACTGGGATTCATGTTCCAAAAAGCAGAAGAAACAGAAGTTGGGGAAGCCAATAAATTCATATGTTGCTCTATGCACGGTATGACCTCTACCTGACTATCCAGTATCCATTTCTCTCCTGGAGACAAATGTGTTTATGCTGCAAAGGATGGAAAATCTGGATTATCTTTTCTTACCTGGCTTTTCGCTCCAACCTTTCAAATCTGCTGCACTTGCAAAAAGAACTTGTGCAGACAATCAGCTTATTTCTACGTTTTTCCCTTCTCAGCTCTGATGAGGCACATCCCTCACTGTGTGGTGTGGAGAGGAGGCAGGATGGGTTTTTTCCACCATACATGCCTGCACAGATGCAGGCTTTTAGAACACACAGCATTTTAAAACCAGCCCTTTGTTCCTTAGGCTTCCATGTCTGAGGGTAAAAAAGAATGCTTAGTGCTCAGTGCTTTATTAGATGTTAACCAGGGATGTTACTATTTTTGTATTTCTTTTGTCCCAAGGTATAGCAGGAAGTCATCAAGTATATATGAAAACAAATCTGAGACATCAAATGTGGATGCATCTAACAATAAAAACAGGAATTCCAGTCCCAGCGCCAGACAAAAGAGAGGTAGGAGTTCTGACAGAGCTTTTGCTTCCTAAGGGTAATATTTTTATTTTTGCACATATTTCTGGAGTTTGATGAGGATACTTTAAATTGATGTTGTTTTAACCCAACATAAAAAAAGCAATGCACAAAGTTGAATGACTGTACCATGAAAATTTGTGAGCACCAAAAGGCATTACCCATTTAGGGTTTTTAAGTCTGAGTTTTGATGCTTTACAGTGTTCTTTATACAACTTGTGTTTTTTAAAAATAGAACTTAGGGGACAATAGCATATGTGTTTTAACCTTCTGCATCCTGGTGGAGTTGATTTCTAGACATATTTAATTTAATTTTTTTCCTACAGACTTTACTAACTGATTTCTTTGCTTTAAGTCGAGGACAGTTTTTTGCCTCTTCTGTGTATATCAGTTCTCCTCAGGTGTACAGTAAATAAACCCACAGGCACTCACAGAAAGTCCCTCCATTATTTGAGGCCATAAGTACAATAGATCTTCTATACAACAGAGGTTAAAATAAACACTATAAAGAAACTGAATCTCATCTGACAGTAGCAGGAACAGAAAACCTTTTGACAGCAGTTTCTCTTTTAGGCAGTATTTCTTAATGTTGAACAAAGAATTTTCTAGTAATATGAGAAAAGAAAATTGTGAAGTCTTAAGAGATTAATGCTCAAATGAGCTGTAAAGTAACAGCCCCTTTATAGATAAAGATAGTAAAAAAGAAAATGGAATATCTCTCTTGGAAAAATAGGCTATTCTCCAAAAGATTTTGCATTGCATTAGGTTTTCACGCTGGGAAAAAAGTTACGGATTCTTCATTAAAAGACCTCAATCTTAAAAATTTGTTTCAGTAAAATTTTATTTTCAGAACATTTAGACTTTTTAAAAGAATGGAAAAGTAGCTTTTCCTTTTAAATATATAACCCCTTAAAAAAATCCAGGAACATGACTGGTGTTTTCTAACTGTCCAGCTTACTCAAGAGTGTGGGAACTAGGATCACATTCCGTGCTGATTGTCATTCTTCTGTCTTCTGCTTTCCCATGAGCAGCTCCTCGGGGCTCTGGCTGGGATCCCACTGGCTCAGCCCAGAGCCTCCTCCTCCTCCTCCTCTGCAGGGCTGGGCAGTGAGTTCATTCTTGTTGGGTGATTCGGGTGTCCTGTGCATCCTGAGTACCAAACTTCGCTCTGCAGAGCCAGCAAGATGCTCTCCAGCTCTAGATGTCCCACCAAAACTCGAGTTTGTGTCCCTGTGAGGCACCTACGGCTGGGGGTCTGCAGGGGGCTGAACCCAAAAACGTCCCAACACCGGCACAGAGCCTGGGGCTCTGCCAAAACTGTCTCTTTTGTGCCACCTACTGCCTGTAAATGCTTCCAGTATCGGTGTAGTTAATGTGAACACGGATTATTTTAAAATATTGGGGAGTTTCTGCAGTACAGAAGGGGAGGGTACTATTGACAAGCTATTTCACGTTTTGTTATTCTTATTGATAAGTGTCTGTGGCAGAGTTTTCTACATGTAAATCAGTGTTTTGTGTGGACCTGACTGGTGGAGTCACTGCCTTGAAATAAAATGGGAGCAAATCCTGCAGGAACCTGTGGGGAACCCCTTGTCTGACTGCCCTGCTCAAAGCAGGGTCAGCTGCAGCAAGTTGCTCACAGCCATGTCCATTTGGGTTCTGAACAGCTCCAAGGATGGTGACTCCATAATTTCCATAGGGACACTGTTGCAGGTTTAACCCTTTCCACAGTAAAAAGGGTTTTTCACATTTTTAAATGGAATTTCCCTATTTCAATTTGTGCTCATTGCCTCTCTCATCCTTTCACTGGGCTCCACTGAGAAGTATCTGGCTCCATCTTCTTTATTTTCTATGATCCTCCTGAGCCTTTTCTTCTCCAGGCTGTGCAATCGCAGCTCTTTCACTCTCTCCTCATGTCAGCTACCACAATCCCTTAATGATCTTCATGGCCTTTCAGTGGATTTACTTGAGAATGCCCATGTCCTGAGGAGCCCAGGGCAGGACAGCACTGCAGGAGTGTCTCTCTTGTGCTGAGGGGAATCATCACCTCCCTGGACCTGCTGGCACAGCTCTGCCTGATGAAGCCCCGGATGCTGTTGGCTTTCTTTGCCACAAGAATGCACTGCAGGCTCTTGTTCCACCTGTTGCCCATCAGGATCTGGTTCTCATTATGTTTGGAAATCGTTTCCAGGGTGATTTGCTATACTTGCAGAATGAAGGAACAGGTTTGAAAGAACTCAGGTGGAGACAAGTGTCTCATGATTTGCTGGTGCTGAGAGGCTGTGGGGACTTGTGAAATGCAAAGGGGTCCCTCAGTGAAGTGATTCAATTGCAGAGCTGAAGAACTAACACAGGAACCCACCCCTCTACACTTGCACTGCTGTACTTCCTGTGGGACTCTCTGATAATTAAATGCTATGGATTTTCTTGCCCTAAGAAAACAGAAAGTAAATTCATTTTATATACCAGTTTTTGAATTCTTCATAAGCTGCAGTATCTGTGCAAAGATTGCCTGGCAGTGGGAGCAGCCATGGCAGGGAATGGCCAACACAGACTGTCTGAAAGTCAAAGGCAGCCCCACACCTGAAGCCACTGCTCAGGAGCAGCTCCTCACCAGAGGCACTGCCTGGCCCAGAGCTGGCACTGAGCACTCGGTAGAAGGAGCTGAACCACAGTGACATAATTCTTCTGTGTTGTTAAAATCTGTTCATTTCACACCCACCTATGCATGCAGGCACCTCAGATCCTGGATTATCTTGGCTGCAAATCAGGAAGTGATGGGATGCACTTTCCTTTGGAAGCACAGCTTCTCTGTCTCTTGCTTGTCTGTCAGTGTGGATTCACTGTCTCCTCGTGTTCCCTTTGTATTTTTGGTCTTCATTTGTCTCTCTAAAGATTTTCATGTGACAGTGTATGAAGAGGAGGAAAATCTATTGGTTAAGTCCCAAGGCTCAGAACCAGGTACCCAACACATGGTTTTTCTCCTGCTCCTTTGCCATAAACCTTCTGGGTGTTATCCACCCACAGAATGAAAGGAGCAGATGGAGGATCTGGCAGGAATGTGTGGATCTGGGGGTTTGATCTAGGTCCACCTGTTTCCTGCAGTGTGAGTAACTGAGTATCTTTCAAGCCCTCAGCACCTCTCCAGAGGCAGCTGTCAGACAGCTTGGCTCATTATCCATGCAGCAGCCTGGCATGTGAGCTTTGCTGGCATGGCATCCCTACATCCCAGCAAATCAGCAGATCAATTGCATGACTCTCAGCTGGCTTCAGAGGCCTTAGAAAGGCTTCAGCAGGTAAGGCTGAAGGTGTACCAGCCACAGGGCTGGCGAGGGCAGACTCTTCAGTGCCAGTGCTGAATTGCAGATGTGGGACTGCTCTCAACGCTTCCATGTCCTGCACTGCAAGGCTTCTTCTCTTATTTCTCCCTACAACTCGCTGTTCCAACCAGTGATGTGTGTCCATAACAGAAGGCACTAGCTTGCTGCTAAAATGTATTTTCCTTTGATGACAGCTACCTCCCTTCACCTGTTATTCTTTGGTTTTGTTTTGTTGTTGTTCTCCATTAAACCTCAGTGAGCCAAACTCAACCCACAGGCTCTGTTTGGTTCAGCTGGTTTACCCACCCTGACCTCATGTCACCTTTCTAATTGATTAGCTCTTGCTCAGGCTCGAACTGAATCAAAATTTATTTATTTCTTTTTAGTTGTCATCCAGTGCTAACCTTTCCTTTCCCATAAGCTGAACAGCTGATCCTTCCTTCCTTATTTCTCTTCCCTCTCCCTCTCTCTCCTAGTTGATGCTTCCAGCAGCCTTAACCTTGAGCGCACAGCGCTTGCTAGAAAGCGATTCACATTGCAAGGTCTTTCCAACCGCAGAGCTCCACCCAAAGGTAAAATCACCCATGCAGCATTTGGTCTCAGGCCATCTGTCTCCTGCACTCCCACAGTGTTCTCTCCATCCCATGGTGCCATCCATCACCGTTTCCTAAAGTGCTGCCGCGTCTCACCAAATGCTCCCTTGTGGTGCACACAAGTGGCTCCTCTGCTCAAAGACACCGTCACCAAAAATTGCTCCCACAGCAGCAAGGCAGCCTCTGGGTTGGCTGGTTGGGTCTTTCACTGGTGCACAGGGCAAATAACATTTGTTTCCAGTTTCTCTCAAGGGTCAAAGTGTGAACTGGTTTTAAATGATCCACTGAACTTCTTTCAGCAGCTTACAGGCTTGAAGAAAAAGTATCCTATCTGTTGTGCTACATGAGATTTTCATGTGTGAAATCATTCATTAGTTGGATGTCTGGTTTTTTTCAAATATTGTTCAGCTGTGGCCTAATAGGTAATCAGAATTCTGGAGATCTGGGGTTTTATTCCACTTAATTATGTTATATGACACCATAAAATGCTGTGTTTTGAGTACTTGTGCATAAATGTTTAGTAGATATTCATGAACAGAGAGCATTGTGAGTTCCCGTGATGGCTGTACAAGGAAAAGACTTTGTAGGAAAGAAAGAAATGTGAATAGAAATGAAATTGAATGACTACTTACAATCACTTTCTGAAAAGATACTGTAATTACTCCCTTTATTGTTTTTGCGTGGCTTTTCTCCTGTTCTGATAAATAATAGTTCCTCTATGAGACAAAGGGTTAGTCTGTTGTGATGGAGAGGGTGAGCATCAAAGGAGGAAGAACCAAGATGGAAGCATAAAAGCAGAAATACAGAAACATTAAATTGTAATGGGATAAGGTAGACAAGAATGCACCAAGAGTCAGCACTGCTGTAAGATTCTGGCTATAAGATTAAGGCTACATGTGGTAGTGAGATCCAAGATGGACAAACAAAATTCAGCGTCTGAATATAAAAATAAGTGGGTTTTAGATCTTGTAACTCAGGAAAATCAATGACAAAACACATATTTCAGAAATAATGCTGTAATTTTTGCAAGTTTAGATCTACAATTTTGTTTGGGGCCTCTTTTTTTATCTGAGTTTTTCTTGTCATATGAAATGTCTTGCCTTGCATTCGGTGTTCCAGGCAGCGAAGCACAGCTCGGATGAGCTCGTACCCCCTCAGCTGTAGGTGCTCTGAGTTCAAAGCCTTGCTGGGTCTGGTTGCTTGAGATTCCTGTGGAACAGCTCTTACACAATGTCCCGTTTCACTCTGTGGTGCTGATCTGCTGCTGACCTGCTCCTGGCCAGAGGGAACCACAGGCAGACAGGCTGGGTGGCAGGCAGAGTGTGGCCATTCCCACAGGCAAAGCCTGTCAGCACTGCCCAGGCTGGCTGCTGAGGCAGACTGGAAGCTGGGAGAAACAAACAGGCTTGTCCTGCTCCTGAACACTTTGTCTAAAGGTTTTTGTTACTGGCCATGGGGAAGGATGGTGTGTTGAGCTGAGTGTACTTTGGTTCAGACCTGCTGTGTCTGTTCCTTTCCACAGCACATAAAAAGAAAGGTCTAAACAACTAACTAAGATGAAAACAAGACTGGGTATCCACTGACAGTGGAGCATGGATGCTCAGAGAAATGCTGAACTGTCTGCCTAGGCTGGAGATGACAGGCTGGAAAATGTTGTATATAATAATTTTGGTATTTTATCCAAAGAAATGCTCTGATGTCCAGAGAAGAAACTTTAGCATCCTGCATTCCATCAGTGCAGAGATCCCTGGGGCAGCCTCCTAGAGCTGGCACCAAAGTGTATCCAATCCACACTCAAAGCACCCTTCATCTTCCCACTCTTGGGTCAGCATGAGCTACCCTGGTTGGCAGAGCCAAGCTCATATTCTTTGGGGTGAGCACAACTTCAGCACATCTCATAGTGAAATGTGGGGAAGTTGTGTTGTTTCTCCTGATCAGACTTAGAGAAAAGGCAGGATGCTAAATAAGGAAACAAGAAAACACTACATAGCCTTCACTTTCTCCAAGATGGTTTGCACTGGTAAAGATGGAAACTCAGAGAATGTTTTTAGGTATTAACACAGTTAAATTTTAGAAATTACAAATGTGAACTCCAAACCATTCATGCTTGTTTTTCAGTGTATTTCAGGTCAGTCATCACAGAACAAGAAGTTCAGTGTCTAAAATGATCCAAACCTCATCTGTAGACACACACCCCATTCCAGCCATCATGCTCATTTCTCTGTGTTTTGTAGCTGTACTTGGACACAGTTGGTTGCTAAAATAATAATTGGCATAAGTTTCTTTTCTGAACTATTAAAATTGGTGAAATTGGAATTGCTTTGAAAATATGTTCACAATAACACTTTCTGTACTTTTCACCTTGTTGAGGGTATTTTTCCCATCTGTTTTAGAGCAGCAACCTTTCTTTTCTTTACCCTTTTCCAGCTGCTGCTTTGCTTTGAACATCTTTTACCCTCAGTGCTTATTAACCTCTAACCCTGCCCTGCATTGCATCTGTCTGTTCTCCCAGATCCAGAGTGTAAGGACAGAGAAGTTACCCGTCGCTTTTCCCTAGCCTCCTCCATCAGCACCACAGCTAATGCTTCTGCTGTGACCAAAGGTACTGTCATGCTGCTTGCTTAGCCCCCCTGCCCTGCCCTGCCTGCTGCCTGACACATTCACTGCCAAATGCTGCTCACAGGGTGAGTACCTCAGGCTCAGTTTTTACCAAGTTTTATGCCTCCAGTAGAAGGAGAGTCAGCACCAGTGTAACACCTGCAGGGAGGCAGGCCAGGACATTTTGAATGTGCACTGAGGAGTGCTGCCAGTCACAGATCCCAGCTTCTCCATTGTAGGCTTCAAAAAGTGTTGCTGGTGTCCATGGAAATTGGATTAATTTTTGGCTGATGTGGGATTCGGTTTCCAATTTCTCCCTGGTTTGGATTAACTGATGTTCAGTTGAAATTATTTCTCTGTTTTCTTAAAGCTCCTTAGGATTTTTGCTTTCAAAAAGGAGAGAATCTCCTCATTGCATAGCAGATATCAGATATAAATAAAGCCTGAAATCCAGCCAAAACCAGAGGAGCAATAGATGCCAGTTTTAATCATGTTTAGCAATATCACTGATGTGATTAGAAACTACGTTTGCAGGGAGATTTTCCTATGTGTAAGGGAGCTGGGTGCTGAATGCACTGAACTCCATGCAGTTTGTGTGGGAGCTTATGGAAGCTTGTCAGGAAGAAAGGTGCTCAGTATCTGCTGCCATCTCCACATCCTTGGCTGCAGCGAGGCTGTCAGGGAATGAGGGCACGGTGGGGTTGATGGGCAGAGGAAGGATGTGATAGTCTCACTATCTACAAATGTTTCTTTGACAGCACCTTTAGACCACAGCATTGGAACACCCTCACATGGAAGTCATGAGCATAGCACAGGAGAAAAGGTTATCACAGCTTTTTGCCCTCAGCAACAACTCAGAAATACATGATCAATTGCTAAATTATGGGAAGACTGAATTATTTCCTAATAATTACTTTATGGGAAGACTGACTTATTTCCTAATAATTACTTTCAAAGCTGGGGAACAGAATGAAGCACATATGTACAAAGGAAATGGGCAACGAAGGGTTGTTCTTTAGTCTGATGCATCAAAGAGAGCATGTGTGAATTGCAGTGAAAGTTAAAATTTGTTACAGTTTCATACCAAAAAGTCCTATCCTAGAGCCCTGTCTGCCAAAAGACTGTTGGCAATCTCTTGGGATACTGAGAAAGCTACTTCTGCAATGATTTTCAAAGCTAGAAAACAGAATCAGTGCTTTTCAAGGAAATGTTTTATTTACAGCATCCGCTTTAAGAAAACATTTGAGATGACAAAAGAACTGAAGCCTGAGTCTTGTCTCAGCATCAGCCCAGATGCAGATTGCAGATCTAGCCAGGGTGTGTGGTCATCACTTCTGAGGCTGCAGCTGCTGCTGTGTCTGATCCTCACTCCAGACAGTTCAGCTCCCCAGTGTGTGCAGTTGGGGCACAGGACAGGAGCTGCACATGGACCATGGCTGGTGTCCTCCACTGCTGTGGGCCAGGAGTGTTGGCTTTGTGGGCTGTGCCCTGCCAGCCTCAGGGGTGAAGGCTGGCACTGCAGGTCTGGCTGCCTTAGTGCCATTCCCGGGCAAGAGAGAGGGAACATGTGGGAGGCCTGAAGGGAAACACACTGTTTTGCTGTCATGTCTCAATGTCTTTTGACAAAAGGGGTCTGTTCCCTACCCACTTTGCAGAAGTGTGTGTCTTCACCACCAAAACCTAGGGGTTGGTCATTCTTCTGGGTGAAATGAAAAGTGTTGGGTAGTTAGTGTTTTCAGGTGGTAGGAAAGCAAGTTTCTCCTATAACAGTATTTACAGCCTTGTGACTCTGTAAACTTCACACAGGTCCCCTTGTTCCTGCAGTTAAAGTCAAGAGACATGAAATAAAGAGTGACCCAACTCCCCTGGGGTTTGAAGGTAGGAGTATTTCCATCCTGCATGAAAACCTCGATTGATACTACTCACTGAATTCACATCTCATCACAGCTGGTGGAGGACACTGGAGTCTATTGGGGGTTGGGGTCAGTTTATCTGCATAATTGGCATAAAGACAGCTTGTCCTGTGCCCTGGACTCATATTCACCTTGGCATGGACCTAAATTAAGCCCCCAGTTCTCTGCCTGTTACGGGAAGTAAAGCTCTAGGCTGTCACCTGGATCTGAATTTTCTGCCTGGCTCTGCCTCCCTCCATAGGGAGCAGCAGCAGGGAGCCAAGGGGCTGCTTTTCACCTTCACCTGCAGTCTGGCCACTTGCATCCCTTTTCCTTGTTAGTTTCTACTCCTAAGGAGAGAAGCAGGAGCCATGTGCATGAGGACTGCAGGGAAGGCTAGACTGTGCATTGATAGCCATTTCAGGTGCAGTGTTTCATTTCAGGCAAGCAGAATTTCCACCAATATGTTGCAGCAGATTCACAAATTACTGTTTAATAAACGATACCAAAGAGTTAAACTGGGGTGCTGTTCCTCAGCCACGGGAAGATCACCAGCTTCCACTGCCAGCTTTCCCCTTTACCTGACCATTTGCCTTAGGGGGACACAAGGAGCCACGTACCTCTGCTGCAGGACAGGCAGGAGAGAGATGTGGGCTGATGAATCCTTTCATAGCATTCTGTTGTTTGCACAAAAACTCGCTGGGAAGAGCTGGTGAACAGCTCAGTGATGGAATTGGTGAAATATCAGAGCTCCCTCCCATGGCACTCCAAGCAGAAGAGAGTGGAACAGAGAGGTTGGAAGAAACAATTCAGAGGCAGCAGAAGTAGTTTTGCTGTTTGCAGAATATTTTCTTTTGCCAGTGACCCCTGGCATGGCAGGGTCTATGTTTAGAACCATCCTGGCACCCAGCACCAGAGTTTCCCAAAGTGTGGGTTTTATGCCTTGCTTTCCTCACTGACAGATGCCCTGATGTCAGCATCCCCTGTGGCCGCAGAGGCAGGGGAGATTTCAACGTGCAAGAACTATCTGCAGCACAGAACTGAGTTGCTGCTCACAGGTTAAAAACAAGGTACTGCTGCACAGCATCCCTCACCAGACTGAGTATCTTTAAGTAGGAAACAATGAACATTATCACCCCTTTACCAGAAGATATTGCTGCTATTGCCAGGGTTCTGACTGAGGTAATAACACAAGTGATTCCCCCCCAAAATTCTGTTGCATTCATCAAGAGTGAAATTATTAATTTCTGGTCTCCCTGGCCCCCATTTAGCCGCTGTATGGATTAGGACCAGACCCATAAATTATCACCTATAAAATGATTTGAAATGCTGCAAGGAAAATATGTTAAAAATGGATAAGGATGCTCTAATGAAATAGAACACTGCACTGTTGACCCAGCATTTGTCTTCCTTAATTAACATCAATACTTCTGTTTGATTCATTTCGCTGTTCTCTGTCCTTCTCAGACTTACAGTTTTTCTGTGGAATGCTGCTGTCCTTTCACTCATTTGTGCTGGTCATGTGTCTCCTCTTTTATTACTGTTGGACCCCAGTCCACCTGTTTGTTAAAGAGACTGTCAGTTGCAGAGGTGATGCAGGAATTCACTTTGTACTGGTTGTCTGGTCACTATTTCACCTTGAAGACACAAATTGTACTTCCTGTCACAGATGCTTTTGAGAACACCATTTTGGCCCAGACTAAATGTAATGCTGGTTCCACCACGAGATCCGTACCTAGATCTGCTTCACAGACAGGTAAACAAAATTATCTGTAAACTCAATTTGAGAGTGCAAACTAAATTTATGATAATATTTAGTCTCTTTATTTTAAGGAGAGTTTTCTCTTTTGGTGAATATTATTTCCCATTGAAACAATGAAAGATCAAACTTGGATCACTAGCTTAGAAACAATGCCCCAGATTCTGGTTTTCTGAGGTCAGGATAAAATAATGCTTTTAATTGAAAGCAGAGCACTCAGAATTTGATCTGTCTTATTTTATAAGAATTAAGCATGAGAAACAAGCTGTTTCTTAGTCTCTGAAATTAGAATAATGATTTTTATGGAAGAGGGAGGCTCATGCACGTATTTGTAAGGAGTTCTTGCTGGTGACGTTTCTAAATGACAGTGGAAGCTTTGTCTGATGGGGTAGAGAGATATCTTTTTCTCTTGGTGTTTGTAGTCCTGACTGTGACTTTGAACTAAAATTTCAGTAGCAATTTGAAGATAATTAGAATCAGCATATTCTTGTATATTTAGACCTTTGCTAGCATTGCTGCTGTGAATAAACTGATACAGGACAGTGTCACTTCAGAGGCTGCTTTACACCTTTAAAAGTACAGATGAGCAGCCCATCCCTGTGGGGTGGTAGCTGGGGATGCAGCTCAGCTGGAGGAAGGTCCCTGTGTCCCTTGGGTTGCAGTTGCTGGAGCAGACAGCAGAAGGGGCTGCAGAACTGCATGATCCTGTGCTGCACCAACCAGGGTTTATAGCAGGGAGGATGTGCATGGGGCAGGATTAAATTAAACAATTAATAAACCTATTTCTTCCAGATCAGGTCACTTTTCTGTTTACTGCTTGAACTGCCTGGCTTGGGTTTTGTATTGTCTCAGACCAGGTTTTGGTGTGGGTTGAGAGTGCTGGGATGTGCATAATCCCACTGTGTGAGCATCTGTCTCCATGCCTTGTGCTCAGAACTTTACCTTGTTGAGAGCAATGGCCCACAGGATGCAAAGAACTTGGTTCAGCATCTTCTCAGCCTAAGTCCCTGTGAATCAGGTAATGTCCAGCAGGTACATTAATTAGGAAGGCACATGGTAAGTTGACTGACTCAGCTTGCATCTGTCAGGGCTGCAGAATCATTTGGTAGATGTAAGGTCTGTTTCTTCTGAGCTGGACTGTTGTCATTCCCATCCCCACCAGAAAAGGGACAGGCATCAGGTGCAGGAAAGTGCAGGTGACAATTGCCATCTGCACAAAAGAGCCTGAGCTACTTTTGCACCATGGGAGCCTCAGGCAGACAGGTCTCATAAGGCTCAGCCTCAGTTTCCCTCAGGACACATCCTATGGACATGCCTTTTTAGGGCTGTTGAGCTTGGGCTGGAAATCTCTCACTGAGCCCATTCCACTTGGTTGGGGTGGTTCTGGTGAAAATCATGCAGTAAGACAGGTAACAGCACAAATATGACTGAGGATCTCTCCTCACCCTCCTGGTTGTCTTTGTGCCTTGCTCTTTACTCTGTCCCTTCCCTGCACTTGCAGCCTGCTCCATGGTACAGTCTTGTAAATTGGTCAGGTGGTAATATCACCTTGGGGTGAGATGGAGATAAGTTAACAAAAATTCCATGGCTTTGTACTTAAACATGTGGAAACTGAATGATCAAGGCCTTCTGAAAGTCACGTCAGCACAAGTTATCATTTGCTCTGCAGGAAGATTCCTGGTCCTTGTTTTTTGTACCTCCTGAGCTGAAGGGATTGAGCAATGCTGAGCACTGAAGTACCCATGGGTGTGAACACTGCAGCCACACATGCTACTCTCACACCAGGGACAATGAGTGGTACAGGCTGTTAGAGACAGAATAATGGCTGTGACATAATTTTTATGGCAAAGCCATGGAATAAGCTATAAAAAAGTACCAGCAATTCGGTAAGTGGAAGAGCGGGAAGTGAACCTGTGACACTGATTTTACAAAGACTGATTCTCAAAGAGGCTAATGTCTGATAGCTAACTCCTCCTGGTTTATTTCTTTTGAAAAGGTTGGCCCAGCAGACAAATGCCTTCTCTAGACACATTTGAAGATTTTGAAGCCATTCCTTCCAGCATGGATGAACTCTCCAATTCTTCTGATCTGGAGGAAGAGACCAACCCCAACAATGTAATCGCTTTTTAAAATTACACTGCCCTTTCCCAGCACAACTTCCTTCTCTCCAAGTATCATAATGTAACCTGCAAAATTTGGGCTCATACCAGCCTTAAATCCATGGATGTATGGAAATACAGAAGATGGAAATTTGATCTGGGGTATTGGGAGATTATCCCAAGACTTTTGTTGATCAGGATGAAGATCATAAAAAGTCACCCATACTTGTAAGCTGTCACTTTGCCTGCTACAAAAGTGAGGAAAAACTCTGAGTGTTTAAAAAAGTAATTTCAGACTTTTCCAGATAACTTCACCTGGTGTCACAAACCCAATTTTTTTAATCAGATTAATGGCTGGTGGGTTAAGCCTAAAGTCTAAATTTAGAGGACAGGTCTATCCAAATTTTGATTAATATTTAACCTGAGCATGATAAAACACAATTGCCTACAGAAGAAATCTCTGCCAGCTTGAAATGCCTAATTCAGTATTTAACTAAAATCTCTTGCACAGTGTTCTTTCATCCATAGTGATTGTATTTCTGATGGCTTGTTCATTTTAGGGGAGCAATCTCTTCCGGGTCGAAGGCAGTTTTGACAGCTGTTTCCCAGATTCTCTTACTCTTGAGGATGGAGATTTAGTGCAGTTTGTGCAGGAAGGAGAGAATGGTCAATGGTGAGTATGGCAGAGAGACAGAGCTGAACCTCCTGGAAAAGATGGAAAATATTCAGAATAATGTCAAAGTCTCTTAAAAATTGATCCAAATCCACTCAACCCATTGATCACAACATGAAAGAGGCAGTGGGAAGTATGAACATACAAAGCAGCTTTGGTTAATTCCACCTGGGTGGCTTTGATCCCAAATGCTTGTGGCATGAGGTTTAAGAGGACAAGTTTGTGTAAAGGAAATGGATGGGAAGAGTTGGGATTTTGACACCAGAAGGACATCTGTCAAAGGCAGCACCCTCTTGTAGGATACATCAATAAAATCCCCACACCTTCCACTGAGAGCACTTTTAGCCCCAAAAGTTTAAATATGTGATTGACAAAGAGGAGTGAGACTGGCCCCCTGAGCTCACATATGTTTTGGTGTATTCATTTTCTCTTGCTGCCAAGTTAGTGTTAGGAACAGACCTGCCTGGACATCTGAATTCTCCCTTCACAAGCAGTTTGGAGGGAGAAGATCTGACCTTGAAATGCAAGTCAGACCCTTCATTCAGAGCTGACACACAGCTAAGAAGGGA
Source organism: Hylia prasina (assembly GCA_013397195.1). Taxonomy (NCBI): domain Eukaryota; kingdom Metazoa; phylum Chordata; class Aves; order Passeriformes; family Sylviidae; genus Hylia; species Hylia prasina. Next base: position 523,499 of record VYXD01015588.1, read on the forward strand.
GGGAGTTCCATAGGGTGAAGTAGTTGGGAAGTAAAATAAACTCATCCACCCCAGGGTGGTACTTACAGCAAGAGGGATGGATAATATGAAATATTCCTTTTCTCCAGCTCTGAATTTAGAATCATAGAATCATTTGGGTTGGAAAAGATTTCCAAGACTGAGTCTAACCATGAACCCAGCACTGCCAAGCCCCAAGGCAGTGTCCCAACCACAGCACAAGGCTCTGCTTCCTTGTCACACAGCCTGCTTGCAAGTGACCTTGCTCTGGGACACTGGGCCACCATCTGACACTGAAAAAACTGACACCTGTAGGTGACCACAGAAATGTGGTAGGACAGCCCACACAGGTGGGGTGCTGCACTGGATGGCTACAAGCTCTTCAGGAGGGCCAGGAAAGGGAGAAGAGGTGGACAGGTGGCCTTTCATTTTAGAGAGGCTTTTGATGCTGTGGGCATTGAAATTAATGACCATGAGGGTGAATGCCTTGGGTAAGAGTTAAGGGAAGGCCAACAAAGCTGACATCCTCCTGGGAGTCTGTTATCATCCACCCAGCCAGGAAGAAGAGGTGGACAACCTATTCTATAGGAAGCTGGAGAATGTCTCAGGATCACCAGCCCTTGTGGGTGACTTTTACCTACCAAACATCAGCAGAAAAGAGGCAGTCCAGGAAGTTTTTAGAGTGTGTGGAGGACAGCTTTTTGTCACAGCTGGTGGGTGAGCCCACCAGGGGAGGGACTGTATTGGACCTGTTGTTTGCAAATAGAGATGGGCTGGTGGCTGGAGGCCACTTGGGGCACAGTGATCATGAAATTGTAGAGTTCTCGATATTTGGTGACATCAGGAGGAACATCAATAACACTTTTATGTTGGACTTCTGGAAGGCAGACTTTGGCTTACTTGGAAACTTATTCAGAGAGTTCCTTGGGAAGCAGCCCTTAAAAACAAAGGAGAGGTGGGGGTGCTTCAAAACAGAGATCTTGAGGGCACAGGAACAGACTGTCCCTGTGTGCTGAGGGAAAACTCTGAGTCTTTAAAAAAGTAATTTCAGACTTTTCCAGATAACTTCATCTGGTGTCACAAACCCAATTTTTTAATCAGAATAATGGCTGGTGGGTCAAGCCTAAAGTCCTCTGCCAGAGAACAGGTCTATACAAATTTTGATTAGTATTTAACCTGGGCATGATAAGACACAATTGCCTACAGAAGAAATCTCTGCCAGCTTGAAATGCCTAATTCAGTATTTAACTAAAATCTCTTGCACAGTGTTCTTTCATCCATAGTGATTGTAGATCAATGATCTTGAAGGTCTCTTCCAACCTAGTGATTCTGTGATTCTGTATGGATACTTGTAGGACTGCCCTGGGTCCTCTGCCTTCTTCCTTAGTTTAGGAAATAATAGCCCAACATTCACCCCTTAGAAACACAACCCAAGGAAAGGCAATGTAGGAGAATTCACTGACTGTTTTCTGAGTTTCAGGTTAGTGAAGAAACTGGTCTCTGAGAAAAGCGACTGGGTTCCCTCCAGTATATTGCAGCCAGCAGAGGGGGACAGTAACAACATAATTAAGAGCAGCAATGCAGGTAACAGACAAAATGTGTTACTAGTTTGGTGTTTTTTTCTCCATACTGAAAAAGGATGCGATAGTAAAAAAAAATGTGATAAAAAGTGCACTTTCTGTATTAAAGTACTTACCTGAGTGCATGTCTGTGCTGCAGTCTGTGGCGACATGCCTGAGCTAACCTGAAATTTGGTGCCTGTGTGTCAAAGCTATTCAGGCACAGCAGCTTTCCTTGGCCTGGCTTAATTGTTTTCCCCTTTCTGGGCAGAACTTGAGTCTCCCATCCAATTTCTATGGCTATCAGTACTGGCTGCTTTACAGTGAGCCCAAGTGTCTCATACACAGGGTGTGCCTGCAGGACAGCTTTGATCCTGGAATGGATAGACTTTGGATGCAGACCAGCATCAGGGCTGTGCTTCTGGCCTGTGTTTGAACACATTAAAATTTCATGAACCATTACTGCCTTCATCATATTTCACAGCTGGCTCCAAAAGCTGCAGGAAGGGCTGCTCTGGCAAGATTTCAGCCAAATCAGCACTAAAAGTCATCTGTTCTCAGTTTTGGTTCTGACCTAACACCCAAACAGGTTGCACTGGAAAAGCTGAATCTGAGCAACTCTGCAGATCAAAGGTTTACAATTCTAGACTAATATTTGTCCATCCTTAAATATAATTTACCAAAATGTGTCCTGCTTTTCTTCTGGTAGCAGAAGAAAGCAAAATCTGGCACAGCCATTCCCTGGGGATCTGCGATGGAGAGCTACTGGCACTTTATTCTGAGTTGCTTCTCTCTTTTGATTTTTTTGGTCAGTTTGTTAAAGTGGAGGAAATCCTTTTTGAACCTCAGGATTCTTTGCTGTGGTGTAAAGGGAGTTTGGTAATTGCTGCTCCTTCACCTCCACAGAGGATCAGCCCTCTCCTTACCAGCACAATGATGGCTCTCATTTCACTGGCATGTCCAGTGCTGCAAAAGAAAAACAAAGCCAGGCACACATTACAGTTACACACCAAAAGAGCCTCCCTTGCCTTTCGTGAGGGAATTAGGAGAGCAGTAGAATTGTGATTTTATGTTTTATTTTATTCCAGGCTTTTAACAAAGAACCTCAAGACTGTAGATAGAAAATCTGTAGACATGTTGTAGTGACAATGCCCATGTCCTCCTTTTCAGACACGTACAACGACTCCTGCAGCACAGCCTCGGTAGAGTCAGACACGAAGGAAAGTGAGGTGGCCAAAAGCTTCCCAGCAGAACAGAGGGCTGGCAGCTGAACAGCAGGACCAGCCTTCCTCAGGACCCCGTCCACCTGGCTTTATCTTGGGTGGACACTGGATCAAAGCTGCCTTTCTCACAAGCTCTGAGGTTCATAACTCACTAAAATTTTATCAATGTGAACAGATGAGAACTGTGCTGTCCACCTGGCAAGCTGGGAAAAACAAACTTGAAAGGAGCATTAAACATCCAGAAAACATCAACCCTACCTTCAATATTAGAGGAGAAAAATGCTTCTCGCATTGATTATCAAACTGTTTCAGAAGATGTGGCCTAAATTAGGTCGAGAGCAGAGCTGAAGAGTTTCTATGCACGCACCTTTTGGCAACTTTGCTTGAGCACCACATCACTGCAGAGGGGCACATGATGATTACGAGTCCTTGCTCCACCATGGGGTCACCTGGAGGTTTTCCCATTTGCTTGCCTCTGGCTGTGCCTTCCCTGTCCTCCTTAATTCCAGCTGATACACCATCACAAATGTGCCCTTTTTGCTGTCAATCAACACCAAAAACCCCCCTCGAGGGTGGCTGTGGAAAGGGGACTTCTGGCTGGGAGCATCAGTGCAGCAGTGACGTGACTCCTGTGCCACGGCCCGGGAAGGCGCTGCTGCACACAGCATTCCACACCTGGAATGGTGGCAGCTCCTGGCTGGGAGGTGCAGGGCTAAGCAGGGAAGTGAAGATGTGTGACAGCTACTGTGACAAAGAACACTTTGAACTCTTTTTACAGTCGAAGTCATTCCTCTGCCCCCTCTACAGTCTCTGGTTGCTGGATCACAACCCTTTGCATTTGGTGCCGAGAATTCAGTTGAATGCCATTTACTGTCACATGTTTGAGTAGACTGCATGCTTTCCTTGTGTGCTGGGCTATGAGTAGATACATTTCACCCCCCATTTGGAATATACTTAAGCATTGCAAATAGGCAGTGGGCATTAGATGCTCCAATGAGTGGATAAAGTGTTGTTGTTAAATACTTCTTTCCAGGACGTTTGATGAAAGGACTGTACCAAATCTCTGCCACATAAGGATATAATGTATAATATAAAGTGATTACAGATGGTATGATTCCTACACAAGCCATTAGCTCATTTGGAGCAGCTGTTTAGGCATGAAGGCATTTTGATGGTAATTGGGTCTTAGGTCCCACAAAAGCTGCTAGTACTTTAGTAAAGATAAATATTGACTGAGGGTTGCAAACAGGCAAAGATCAGTCTGGTAAAAAACGACCCCAGAAGAAGCTCAAGAGTGAGTGAGTGGCTTTCACTCTTAGGGCTGTTTTGTTTAACCCTGAGACTAGTGGTGCTTTATGTAAATAACAAAGGGCACTAAAAGCACTAGAAATCGAGATGAAGCAAAACCAAAACCCACTCTTTCCTAATGGAGCCTCTGAGCAAAGCAGTAGGTGTGTGTATAATTTCTGTTCTCACCTTCACAGGGACTCGAATGTTTTCCTTTGTGTCTCAGTGGAGGCTGGCATTGCAGGTACCTTTGTGTGTGAGTCAGGATAGCTGTGCAGCAGGTAGATAGTCCTGTTTGAGAAAAAGCCTTGGAGCAGGTAAAGGCTTAGCCAGATTTTTTTTTGCCTGTGAAGACTTATTGCTTGATTATAAGTTGCACTGTGGTGATTGATTCCCATGGCTCCTCTAACCCTGCATATCTAAACTCTGTGATTTTTGACATTTTCTGTTCTTGACTAAAGGACCTGAGAGTTCTGTACCTTTCTGGAAACTATTTCTGTCCTACAGAGGTAGGAACTTCCCTGTTTTTGTTGGTCATTTACCTCAAAAATGACATGTAGGCTCTCAGGAACGTGAATCCTTTTGGTCTACTGTGGTTATCAGCATCTTGCAGAAAGAATTGGTTCCTTTCAGTCCCCTAAGGAAATATGCAGTGACATTTTCTTATAGTGCAATTACTTTATCCTGTCTCTAAAATGAGTTCATTCTGGTTTCTCTTATTGCTTTCTGTCATTTTTGCACAGGAGCAGTGCTGCTGTCTACCCCTGCCCTAAGCATAGGAGAGGGAAGGGTGAGGGAGCTTTAACTGCACATTAGTGAGTATAGTAACCTTTTGTGTGTGGGAGAGAGACATGGGGAAGGGTTACCCTGACTGTATGAAACTGCCAAAATGAAGATTTGTGACGTTGCTGATGGATGGAAAGACAAAACCCTGCACTTTGGAGTTTTATTTTTGAGGAATATCATTCTGATTGTGAAATGGCAGTGGGAAGTCTCTGAACTGAAGATGAGAAGTCAGGTACTGTCAGTCCATTTCCTACCTCTGCATGAGCAGGGTGCAGTGTGCTGGTCCTACATCCCCTGGTGCCCCGAAACCTTCCTGTAAAATGGGAGCTATTGAATTTCCCACTAAATGCTAAATTTTACCATGTATACTGAAATTAGGGACTCTCCAGGGAAAAACAAATCATTCAACCCCATAGGCCCCGATGTGCCCTCCAAGAGTGCACTGGTGGCACCTTGTGGAGCAGTCTGGAGCTGGAGCAGGGAATGGGGTAACTGAGGAAAAGGGTTCTCTCCCAGCTCCAGACCATCTGTCATGGCAACTGCAAAGGTTGGGGCTGGATTAGTGCATTTTCCTATTTTCCTCCCTGCTNCATGTTTTATCCTGCTGGACCAAAGTTTGAGTGTGTCCTGCTCCATGGATGCCCTGGGGATGACAGGTCCCTCTGTCCCGTGGCTGTGCAGCAGTGGCACAACACTCTGGTCTTTGGGAGCTGACTGTGCCACAGCTCCTCAGGCACCCTGAGCCTTAACTGTGTCTTTAACCTTCCTGCAGAGCCAGGTGCCTGTTTCTGCTTCCATGTTCCCAACCAGGGCACAGGGCAGCCCTGGCAGGATCTCCTGGGCAGGGACAAGGCCCTTTGGCTTGAGAGTCAGTGAGACAGGGCCACTGCAGGGCTGGCTTTGGGAAGGAATGAGCTCAGTGACAGAGTGACAGACCAGGCTGCTGACAAAGTCCTAGAGCAGCCCACAAAGGAGTAATCTTCTGGCTTTGCTGACGAGACATAATGGGGTTTGACGGCTTTTTGAGTTTTTTAAATAGTATGCAGGATAGTCTTTTAATCAGTGTATTTCTGTCAAGCAAGGTGATAATTAAGGGAACTACTCTCCATGTACAGTCTAGAAGATGATTTGGTAAAGTCCAGCAAAACTAATGTCTGTGCTAGGGTATGCTTATTCTGTCTGTAGGTCTTTGACACCATCCTTTTCAGGTAGATGGACCTAAAAATCATAGTTTTCAAATAAGGATTTCATTTCAGCATTGTTTGGAGATGATATAGTGGCCATTTAGAAGTCATTTTAAAGTAATGGTTGTGACTAAGTTTTGGCTGTAGAAGACACCAGATCCCAGGTAAATCCATGCTGCAGCAGCCCTTGGTTCTGGCCCCGTGCCTGGCTGTGCTCCCTGGGCTGGTCACACCTGCCCTCCAGGCTCAGGGTTTGCCTGGGCTCTCCCCCCTCTGCCCTGCTCCCCTTCTGCAAAACTTCAGAAACTTCACATCCTCAGAACTGCCCTCAAAACTGCTCACTCAGGTGTGGGTGGGCTGCAGAGTCCTTCCTTACTGGCACCAGTGGCAAACAGAGACAGGCAGTTGCACGACATGCAAGTCTTGCTTTTAGTAAACCAGGCTAAAATAGAATCAGGCCTGATCCTCTCCTCTCACCTCAAACCCCCCCAGGTGGAGAACCAGACCAGTAGTTGTTGTCTTTTACACAAACAGCTGCAGCCAAACCACATCTGAGCTCTGGCTTTTCTCGCCAGACAGCAAAGCTCTCTGTGTGTCTTATGTTCCTGGTCATGTGTGTGATGAGAAGCCATTTTATTATCTATGATTTTCTTAGAGTCTTGATATTTCAAACAGGATTGGGTATGAGAAAGGCCATGTGCTTCTTTCCAAAAATACTGAAAGACTTCAAATATATATATATATGATTAGAAATATATAAGAATAATAAGAAAAAAAAAGATCCAAAATATGTATTTCTTCTTGCAGCTGGACTGAAATAGCTGCTAAGATTTCCTCTCCCCAGCTGAGAATTGGTACAGTTTGTTTTTCTTACATAATTTCCATGGTGTTGATAATGATGTATTTGTATATTGTGACTGATGAGAGATAATCAGACAGGGAAAGAGCACAGAATTACCTGTCCTTTTTTCCAGTCAAGACAGAATGTATGGATTTATTACAAGAAAAAAAGTGTGCAAATGAACTTCCTGTAATTAGGCCATTCTGACCTGTGTAGAACCACACTTTGAAGTTTATAAAAATTATAACTACTACAAAACCCTGTGGTTGATGTCTCTATATGAAGCAACAAGTAAAATGAGATTTTTTTTTCTATTTGTAATAAATGAATTATCCATAAAGGCACATAACCAGAGCTGAAAGAATCCACACATTTGTCCAATATGTTAATTTGTCCAACATGTCTCAAAAGGCAAAGTAGGGGTTTTTTTCCCTTTACCCATCTCGCTTAGTCATGTTCTGAATTGCTGGGACTCTCAGGAGTGTGCAAAGGTTCACACAGCTCAGAGGAAGTTGCAGATGACTTTATAATAATTACTCCTGAGATATCTGCATGCCTTTGGCTACCAGTGCCCATTAGGGAGTGCTAATTGACCCAAATACAAGCTGTGGCTCACGTAGAAAGGCAAGCAGGTAAAAGTGAGAATGCAGAACACAGTGTAAATAAAGCAAGATAAACTGGAACTGATCTCATGCGGTATCCAGATTTCTGGGGGCAAACTCCACCTCACCTGACTTTCCAAGTCCTCGGTGTCACCATGTTGCTGCAGTGAGTATTGGTAAGGAAAGTGAGTATTGGTGAGGAATAGAAGAATTAGGAGCACGCCAGATGCCAGTGTGGGGGGTGCTTTGTTCCCTGCCCCACGCAGGCCATGGCAAATGAATGCCCAGGGCAGGGAATGCCCAGGGCAGGGTGAGCGATGCTCCTGCCGCACATCCCGGCCCCGCACCCGGCACTGCCCGCAGAGCCGAGCAGGAGCTGTGCAGGAGCAGAGAAGAGATAATCAGACAGGGAAAGCAGGCCTGGGAGCAGAGGATGTTCCCCAGCTGGGGCAAGAGCCCGTCTGCGGCTCTGCTCAGCCCTGTCTTACTTATAGCAGGTGCCCTATGGAGATGGTCACACCTCTCCCCTTCTGTGCCTTAAACATAAAAGATGGACTTTGGCCTTAAATAAAGTATTTTCTAAAGAACACAGGGAAGGCACTGATTTGCAGGCTGTAACCCTCTGCTGGGGCACTTTGCACCAGGTTCTCCGAAAGGGAGGGAGATGCACGAGGGAGATTCCCTGGCCTTGCAGAGCCCCAGGTCCCACGTCCCCGTCAGCCTAGCAGTCATTTCTCTTTTCACGTTCCTTCCTAACCATCATTTATTTCCTTCTGCGTGAGTTTACAGACGAGAGGCATCGCTCTCCCCCTCTCTCTCCACCTCCTTCCCAGCCATGTGACTGAGCACTGCCTGCACCAAGTGCAACTTTTCAGTGCGCAGGAGAGCTCGGTGTCCTGTGCAGCCGCTCCCCGGGGAGAAGCAGCGCCTCACACCCGCAGCCGCGCTGGCCATGGGGAGGAGCGCAGGGCAGCTCATCTCGCTGACCCTCGCCTGTGGTGAGTAACAGCATCATTTCTACCTGAAAAACGGGACATTGTGCCGGTTTTGTTTCCTCGCAGTCATGACAGCACCCAACAGATTCACGAAAGGTGCTTTCAGTAAAGTCCCACTGCTAAGAAGTAACCATAACTGCTGTTAATTGAAGCTGGCATACACTTTGTTTGATGTTTTGCTATGTATTTTCCCTTGAACTCTGTGGTGGCATAAACGCTGTCTGAAGGAGTCAGTTCAAAGCCGTGTTAGAAGCACACTTTTCTGGGTTTGCTTTTCTTAATTAAAAATCCTGAGTGAGACAAGCAGGAAAGAAAAAAAAACTAAGGAAGCTTTGCTGGAGTCATTAATTTATCTGTACTGCAAGTTGCAGAGCAGGATCAGGAAAGCAGGAGTGAGGCAAGGGCCTGGAGAAGACAGGCTGGGGCTTCTCTCAGTGACAAAGCCCATCAGAGTCACCCTTTGATCCTTAAGGCTGCTCTGTGAAAATCTGGGGAGCCATACACATGAAGGAAATCTCCCAGTGCTTTTAAGTCACTGCTCACCACCTGCAGCAGCGCCAAATTTTCCTGGTGAAGGAGGACAAAATGTGATTTAATCTGTGGAATGGCCAAGGGTTAGTGCTTGCTGTTGGGTGTGTTCTGCCAGTGGCACACGGGGATCACACAAGAAACAACCCCCGTCCCCCTCCCAGTCCATGAGCAGGGAAAATGCCCAGGGACTCGACCATGAGCAGTTCCTGCTGTATCTCTCTGCTTTCCCATGCCTGCTTCATAGCCAAGGTCGGCTGAAGTAGCCCCAAGACACACAAATGAAAGGGAGAGCAAAATTAGACTGAGAAGCAACACTAATAATTCAGTGGTCAGCAATCACTTTTGACCAGAAAGAACTTGTTTCCTCTGTTCCTTACCTGGTTTTGATATTTCCTTTAATAATTTGTGATGCTTTATTAATGTCACAAAGTCAAGTAAAGGTCAAACAGGTTGGAGGGAAGCTATGACAGAACTGAAACCTCTCAGAAAATCTTGGTGCTTTTCCAATTCTTCCAGCAAACCAAAGCCGCCAAGGCTGGTGAAAGCATTTTCACTGATTACAGGAGCTGGATCAGGTTTTGAATCCACTCAGAATCAGACAACTAAACAGGAGCATTTCTCATGGCAGCAGAAAGCAGAACAAAGCTGCTGGGCAGCTGAAGAGATGAGTGTGGTTAGATGAAAAGGGGAAAAAACTCCTCAGTAAGAGTTTCTATCACACACCCCAGTACAGAGTGGTGCAGCCAGGCCATGGCACTGAGCACTCAGCTTCCCACCTGGGGCAGAGCAGTGATGTTCCTTGTGACAAAACTTGTCACCAAAGCATGAAAATGGGATCTCCAGCCCAGACTGGGAACAGTGAATTTCTGAGAGCTGTGCTGGTCCATTTCTGAGAGTTTTGTTCTGGAACATTGCAAGGAGGCTGTCAGGGCTCTCACATGGCCCTCAGCACATTTTGGTGCTAAAGTGAGACAAGGGGACTGGAGCTGCTTGCTCCAGGAAGATGCACCCCAGGGTAGTTGCATGCCTCAAGTAAAATGTTGCTTTTGTGTGAAGTTCTGAGTTGGCTTTATGGGAAGAAAACAAAAGGAGATTACTGCCAGGTGGAGCTGCCATTCCTTGTGTTTCTGTGGCCAGTTCTGCTGGCAGAGCCACAAAAAGGCTGCGCTGGGGGAGTCGTGCTCACAGCTGCTTTCTGAGCAGAGTCAGGCTCCCAGAGAGGAATGTGGCTATGCTAAGGAGCCACAGAAGCTTCCCAGCCTCAGCTGGAGGGTAGGTGAGGGACCCCATGGTCCATCTGCCCCTTCAGACAGCAGCGCCACCAAACCACCCCCAAACACAGCCCGTGCCAATGGGTGCAGCTGGAGAGTGATTCCTGCCCATCCCTGGGAGCTGATGTGGACAAATGCCTTTTGGGAAGACAGTCCAAGCCAGTGCATTTAGCAGTGTGGCCATGCACTGGCAGAAGCCTCAAAATGCTTGGAGGAACAATCTGATAGCCAGTGAGCAAGAGCCATGGACCATTCCAAAGACATTTCTGGCTTTCCCCCTCAGGTGACCCTGTCTGTCTAAACAATAAAAAATAATTGGGTTGAAATGACCTTTTGGGGAATATTATTTAAAACTACGAGTGGCATTCTAATGTCACTTCAATAATATTTCTTTCTTCATCTGTGTTACCTGGTCAATAATCAAAACCAATCTGTGAACTGAAAACTAAGACCTACAGACAATTTAGGACTCATGTAAATTTAAATATGGGTTCTTTCACAGTCTTAGAGGGGAAGAAAGAGTGAAAATTGCAACTTCTTTTTTCTTGTTTCTGTCATGCTGAGACACTTGGATGCAGCTACCCATAACTGGTGCACGGCAACTGTTCTGGCTTTCCCCTGGCCACAGGAGGAGATCAGTCATTTGATTAACAGCTCTGCACCAGCTGTGGTAAAGTGTAGAAGAGAGAAAATGAACTGAAGTGCCATATAAATTATGCATTTTTAGGTTCATTTTGAGAAAAATCTCAATATTTTTTAAGGTTTTCCAACTGTCTCAAGGTGCACTTCGATGGTGACACCCAAAGTGGCAGTCAGGTGTGCTCTGTACAGCTCAGAGTGAAACCCAGGCAATTTTAGGAGTATGGAGTATTTACATCTACATTTCTGCTCTTCTCCAGCATAGCCATTTTTAAGGGATATTGTGGTAAGGGTTAGGATCTGTGCATCTGCTCTTGTTTCTTTGATTTTTATGTTGAATTTGATTCAAAACCCAGGAAGTTTTATTATTCTTACTTAGTTTATATATATTCGAAAATGGTTAGATTTTGTACATTCAGCTATAACTGAAGATCTCTGTTCATGACAAGTGACAAGAAATAAATGAATAAATGGAAGAACTTGTGAGATTTCAGCCATTTTCACTCTAAATATGCCTTTGGCATTAATCTATCCTAAAATCCTAATCTCAGCAGCCTGCCTGCCATCAACTTTGACACCGATTCATGAGAAATTTCTTCGAAAGAACCAGTGTACAGTGAACTCTGACATGTTGAGGCATTCTGTGTGAAGCTGTACTGCTGGGAATATGAGCTCTCTTGGACTTTTGGGTCCCTTCTCTCTCCAAATTGAAGAATTTATCTCTGTCCTCCCACTAATTTAGGCAGTAAAGCATTTAACTACACTTATATCTTCATGTACATCAAAGAATTCACATACATTAGTGATTTATTTCTGTAACTCAGCCTTGTCCTTCCAGAGGCCTTTTGCACACTCACAAAGACTCAAGCAGAAGAGTTGACATTCAAATATTCTACAATGTACTTTCCTACTTTTTGTTCACTTCTGTATTTACATTTAGGAGACAGATTTTTTTTTTTTTT
>VYXD01015588.1:535409-550924 GCA_013397195.1 Hylia prasina
TTTTTTTCACTTCTGCAAGGGACACATTTCTGTAAATGTTATTAGGTAGAAGCATAATTTTGGTCCACATATTTTCTGATGTGGTCCAAAATGCTCCTGGGTGCTGCACCCTGGGTTTTTTTCTCATTTCTGAAAGCCCATCACTAAGATGGATGGTCTTTCATTGAGTTCTTCCAGGGGGAAGAACTCCAGGGTTCAAGCTGATGTGGCTACAACAAAACCATAAATAAATACCTGGAATTTCCCTGTTCCCAGACTGATTTTTCAGACTGTTGTGAATCACCGTAAGACCACTGCACTGCCTTACTTCCTTCACACACACAGACATAGCCCCTTTCCCTACACTTTGTTGGTAAGAAACCAACAATCCCTTTGGCTGCTGCACCCACTTCATCTTCCTTAGACCTTGACAGTTTGCTTCCAGCAAATCCTACTGAACTACTGCCTGCAGGGAATTCTTGTGCTGCCTAGGGATTGTGCAAGGTCTGGTTCCTCAGTGTCTGGGAGCCAGTGTGCTCCACTGGAGTGGGAATACTCAGAGGTGTGAAACTCAGGGGAGTGGTGCCTAGCTGTGGATAGTCCTACAGAGCATCTGCTTTCACTCTCCTGTCATTACTGGACCCAAATGAAGAGTGAAATTGTATTGATGCCTTGGGAAGGCTGACATGGAAGAGAGACTGGACAGAGCTAGAGAATAAAGTAGATATTTATTAAAAGGCCTTTAAGGGNACTTAAGGCATCAGTCTCACCCATTTGATAACAAAATCAGTGCAGGTATGTTGTGCTTATCAACATAAAAATGAAATGTAAAGGTTTCCAGACCACTGACTTTAGTTTCTTTGCAGCATTTTCCTCCTGCTTCGCTGAAGTGGCCCTGGGGGTCGAACTGTCTCCAGAAACCACATCCTTCCACCAAGTGGCTACTTCTGCTTGGCCACTTTCCTTTTACCATTCTTCACCCCATCAAAGCACCACAGTTCCTTTCAACAGCACAGGCCCTCTTCAAACAACACCTGTGAGCCACAGAACACCTGACCAGACAACGGAGCAGCTCCAGGCAACAGCTCCAGGCCAGGACGGGGCAGCCCAGGCAGGAGCAGGTGCCGTGTCCACGACACCCACAGACAGCCCCAGCACGGGCGGCCAGGACACGACCTCGGTTACAGCTGCAGCAGAGAACACAACCACTCCCTCTGTGTCCTCCACCAGGCATGGGGGGAGACCACGTGTGACCACAGGAACTATGGCAGCGGCCACCAACACCTCCCTGCAGCAGGAGACAGCAAGTACCCAGGGGGCAGCTGCCACCAGCGCCTCTGCAGCCACCGGGCCCGGCACGCCGACACGGGGACAAACAACAGCCACGGGCAGCCCAACAGCCACGAGCAGCACTGCAGCCACCCATGCAGGGACACAAACAGCCCCCACATCCCCTGCCAGCACTGTGAGACCCCGTCCCACCCCACAGCCCTCTGCCATCCCCACAGGCACCTACACCCTTTCCGATGGGAACAAGACCTGCGTCAAAGCTGTCATGGGCCTGCAGCTGATGGCTCAAAATACACCACAGGTGAGGTGGAAGCTGAGCCTTGTAGTGACTTTATTCATTAGCTGGAGTTTATTCTTCCTCTTTCCAAGCCATTTTCAGAATTAGCTTCTATGATCAAAATAAGTGGTTTGCTGCCAGTGTGAGGCCCCCCCACCATGTGCCACAGCATCCCAGCTGCTGTATTTCAGCCTGTGTGATGATGATGCCAAGGGCATGTAAAGGTGCTTTCTCACTTCAGTGACAATTTTGTGGGAGCAATTCTGGGGCAGGAGATCAGCCTGCAGGGTTATTTGTGCTTCCCAGAATGGGAGAGCAGTTAAAATCTGAACTGACCTCAGGTAAGAGCTTGACATTGTGAGTCGCAATGAAAGGAATAAATTCCCAGTTCACAGACTTGGATTTAGAGGTGGGTTGTCCTGATGCTGATGTATGGACATTTTAGGATCATGGGAACTGCTGGGTACTGAAGAGCTGGTCCTCTCTCCTAGAAGTGATCCACTGAGAATGATTCAGCAAAAGATGTCATACAACCTGAAATGGCAGTTGTGTCCCTTAGGCTTAAGGTTTTTCAGCCTCCATTAATAGAACACATGAAACTACATCCTCAGTCTCTGGAGTTCTTATGCTCGAGCCATCCCTGTTACAAATACAAATATTTGTGTTTTATGTCTGAATATTTCTAACACTGGATGACTGTCTAATGTTGGTAAAGGGAATTTTCATCCCTTGCCCTGGCAGAAGCCAGGCAGGGAGCAGGATTCCCGCCCTCACTAGACCATAGTGAGATGTTTATAATAACATAAGGTGCTCACTCTTTATAAATTACCACTCATACTCATCTGACCCTGCCTGAATCATATAATTTCACTGAATGAACAGAAACCAAATATTTTCTGCCAGCTTAACGCAGTGGAAGAGCTCAGTGATGTGTCAGACAACCACCAGTGCTGGTTTACGAGTGGGGAATGACCCTGGCAGGCAGCACTTCGGCTGCCACCACCACTGGCTGGTTCATTCAGCCACGCAGAGCCTGGGGGCAAAAAAAGGGCAAATCTCTGCGTGTTTTAAAGTTATTAACTTTCTGCTTGTTTGCTTTTAAGTTCCCCCCCTCCTCTTCATCAGCAGCCCTGCAGTGTCTCTTCTCTCTACAGGAGCAGATGGAATATGTGACTGTCAATCCTAATGCGACAAAGATATCTGGAAGCTGTGGGATGGTGCAGTCTGAGCTGAACTTAACTTTTAGTGGAGGATTTGTAAACATCACCTTTGTAAAGGTAATTGATGCATTTAGAAGGAGGGCGTGTTTAGGACTGGGAAGCAAGAACTTAGGCTAACTTTGATCCAGCTTGACCTGTGGGAAAAGGCATTTTATCTATCTCTGTGCTTGTTTTCCATCTGTATATAACTGCATGATTACTCCTGTTCTTCCCAAAGGGCTAGAGCCATAGAACCATGGTTTAATTAATTCAGGTTGGAAAATACCCCTGGAGGCCGCCTGGTGAAGCAGTACAACTGACTTCAGTGTTAAATCAGGTCTGTTTGAACTTTCAGTGTGGAAGTGAAGGGTAAGCACAGTACTCTGCCATCCTCTGACAGAAAGTGCCAGAGAGCAGTGTTAAAGCTGCCCATCAAACAACACAAAGTCTAGGAATAGACAAGCAAAATCTGAGTCTCTTTTTTACATAGGTAGAAGTCTCGTGGGAGGGAAGGTCAGGCCTGCTGTTTGCATTGGAGTGGTGCAGAGGAAAGGGATTGGGACTGGAGTCCCTGTGCAGGGACAAGGTGTGCTGGGAGCTCTGACTTACACTGTCAAGTTGCTCTCAGCCATTTGCTTCCCCTAAAAGTCGGCTGGGCTTTTCAAATCAAAGGACAGCCCATCCAGTTTTAAGTGCCCAGGAGCCATGACACATCCACAGCTGAGGAAGTCTAATTTCATCTAATTTCTGAGTGGAAAATTCCAAACAAGGGAACTGAAACAACAAAATTGTAGGTAAGTGGCTTTAAAATGCACCACACCAGGGAGACCTATAAACACACACAGCAACTCAGGCAAGATGAGAGCTCCTGCTTAACACAGTGGGAAACTGAGCTTTGTTTTTCACATTGTATCTATTAATTAATTCCATGTTCCCCACTGGGGCCACATCACATGTAGGTGTGGCTTTTAACACAAGCTACCAAGAGTGCTGCAGCTTTTATAAACATGGGAGAAAATCCCTGAGTGCAGCCATCCTCTTGCTAATTCAGACCTTTGCTCATTTTGGGAGGCAGCACTATTTACCTGAAAGCTGTAAGGGCTGGGTGATGATGCCAGCAGAGGTAAAACAGATCTAACACTGTGTATAAGGTCGTTAATGGGCAGGGAGGAATGGGCAGGAACACAGCACGGGTTGGATCCCATCTGACTCTGGCAGGTGTAATGAACATCAGGGCCATGTCCTGGAGCTCCACAGCAGCTGAGAGCTGCATCTTGCCATCACTGCTGATCCGTGTCCTTTGATTAATCCAGGTAAAGTGTCAGTCTTGCAGCCTGGTTCCAAGCTCAAATTAGAGACAATTAAGAAAAGCACAAATTGTTAATCAGTCATTTTCATAGAAAGTCCAAGAGGAAACAGCAAATTATACCCCATATGTGTAATTAATTCTTGAACAGAGAAAATACTTCAGTTAGTAGTCATCTTTATTTCAGCTTATGGCCAAAAGTTTTTTAAGAGCTACAGAGGAAAATTTTGTAAGGTAAAAAATGAGGGAGGTCTTTCCAAACAAAAGATCAGTTCAGACTCTGAGTGTTTGCTTTAAATGTGTGCTTTCTGCAACAAGAGGAGCATTTTTGGTGTTACAAGAATGCTTAGAGAAAGGCTGGGGATTCAAGTACCCACAAAAGCCCCAGGTTGCAACAGTGCTAAGGAGAGTGATGTGAACCTTTAGGAGGTGCTTGACCTGTCCTGCCCTGAAAAAGGTGGTTTTTGGCACAGCATTAGGCAATGCACCCTCCACTTAAAGATAAGCCTCAAGAGCATAGCAGAGCTCAGCTTGGACTGCTTTGAAATTCAAGTTAATAAGAAAACAGTTTGCTGCTGGCTTTTCTGTTTGGTCCCCACAGCCTCTCTCGGTGCTTTGAAGCAGTGGCACTTGTGGCTGTCCCTGGTGGGAGAGGAGCTGGCTCCTGCCCCAGGGCTGGGGTGGCAGAGGAGAGGGGCTGGTTCAGTGCTCACCACTCCAGCAGCCTCTGAAAAGGGCTTGAAAAAAGGAAGTTGTGTAACCAACCCACAAGATGTGAAGTAGGAGCAGGTGTTTTTCCCAAGCAAAGTTTTCAACTGTGGCCAAACAGAAAAAAGCACCGCCACCCAAAAATGGTCATGTTTCACCTAATTATGTCTTTCAGTTGGAATAATGCTGAGAACCTCATCTCTGGTGTATTTCTTTCTTAAAATGCCCTTCTCCATCCTACGGGTTTTTAACTGGGAGCACAGCACATTCATGTCTACTGCCATTTATCCACCAGCTTCCCTCACCAGTCCCTGTGTGCTCACAGCAGGAATTAAACTGGGTAGCAGGGCTGCTGCATGAGGCATTGCATTTTACTCCAACACTGATACCAGAGGGAAGTTCCCAGGGCTGGCTCTCAACCTTTGACACTCCAGGGGAGGGCAGTGTCCAGGTTGCACCAGGGTTTCAGGTTACATGCAACCTGGCTGGAAATCTTGTTCTGTATTGTTGTACCAGGTGCTTTCCATGTCAGCAGTCTTCCTACTTTTGTTTATCACAAGTATCTCAAGGCAACCTCTAATGGAATGGTCATGCCTTTGGCTTTGTGGCATTGCATCACCATCTGGATTAGAACAGAAGAGGATCAGACTTTGGGAAGAGCCATGTGGAGGCTCTGGAGCTGTGACATGATGTCATGGACTCCACATGTTCCCTGGGCTCATTGCCCACTGACAGTGTAAAATTCCCATGGGAGAAAAGCCCAAGCCAAGCTATAACCTGTGCCAGCACAGCTTGAGCAGTTTGTGTAAAATGACACCTGCATGGTCCCGTTTCACTGAACTGAGCAGAATTGGTGATGCTGCTGAGATTCAGAAAAGAAAAATACATCCAAGAGGGTTAATTCTTGGGTCTCAAAGGTGATGCTTTACAAACTGTTTCTTTGGGAAATTCTTTGTGACCATTTTGCTGAGGTAGAGCTGTGTTTCTTTCCCCTGCAAATATGAGTATGTATTATGAATAAAGGTACATCTTCTTTTGCAGCAAGCTCCAAGTTACTCTGTCACTAGAATTGAGAGCAGAGTACAGTTATCTTCTGAAGGTCAGTGATTTTACTCTGTCTTAATTTCATATCAAACTGTTCTGGGTATGGGATAAGTTTTCAGATCTTTAAAACACTGGATTTTTCAAATATGAGCTTTATCAAGCTTTCAGTGTGTCATTCACCTAAATCTTATGGTATAAAAATGGAAGAGAAGGGACCTGGCTGCAGTTACATCACTGTTACTACATTTTCTTTTTGATATCAGTTTTCCCTGCCCCACTCTTTCAGAATAGAGATTACTTCAAACCTTGCCTGCTCCTGTGAGAAAGTTCTAACCCCCTCTTGCAGATTCAGTTTGTTAAAATGTGATTTGAAGAAGCATCTGACGTTTTAGCCACTTTTTCAGACCTAAGCTCAGCTGAGTTGCCCACTGATAGTTAAAGCACTCATTTAAACATGTAAGAAGAGTTAAGTGATAGCTAATGGAGAAAATGTCCATGCTTTAGTCACTTCTGGGACCATTTTACCTCAGAAAGATGTTGGTTCCAGTGGAGTCAGTGTGGATTCTCATCTGTCTCTCTCTGGCCTCCAGGTATGCTTTACTATGCTGCTCTAAATGAGAAGCTGTTCACAACAAAGCTGGGGAATTCCTTTAAGTGTGCCAGCAGGCAAACCTTCCTCTTGGAGAGGAACTTCCAGATCCTCTTTGTTCATATGCAGCTGCAGGCGTTTGACATTGTGGATAACCAGTTTGGAAAAGGTAAGTAGAAGGACACTTTTCCACCCTTCCCAGATCTACCTGTCAGCACTCTGGTGGCCTGATGGATGTAATCTGCTAAATTGTACCCATACACATCCCACTGCTGTTTTCTCAGCCTTTCCTGAGTCATTTCCAACACAGTGCTAATACATATGGAGGACGGAAAAATATCTGCATTCAGTACCTTCTGTTTCACCTTCTCATTAAAAATGTTCAGCTCTACAGATACAATTTTTTTCTTCATCCATTTTCTCCTGGAACAAGCAGAGGTGTGTTCACCACCAGTGCACTGCCCAAACCCCAATATGCAAAGTTCATTTCTAGGTCACTGTCCCAATATAGCCAGATTTTAGCTATTTTTAAAGGCTTCTGATATTCATGTTGTCCCATGGCAGCAGCAGTAAAACTGCCAGCTAATAAGGGATATTTGTGAATGCAGGATGATATTTTCAGAGCAGCTGTGTCTAGACATGATGAAATTTGCTTCTGAGGGGGAGCACAGCTGGCCCACTCCCAGCTTCAGAATTAAACATGATGCTCATCTCTTGTTTGTCTTTCTGGAGAAGTGCCACAAAGGGGCAATCAGGTATGTCAGTAAAAGACAAAGACCAGAGAGGGGGTCTCAGTGGAACCTTGTGGTCTCCTTCAAGTTGTCCATCTTCTCATTTCTGTGGCTTCTTCTCAGGGCATTTCCATACAAGAACTCAGGTGCTGACCAGCTCTCCAGCCCTTCAGATGCAGCAATAAAACATTCTCTCTTCTGCCACTTGTCTTTCTGCATGCATACAAAATATTGCCCCTGTATTCTTCCTTTTACTTTAGATCTGTCTTTTGACTCAGTTTGCCTCTGTTTGACCAATTCTTCTTCTGTTAAGTCACCATTTTGGTTACCTTTTCCATTTTGAAAGGAATAGAATGGGAAACAACATTTGGGGCTTTTTAAAGACATGGTCCCTATGCAGACTGAGAATCCCATCTATGCTCTCATTCTCATGAAGTATTTTCATGGGATAACACTGAGCTGGAAGAACTCGTGGGATCCCATCTGGTCCCCACATTCCCATGACCTTAATTATGGGATTAGGTATAGCCTCACCTCTAGGAGAGACTCAGCTGAGAAAGATGCTCTCTGTTTCTCCCTCTTCTCTCCCTGCAAGTCAGACTAATCTCTGCTAGTCAGTACTGTATACAAATTTAAATTAGTTTGCTCTTAATCAGAGAGCTGAGAAAGTGGCTCCCACCTCTGAAATAACTCCCCTGTGGCTATAAAAGTCAAGTAACTGTTGTGTATTGGCTGCATATGCAGATTCTGAAAGAGAAAATCCCCAGCAAGGAATGACTAAACACATCATCAGCCTCCTCCCCTCGAGTGTCTCAAGACTGATAGTTTCACTTCTGTTGCTCTTGATTTGCTTATCTTTAAATGGAGAAGAAAAAGAAAACATTAATGGTCACTGGTTTCAAGTTCTGTACAGTTTTGTACAGAATACAGTGTTACATCAATAGCTTGATCTGTTTGAGTCTGGAAATCTGTAAAAGGGACTTCTATACTTCAGTGTATCAGAAACAATTCCTAGAGTTCACAGAGTTCATTCCTTCATTCCCAGTGTTTCATCAAAGCAAAATGGCCAATTCAAACATCTCTGGCTTTTACAACACTTAGATGCAAATACTTTTCAGCTCATTTAACAGTGGGCTACATTAACCAGATAGAGCTTTTAAAAGGCAACCTCTAATGGAATGGTCATGCCTTTGGCTTTGTGGCATTGCATCACCATCTGGATTAGAACAGAAGAGGATCAGACTTTGGGAAGAGCCATGTGGAGGCTCTGGAGCTCTGACATGATGTCATGGACTCCACATGTTCCCTGGGCTCATTGCCCACTGACAGTGTAAAATTCCCATGGGAGAAAAGCCCAAGCCAAGCTATAACCTGTGCCAGCACAGTCATGGAATAACAGTCGAGGTTTTTATCTCAGAGCGCTGCTGAAACCTGCCTTGGAACAGTCACAGGGAGTGAGAGGGGCACAGGGTGTCAGATCTCCCCCATATCCTGGCTATAAACTGGATTTGCTGCTGAGCTGGGATGTACTGTGGGGTTGAGCTGACCACACTGCCCTGCTTAGAGAACAGTTTGCTCTGCAGGTGCCACTCACAGCAGCATGACAGGGGTTTGCCTTTCCCCCGAGCCTGAGGAGGACCATTCCTGAGTAGATCTGGTGGAAGATGTAGGTCTGATCCAATTCTGGGGTAACACATTAGTGGTCATTCCCAGATATTGCCTTCACTCCCAGAACTACACTTGTATTTTGAATTTGAGGCTGATCCTGCCATTGTTACTGGGTTAATTTTCCATTTCTGTCAGTGGCCCACATGGTGCAGTCTCTTCTTAGGAAAGCCAGCAATCTACCTCAGTCTAGAAGTTCACTTTAATAAGTTTCTGTTTAATCAGAGGATGATTTGAATATTCATTTGGGTAGGAACTGGCTGAGGAAACCAGGATTAGCACTTTCTGTAGCTAGGAGATATGTTTGGAGTGATATCTTAGTGTGGTCCTTCAAAGATATGATCTGTGTCTGATATCATCACATGTACAACAAAATTGCAAAGGTACTGCTAAAGCAACTCCCTGGACTATGTCCAAGGCTTTTGCCTTCCTAATCTCTGAATGTTCTGAGTTAGCCACCATTATCCGTAAATATTCTGGATTAAACAGAGAGAACAATTAGAATTTGATTTTTCTTAGAAAACACTGACTTAACAAGGATCCCTACTGCACTGATGATGTGCTGGACTACGGGCTTCTGGCTCTGGCCTGATCCTCTTCACTGGGAAGAAGCAATCAGATGTCACACAGGAGCAGTTTTTGACCATGCAGGATGTGTCTTGCTCTTTATTTTCAGACTGGCACTCTGTATTGTGATGCTCCCCATCTGCTTGTGGGAAGAAAGCTCCTGCTGTGTATGTGCTGAGTGGTGAAACAATTCCTGCAGGTATGAGGGAGAAGAGCCATTCTCTAGGGCAGCACAGAGCTACTGCAGAAGGGGCAAAAATGGTTTTCTTGAGATAAGGCTCACCACAAATAAAAAGTGTAGTAAGTATAGCTCAGAAAAAAGAAAGAAAAAACAAAAGAAAGCAAGGTTTTGATAACTTCTGGTTTGTATTTGTCAACTTCTCTGGAATATAGATGTACAGTTTAGGAGTGTGGTGTTCTGCTATAACATTCTCTGATCTTCTTTTCCTTTCAGAAGAAGAATGTTTTCTTGATAGAAACAGCAAAGTAGCTCCCATTGCAGTGTGCCTGAGTATCCTGGGATTGTTTGTCATTGTGTTTGCCACCTTCCTGAT
The DNA here is from genome assembly GCA_013397195.1 of Hylia prasina. NCBI lineage: Eukaryota > Metazoa > Chordata > Aves > Passeriformes > Sylviidae > Hylia > Hylia prasina. The sequence continues at coordinate 545,319 of VYXD01015588.1, forward strand.
CTCCAGGAGGAAGCCACATAGAGGATACGAACGCATCTGAGGTGCCCTTGTGATTCCAAATGTGTGCAGCAAGCAGAGAAGCCACAGGAGTTTTTGCTTCTCCCCGGCAATCTCACTGCCCTGAAGCCACATTTTTAAGTGAGGTGACACCTCGTGTTTACAGCTAATGAATGTTTCTGGAAGGAGTTTTTTAAGGTGGGGAGGAGAGAGCTCACACCTTCTACTTTAGGCTATTTTTAGCATCTAATTTAGATATAGTCCAAAATGAGGAGCTTAGATTCTCTCTGTTATCAACAAAAGAGGTCATTCAGATCGCCTAAACCAGATTCCTAAAAACAGCTTAAAGCAAGCAGTATCACTATCCCCCAGAAAATCCATCAGATTTGTTAATGATGGTGTTTAGATTTATCAAAAGACAGAAGTCTGACCTTCAGGTGAATAAACCAGAGGCCCACAGCTACAGACAATCCTGATAAGTGAGAGCTCCTTGAAAGCTTTTTCAGAACACGGCGTGTGCCAAAATCTCAGGGGAAGTGTCCAGTGTCACTCCACTCCCAGGCAAGTTCTCACCAGTCCTACAACACAGCTACACTTCTTAAGTGCCTGGGGTTTTCTCCCACTAAGCCCTTTGCAAAGACACAGTGGTAATTGTGGCTCTTACCCTGGAGCTTAATATGTTCCTGGTCTTGTGAGAGCTCAGGTATCCACACTGCTGTTCAGACATGGACCTGTCACAGTAACCACACTGAGCCTAGGAAATGTCCTCTACTGGGGGAACAGCGTGGTCTCTTAATCCAGAAAGATGCCACAGTCACTGGAAATGCCTGGGATTAAGTGACCACCACTGAGGCACCTGCATGAGGTCCATGAGAAATGGAAATCCACTGATGCTGTATGGTCAAGGCTTCTTAGCTTCTATGGTCAAGGTGGGAAATAAAAGCTTGCAAAGGCTTTGGACAAACTCTGCCCAAAAGTGAGTGTTCTCTAGTGTGCTCACAGCTGAGCAGCTGGATTTTCATATGGAAATAATTTGGAGTTGCTTTAAAACACACTGGTAATACTCTGTAGTCTATTTCCTGCTAAATCAATGATGAAGGCATGAGAATAGTAATTGCTTTTAAGTCCAGCTCATGTTCTTTGTTGTAACAAGGAAAAGCTCCTTGTCACAAAAGATTTACACATGCAGAAATGTGCACATACACACACATACACATGTGCACATGCCACAGTCTGGTCTCTGGAGCTCTCTGAAGCAAATGACATCAAGATGATAAGAAATTATCATGTACAAAAACATTTACAAAAGAGAAAATAATATTGAATAAGAGCACTCTTTCTCCAAGGAGTTAGGCAAATGGCTGAAATTTTAGTAATAAAAGTTTGGCCTGGAAAAGGACTGTGGAATGGCACTCATTAAATAAGAGAAAGACCAAAGTCATATGCAAAAATGCCTTGACAGTTTAATCTGTATCTAAACAAAATGGAAATGCTGGGAGCCAATTTAATATCTGTGAATAATGGCCCAAATCCTGCGCAGTTATTAATGGTAATGGAACCTCTCTGGATTTTCACTGGATAAAATTGATGGTTATGTCTTGTCAGTTATTCCTGTAAGTATTTTAAAAAGAGTTTTGATATTTTACTGGTATTTTACCATTGCAAGTTTACTTATTTAAATGAAGAAAGAAAAGGAAGTCTTTCATTCTATGAATTAATTAGAGATGTTGGTCTGTGTGAAGCAAGAAACATGGCCATACTGCTCTATAATCAGTATAATATGTAGCTGTGGAAGTAATTAACATTCTCTAGAAATGTTCTCTTTGAGTCTGAATGAACCAATAAATAAGATAAAGACAATTTTGAAGCACTTTTACACTTGGAGAAACATCAGAACCAGCTGTGAGCACAGGAACAGCTGAATACATTTATAAGGTAAAACAGCACAAGAAATAGGATACCAAACTTTCAAGCCTTGAGTACAGACACAGTGATTTGGACTGTATTCAGCTGAATACTCAAATTGAAATGTAAGTATTTTCAATTATTCTTTTGTGAAGGACTCCAGCACTGTTCATAATGCTTAGTGAGCTTTATTGAGCTCATTTTCCCTTCCTTCTTCCCCCCTTAGCAGGCAAGCAGCCACTGGACTCAGACCTTGGGCCTCTAATTCTCAGGGTTACTTAATAAAATGAATCTATTGTTTAGAAAGCAGATTTTTATACTCAATTAAAGCATTCACTTTTTTTTTTTTTTTTTTTTTTTTTTTTTTTTTTTTTTTTTTTTTTTAAGTGAGATGTCTGGGAGGAAAGGTAGATGGATGAAGAGCTTCCATTTGAAAATGAGCCTGTGGCTGCAGTAGGGGTGTCTCTGTCTCAGTCTGCTACATGTGGACATTTTAACAACAAAAGCTGCCTAAAAAGCTCAGCACATGGTCTGGCCCTAAGCTGTTCTGCCCAGGGATCAATAGACATCTTTCCCTTGTCAAAGCTGAGTCCCATTTCACATGTTCTTTAGGTTGTTAGATTGTGTGCTCTGTGTTACTTCTGCTGGCGTGGATATTGCATTTGCTTGTTCTATTCTGAAAAATTGCTTTATGTTAATATTCAGTCTTTTTAAAAAGTCTGATATCAACATGAGGACAGAAAAGAGTTACTAATGACTGCTAATTCTGTGGTTAATGTTGTGACTCCTGGCATTTTTACTAGTGATGCATGAATAGTGTTTTTCCCCACAGTCTGGTTTTTTTCCTAGAGTCAATCAACCAGTTGGTATCGAACAATGTTTGTATTCAGATTTACCTGATTTGTTCTTATGCCTTTTCTTGCTATTATTTGTTTGCTATTTTTATGAAGCTGCATTCTGCCATTTGAACGATACTCTGGGCTTGCTCTAACTGGCACAGGTGAAGTGCACGTGGTGCAAACCAATGAAACAATTGGAGGCTCCCAGGAAATGGTGCCAACATGCAGCAAAATTAAGCCAATGGAGTTAGTGCTTTACTGCAGTAGAGTATCCATTGGAGAAATCCTTACTGCATCAGGAGATCTCAGCCTTGAAGTGCAACCATTTTCTCAGCTGTGGCCCATCCTGCATCCCATCACCTCCATCCCTGATCCCAAAACCCAACCAGCCTGCAGCAGGGATGTGTGTCAGCATAGCAGGGAATACTGCCTCTCCAAATTTAATGCTGAATTAGAATCAGACAGCCCAGGTGCTGCCTGAGCTGCCATGTGCAGCTCAAAAAGCTGAATGCTCTTGTTTATTTCTGCCAGAATTTAGGAATATATTTAGCTGGAGTGGCTTTGAGGTCTCCCACTGGGAAAACTCTATAGGGGTAATTAGTCTCTGTGTTGCCAGACTTGCTCTTTCAAACACCTTGTCTGGGGAAACAAGTTGAGCAAAAGGTCCCTAAAAGAACACCATACAAAAGGAGGATATTTGGTAAACTGCTTGCATACTAGGTGGCACATAATGGGGCAGGGCAGTTTTGTCTGCTGTGGGGGAGACAAGGCTGCAGCTGGGTCCCCAGAGTGACTCAACAGCCCCAGCTCACTTCTTCCCCCAGCTGCAGACTCAAACCAACCCAGCCCTGAACCAGAAGGTGCTGATCAGGGTGATGTGATGCACTGATGATGTGGGGCATTGATGATGTGATGCATCCACCAGGGAAGCAGAGTTTAACTTCGGTGCAAGCATGTGCTGGTCAGGAGGCCGTGGGGCCATCACAGGGACTAGGAGGTCAGCACATCCCTACACCCCACATCCCTATATCCCTAATGCTCCCTGGTGCTCTGCTGCAGCTCCCATGCCCATCCCCTGTGGTCTCTCGCACACCCAGGACAGAATAAGGGCATCCCAGAAGCACAAGGTGTCACACTTAGACAAGTCACTGAGGAGTTTAAAAAGCAAGGTCTAATTTCTTTTAGTCCTTCTTGTTCTCTGATGGACAAGTGCAAATTAAGAAACAGCTGTTAATTCAGTTGAAAGAGGAAGGGAGATTAGATTGGCATCTTGAGTATCTGAACATGCCTTGGCTCATCACTTCTAGCTTGCTGTAATGTATGGCTGCTAAAAATAACTTGCTATGAGAAGTAAGATATGCTCTTTATTTTTCTGTTATTGGTGTTTCCATAATAAAGGCTGTATTTAATCATTAGAGTGTGCATTGCTGTGCAGTGATTTTATCTCTGAAATGGTGGCGTGAGTCTCACATGTGCTCGTCATGAAGCAAAGGTTGTTAGATGGACTGCAGGAAAGCAGGAGACGTGGTAAACATGGGGGACAAAAAAAACCCCCAATCTCTCTGCTGCCAGCACCTGATTGAGGAACTTGGCTGTTGGAGAAGTGCCAGTCAGGGCAGCAGAGAGGCCATAACTTCCTTCAGGGACAGAATACCAGAATTATGCTTCATTTCATTTCTGGTGTTAGTGCACATCCCTACATGATGGATAATTTAATGTCACACGGTAAAAACTTGTTGAGCCCATTGATTTGCCCTTCAGAAAAAAAGCAGGGCTGCCTGGAGAGCAGGGGCAGCTTGCTCTGCCCTTTGGCACTTGCTTGGCCTGGTACAGTGTTAAATTTGGTGCTAGTTTTGCAAAGTGAGGCAAGGTTCCTCACTTGTTCATGTTTTAGAAGCTGAGCTGGTAAATATACATCTGTATGTGTGAAGTAGGCCCTCAAAGGCTGCTGGTGTTTCAAAATTCTCTCTTCCTTGACAAGGTCTAATACCAGATGGAGTCCACTATTTTACTTAAATGCAAAAAGTCCCCATCTCTGAGTCACACCCTGGACTGTCCCAGAGGCACAGAGGTTTGGAATTCAATGAAGAAACCTTTGCATCAGAATATTAGGAATATAAATGAGGTATTTTTTAAGCATCAATTTGAGCAAATTAACAAGTGTGAGAAGAGAAAGATTTCTATGGAGTTAACCCTTTGTGATTAAGGTGACAAGACTTGGACACTACATTTTCCTCACATCCAGGGCTGTGACCACTGTGTGCCAACAAGGCAGGGGAATGTGAGTCTGAAGTTTATCTGCAACAGCAACATAACATTGCTGGGCTTTCATCAGCATCTGGGCTTCCCCAGCTAGCCACAAAATGTCACAGAACATACACTTCTCTTTTTCTGTGAGTCTTATTGCTTATGGAATCAGTAGATCCCCAATGCTTTAATAAATTATAAACTGACTCAGTTTCTTACTTAGCTCTTCCCAATTTTAGACAGGAGCAGGTTGCATTTCCAACATGCAGAAACAAAATAAATGGCTGTTGGGAAAAAGGAAGGTGTTCAATCTGAGTCAGGATAGCTATGTTTATTGGAGACACAGATCTTGGTTTTGAACCTCAGTTTTACTAAGGCTCTCCTATATCAGAAAAATGTTTGAAGACTCTGAATCATGAGTCTAGCCAATGTGTAACCTCATTTTACTATGGAATGACTTTTTTGTCATTAGCTCAAGGAAAATGAATTCATATTTCAAATTACATTTTTCACAATCTGCTCATGGAAAAAATTGTTACGAGCAAACTACTCAAATTATTAATCAAAGAAGCAGCTTTCAAAATATGCCCAGCATCCACAATTTAAAAAAAAAAAAAA
>VYXD01015588.1:552361-579188 GCA_013397195.1 Hylia prasina
GCGGCCCGAGGAGCCGGGGGGAGCTGCCCGCAGCGAGCACGGAGCCCGCTGCCCGGGCAGCTGGGAAGGGGCTCTGCAGGCGTGAGGGTGCACACGGGAAGGCCGGGCTGCTCTGTGGGAAGGAAGAGCAAATAAACCTTCCTGGGCTTTAGGGAATCGTTGTAGCAGCTGCCGCGGCCCCGGGGTCTGCCCGCAGCCTGTGCGCAGGGACGGTGACCGTGACAGCTGTGTTGAGTTCTTCCTCCCGTTGTTATAAACGAGCTCTATGTGTGGTGCCGGGGACGTCCCGTGTCTTTTTGTCCGATAACGCTTAAAGAATGCTGAACTTGATCCAGAATTCCGACATGTAATGTGTTACATACTAATGTAAATTGTTTTACATACGAATTAAAACAGTTCAGGCGTTTGCTTTCACAGTTCACCCAGTCACCTCACTTCACTGCCTTTATCTCATTAAGTTAGCATTGATCATCTGAGGTTTTAACTTTCCATTTCTAAAGTCTCCATAGCTCGCTCTTGCTCTTTCACATTGCTTTCTCTTGCACCTTTGCTCTACAAAAGCAGCTCCTGTTGGCTTTAAGCTTTTTTTTATTTTATGGTTGCTCATGTCTTGTTTCCCAGATGCTTTGTGAGTTGGCCTCTCTGTAACAAATAAATGCATGTTGTCGGCTGTTTGTTCCACCAAAAAGATTTTTTTTTTGCTTGTTTTAATAAAACTCCTTGATTATTTCTGAGTCCTACTAAAAAAGCAAGGTGATAATTATTATTGTGTCCAAGTGAAAGTACTTAGGGAGAGATCTGGTGAAGTCTGAGCAACTTCCCTTGTTACACCTGCATATGTTCTGTGTAAATAGATGTATCAGAAGTTTCAGTGCTGTCCTCTCACCTGAAAATAAAAGTAGCTCCGTTGCCACTTCTTCATATGCGCTTGTAACACTTCTGTCCCTTTATAATTGCACAGGCAATGGAACCAAGTACGAATATTTGTGAAATGGGCCTCAACGATAGGTATGAAATTTAACTTCTTTAGCTACTGTCTTAAATTGTTGTGCAGTGTGGATGGTTTTAGAGTATTAGTTGCTGAAAGACTGCAGGTTTTTTTAATAAATATTCAGTATCTTCACAGGTTTTGAAAACAACAACCTGTAGGTAACCTAACAGAAACCATCTTTAAACAAAATTTTGTATTATTTTATCTATCATATTTAGGTATATGTAAATGAAGGAAAACTATTTATTTATTGTCATGTTTTTCTCTGAGTCCTTTTCTGATACAAATGTTTCAAAGTCTCTGAGAATTGTTTTATAGGCATAATGGTATTTAAACAATATATGAAGGAGAGTAAAGGGAAGATGGTTTAAACTCACTCTGTGGTTATGTTATCTAAAAAGTTATGTTATTGCATTCAGAGATCTATTTTCTTTTTATTGATTAGTCTTAAGCTATTTAGTTCTCACTGAGAAGTTTCTGTCTGTGCTGGCCTTATACTTCTGCCAAGTTGTGGCTGTTGTCATGACAGTTTGTAGAAGTTGTAAGTCACGTTGTAAGTTTGTTTTGGCTTAAAACAAAGAAACAAACAAAGGTTAATACCTTGTTATTTCTTTGTCACTGTGTATCAAGAGGGAACAGTGCTCTTCATATGGTCTTCTTCTGTTGTGAGGGACACAACACAGCTTTGATTGTTTCCTAGTTAGTCCAGAAGGTGCACAGCACAACTATAAGCATCAGCTATTATGTAGAATTGGGTATTTTAGGGTTAGGATATATTTCTTGAATTCTAAAGAGGAAGAAAAAAAGCTTAAGCATACTTCTGCATAAAGACTGTGAATTAAAAATTTGAAGAGCAGCTTGGAAATGCTTTTGGGTGACGCATGCTTTTTTCATTATTGAAGAAATGCATAAACTTTATAAATAATGTAAAAGAAACCAGAATTTTAAAACTGCTTTGTTCCCAGGAACGTTTCTGTGGCTTGCTTTCTTACTGTGCTTCATCCTTTCCAGCAGGAGGTCACAGCATAGGGAAGATCCTTATTGCAAACCGAGGAGAAATCGCCTGCAGGGTGATGCGAACAGCCAAGAGGATGGGGGTGAAGTCTGTGGCAGTTTATAGTGAAGCAGACAGGAATTCCATGCATGTGGCAATGGTGAAGTATATTCATTGATTTTTTCGTTGATAAGGTTCATGTGTAAATCAGATTTGGGTGCTGATGCAAAGTTGACTTTCACTTCTGAAGACCTACTGCGAAGTTTTCCTTGGATGGATGGAAAGTTTGCCTGGTCTCTGTCTCAACACCTGACAGCTTTACAGGAAGTGCATTCCAGTTTGACTCTCTGACTCTGGACAGCCAGGCTTAGAGAATGGACTGATTTTGGGGAAAAAGTCAGAATTTGTTTCACCCAGTTAAGCCTCTCCTTAAGGAAAGGCAGTGATTTAAACTGCTGTCTGCCAAGTGATATAATTAGCTCAGAAACTTACTTAATTTTGCTAGTAAACAGTCTTTGTTGCATATGTTTTTTTAAAACAGGCAGATGAAGCATATTGCATTGGTCCACCACCCTCACAGCAGAGTTACTTGGCCATGGAGAAAATACTAAAGGTGGCCAAGATCTCAGCAGCACAGGTAAGGAGGTCAGAGCCTTACATTTACTGTAACTTCCATGTCTTTAGTTTTTTATTTTTGTCATCTTGCTTTTCCTTAACAGTCTATGAAGTTTCTGAGTTTTCTAAGCTAAACTGATACAAAAAATTGGCTGGTAACATTATTCTGTTTTAGGCTATTCATCCAGGGTATGGCTTCCTCTCGGAAAACACAGAGTTCGCAGAGCTGTGTAAGCAACAGGGAATCATCTTCATAGGTCCTCCTTCATCTGCTATCAGAGATATGGGTATTAAAAGGTATCTGTTTCTGATTTGTTACTTGGTTATGCAATTTACAGCTTGGCAAAGCTGATTTTGTTAACAAATGATCAGTTGCTCTGTAATTGTTTTATTCTGTCAATTTGCATTGTATTTTTATGGTTCTCTTCAAAGGAATAAACTCCAGGTTTATAGGTTTGTATAGAGATACAAACAGTCAAGAATGTTCAGTTATTGGGATTTTAGTAATTAAATAAGAAATGATTCTGCTTTTACAGAACTGAAGCATTGCAGTGTAATACAGGTAAAGGTTCAGCAGTCAGATTGGATGGGCCAAAATAGCACTGGAAAAGAAGCACCAAGTCATCAGAGTTATTGTGGCCCATGTAAAATGATAAGTTTAGTTCATCACAGAGGAACTTATTCTTAGTTACTTAGATCAAAGAAAGACTTTTAAGGTATGAAGTATAAATCAAGAATATGGAAATGAAGTTATTACTGATATGGGAACTGTATAATAGTAGTTAGAGAGAATTAACTTTTTTATCACCTCAAAATGTGAAAGTAAATTGCCTCAGTAATTTAACAAGCTTTGCATGCATTTTGGAAATAAGAGTTGTTATGCTTGAGTGTTTTATGTGTGGTGTGAATGTAGCCTGTGTAATGAAAAGTTTTGCCTTTGTACAACTTTAAATGTCGTAGGATCCAGTGTTGTAATGTGAAAATGTTAGATTTTGGCATCAATAATGTGGAAAAAACAGTCAAACTAAAGTATAATCCTGCTAGGAAAACAAAAATCTTTGTTTGAAGCATGTGCTGAATTACAGCTCAATCCTGTGTAGTAGTAGTCCTGTTGAGGTCTACTGTGGAACTATTTTCGTGGAGAGAATTAACACTGGGAACATTTGACTGGTTGGAGCTTAAAGTAAGAAAAAAATATTATTGTCATTCTAAATATGAAACTGTTCTGTCAAAGCACTTCCAAAGCTATAATGTCTGCTGCTGGCGTTCCTGTTGTTGAAGGTTATCATGGGGAAGATCAGTCTGATGAGTGTCTAAAGGAACATGCCAGGAGAATTGGATACCCAGTGGTGATTAAAGCTGTCCGTGGGGGTGGAGGAAAGGTAAGGAACTCATCTGTTCATCATGTGCTGTAAAGTTACCATGTCTCAGGATCTGTAACTCAATATTCCAAAAGGAAACAAAAACTGGAAAAGCATTTTTTGTTGGAATTTATTATTAATGGCCAATCTAGCACTATGAAATCTCATTTCCCTTTGATATGCAGAAGATAAGTAGCTGGAATAAACTGGAAGATTTTTTTTAATTTCAGTGGATCTCCAGTAATTCACATAAGCAGAAAAGTTGTGCCATGGATTTGTGCAAAATGAGATGACTTAAAATTGTTACTCTGTAATAGCTTCTGTGGCTTCTTTTGCTAATAGTTTTAAATGTTGTCTAAGAAATGATTAGAAATACCATTTTGTGTTTATATACTTTTTAATGCGTGGTGAACTCCCAGTCTAAATCAGATTTTACTCTGAAATAAATATCTATAGAAATTACATATAGAAAATATTAGTTATTTTCAAAATAGCTAGATTTATTTTGTAAAAATATGTTTTTCTCTGTCAACCTTGGAAAATTTCTGTTATATTTGAGGACAAAATTGAATTTTATGCTCATCCATATCAATGGAATTGTAGTATCTATTTTTTAAAATTCTTATGGCACTGTCAGTGGGACTTAGTAGGGTTATCTTACTGGTTACACAATTCTGCCAATGTTTATGAAAGAAGAAAAAGTGTTAGTTTTTAAGCTCATTTCTCACTCTGTGTGTGTGCAACAAGGTTTTTCATTGTGTGCTGTATTTTTCAGCATTTAGATAAGCTTTTCCCCTGTATTTTAGGGCATGAGGATTGCTCATTCTGAAAAGGAATTTCTGGACCAACTAGAATCAGCAAGGAGAGAGGCAAAAAAGTCTTTTAATGATGATGCAATGCTGATTGAGAAATTTGTAGATAATCCAAGGTAAGAAATAGATGTTTCAATATAAACCCTGTAATGTTTATTCTACTGTTAAATAAACATAACTAGCTTAGTTGTAGGATTAAAATTGGTTTTGTATGTCTGATTTGCACTATGAAAATTGTTAATTTGGTCAAAATTGTTTATAATTTATTGAATTACTTGTAGTGGCTTTGTTTTGAATTACAGGAATTAAAATGCTACTGCTTGGGAGAAATGGCAATGAGGGGGCTTTCTAAAATTTATATACATCTAGGAGAAAATCACTCTATAATATTGAAACTGTAGACCTTAGTCAAGCTGTAATGGTGTTTCTGCTGCCCTCAGGTGTCCTAAACCAGTTATTTAATCTTCCTCTATTTTGATATTTCAGATAGAAGTGAGAGTCTAGCTAATGCCTGACCTGTGAAACTGAATCAATTTATTTTTTATAAAGCACGTCTCACAGGGGTCTGTTTCATACTCTTGAACTTTACATCTGTTTTTCCTTGAAGCATCACTATAGGGAAAGCATTTATTCCAAAGAAATTGAGGGTCTGCTTATGCTGTCAGGTGGGCATGAGAAAAAACTCATTGCTGGGGAGTTTCTTTTGCCAGGATCAGGGGACTGTCAGAATGGTGATGTATTTTGATTAGTTGTATGCATAGAATAAAATTCCACCACCTAAGAGATGTCCTTTGAAATGGTGTTTTGAAGTGAACAGTGTTATTCCTGAGCCAGGGCTGTTGCTGTCTTTTGTGAATTGCTGCACAGTAAATTATGAAGGGAAATCATGATTATCAAATTAATAATGAAGTGGTTTTACTTTTATTATAATAATTAAGAAAGAGGTAGCAGCCTTCAGATATGTGTCTTGCTTATCCTACAATCTATGAGATTTCACTGCAGTAGTTGGTATTAGGAATCCTCTTTCATTTAGAAGATTGAATAAGTCTAAAAGTTAAAATCCTACATAATAACAGCCTCACTTCTACGTTTTTGGCATTTATTTAAGGGCAGACACTTAAACTTAGGAGAAATCTTACTGAAATGTACAAGTCTGAAGTCTGTTTGAGGCATTAAAATACATTAAAAATTATTTTTATGGAACAGGCATGTTGAAGTCCAGGTATTTGGTGATCAGCATGGCAATGCAGTATATTTGTTTGAAAGAGACTGCAGTGTGCAAAGGAGGCATCAGAAAATCATTGAAGAGGCACCAGGGGTAAGCAGAAAATTGTTAGTATTTTTTATGAACTGACATTTTTATAGTAATTCCTATCCCCCACTGAATGTATGTAGTGGATCATAATTTATTTGTAATTCTCAGACCTGTTTTAGTTTTGCTGCAGAAGGTTTTAGTTGGAAAAAAACCCTACATTCTTTAGGCAAATGATTCTCAAAGAAGTGTTATGTAGATTTCAAGTGTAACATAGATCAGCATTTCACTACAGCTGTTACATATTCATGCATTCCAGGTTTAATATCACCAAACTTAACAATAGTTTGTATTATTATTATTATTATTATTATTATTATTATTATTTACAGCCAGGAATTAGTCCAGAGGTTCGAAGGAGACTTGGAGAAGCTGCTGTCAAAGCAGCTAAAGCAGTGAATTATGTGGGAGCAGGTAAGTCTGGGGAGGTGCAGCTTTTAACTTAATGACTTTAAGTCTCAAGCAAATGGCATCTGGTGGTTTTTGAGTATGACACACATCCCCCAAATTTTTGAGGCTTAAGCAAGTAATCATGTAGTTAATTCTGATGTAATTACAGATTTAAATTAGCATACCTGAGCTCAAGACCAGCAGCAGCTGAAGCATAGAAAGAAAACGTTTCAGAGCAGATAATTTGATCAACTCAATTGTTGTTGGAAAGTGAGCATTATCAATTAGTAAGTTGGAGCTTAGCAAGGGGAAAATAATTTCTCTTAGCATACAAAGGGTAATACTTTATAAGTAAACAGTAGCCTTTAAAAGAAAAACACAACTCACTGTAAAGTCCACACCATTTCCCACATGAAAAATAACCTCCTAAAGTTATTTGTAACTTTGTTTTGTCACTGCTTTCTTTGGATATTTATTAAAAAAACTACATACATACCCTATGAATATTCAGAATACTTTCAAACAGTCTTGATGCACTTTTTAAAGTGCTAATGAAATGCAGCTCTTACTGTAGAAAATGGCTATTAAACATCAAGGTTATGTAAATGTACAAGGAACCAACCCTTCTGTTTTCAGACCTCAATTTTGTGACCCTTTTAGATTATTTGTATAGAATTTAATGAAATTCAATGTGTCTGATTTAGAGATAATAGTCTTGGTGTAGTTGAATTAAGTGTCTTGGGTGTCTTTTCCATGAATGGACACTAAGATGCTCTTTGGTGAAGTGTCCTTTTGCTAAACACTTCAGGAACAGTCGAATTTATTATGGACTCCCAACATAATTTTTACTTCATGGAGATGAACACCAGGCTGCAAGTAGAGCACCCAGTTACAGAGATGATCACTGGAACAGACTTGGTGGAGTGGCAGCTCAGGGTGAGTGTTAATTGATTTTACATGTAGAGTTCTTCCCGAGTGCTCTGTGGCACTGCCTGTGAGAGGCCAGAAAGGTTTCCATATCCTCATCTCCTGCTCAGCTGACAGGGTCGAGTTTCCTTTGCTCCACAGGAACATCTCACGTTGCTGTATTGGGTGTAGGTGCTCTGAATTTCAACCAGTCCCCTCCCAGCTGTGTAGAGAGAAAACATTTTAAAGTGTATTTAGAGACATAACAGGCAATGTGGGAAGTGGGAAGGAGTAGGGTCCTGATCTTTGTCTTGCTATGCTGAAAGGTTTCTAAAAACTCTAATTGAAATGTATCTGTGGCCCAAAATTTGTTCTTGCATCAGGCTGTAGGAGGAAAAAATCTTAACAAGAACCTGTCTGGTGTAATACCAGTATAGCCACATTGTGAAATAAATGTACAGTGGGGTGGATTGGAGCAGGGGATTTCCTCACACACCCAATTTGCAGAGATTATTCACACTTTCAAATGATCACAGGAAGTTTTGGGTATTAGGGAACTTGAAATAGAACTCAATTCTGTCTGAATAAATCCAAAAGTGAGGACAGCAGCTTAAGTAGTGTGAGATTAAGGGTGGGGAAATGTTTAGTATAATCAGAACGAAAATGAAAATGGCAAATGCGAAAACAAGGAACATTTGTCTTCCTTATCTGGGCATGGAAATTGAGAATTGAATCTTCAGTTAGAACAGGGATCAAACAACACTGGAAGAAAGATAGAGAGAAGGTGGTCAGGTTCAGTGGTCTTGGCACTGTTTTTCTCCTTATGCTTTTCAAAATGTGCTTCCTAGTCGTTCATGTTTAGAAGAAAGATCGTTAATATTTCATACATCAGCACTCCAAAATATTGATCCTGCATTAAAGAGAAAACCTATTGTTTTCAGGTTGCAGCAGGAGAGAAGATTCCTCTAAGGCAAGAAGAGATCCTGCTCCAGGGCCATGCATTTGAAGCTAGAATATATGCTGAAGACCCTGATAATAACTTTATGCCAGGAGCTGGGCCACTGTTGCACTTATCCACCCCTCCAGCAGATCGTTTCACCAGGATAGAGACCGGAGTCAGGCAAGGTAAAACTGGAGGCAGTGATGGAAGAAGAAATAATTTACATCAAGAACTTTCCTTTGTAAGCATTTCCCTCTTTGGCCTAAATAAGTTTGTCTAAAAGTGTTGTTATAAGGACAAATCCTTAAAGAATTATTCTTCCTTATGACTTTCCATGTACTTTTGATCAATCACTGAATATTTTATTTACCTCTTCTTTATCTGTACCCAAATTAATGTCCACTGGCTCGTGGTGGTGATATTCTCCTCAGTATTTAGCAATCCTGCATTCTGATTGCAATAAAGAAAATTGAATTTGAGTTATGTTACCTCTACAAAAAATTTATAAAAAGTCTATGCTGAAGTTGCCCTTGAAATTGAAATGCCAGGTCACATCCTCTTGTCCTCAAACAGCTTGAATCTTGAGAGAAATGTGGCCATGAATTGTGCCCGAGTTGGATGCCATGTGGCATCCAATACTTTGCATTACCAACTTTCATAAATGCTTGGTTGCATGTTACAGCATTTTTGTTTTATTGCCACATTTTAGGTGATGAGGTTTCTGTGCATTATGACCCCATGATTGCAAAGCTGGTTGTTTGGGCTGAGGACCGGCAGGCAGCTCTCAGAAAGCTGCGCTACAGTTTGCACCAGTATAATGTAAGTGTGATCTCACAGCCTGAGCCATCAAAGTATGCAGAAAATACTGCATTAAAACAAAATGGTTTCCAAAAGGGTGCCTGTGTTGCTACTGCCATTTCAAATTCATTAGGTGTTTGCAGAAGTTGTATTTTTGTCCTAATTTGCAAGCTGTTTTCGTTGGTGGAGCGAGTAAAAATAAGTGCGAAGCCCAGTTTTACAGATAGATTTTTAAGTTTGTGGTATCTTCAGTTTGAAGATGCACTTGGGACTTTGTAGAAGGCTAAGGCCAAACAACATTTTCAATTGTAAAGGGCTTCTTAGGTGGAATTTGTGTCAGACAATGTTTGCTTGTAATTTTTAATTTATAAAAAGAACTAAGTTTTTAGACTATACATGTGGTAAAGAAATATACTGTCAGTTCTTTTTAAGAAACATTCCATTTTTCCCCTATGAAAAGTACAGGTGTTACAACTGTTTTCAAAAGCGGAATTCAGAAGGTTTGGCTTGAGGTGAGACTCAATATTACTTGTGCAGAACTAATTTACACTTTTAAATCAGCAACATGAACATGACTGAGGTAGTGAAAATGCTGGACCCCTTATTGTTTTAGCTAAAAATGAAATTTACTGCAAGGGAAATGGAGAGTGTCTAGTAAACTTACAGAAGTCCCTGTTCCTACCTTTTAGTATTATAAGATCAAATATGAGATACTGCAACTATTGGAACTCATTTTTAATGGGAAGGACTTGTCAAGTTGGGAACGTTCTTTTAAATATTCAGAGCATGATTTTCCAAATTTTTTTTTTCTGAAATTACCTCCTGTTACTGTTTCTGGGAAACTTTGCTGAACTTCACAGTGGACAAAGGCAGCATTTAGAAAACAGAGTGCTTTTGAGAAAGCAGCTTTTGGATTTTTTGGTTTTGTTTTGGTTTTTTGTCTTTTTTCAGTCAGTGGCTTAATTAATAATAAAACAGACCAGTTGAATGAATTACATTTTATTGATAAACTTTGTGAGCAGAAAGCTGTGTACTCATAACTCAATTTGGCAATATGCTTCTGTTTCTTTACAGATTGTAGGATTAAGCACTAATATTGATTTCTTACTGAGCCTG
The DNA here is from genome assembly GCA_013397195.1 of Hylia prasina. Taxonomy (NCBI): domain Eukaryota; kingdom Metazoa; phylum Chordata; class Aves; order Passeriformes; family Sylviidae; genus Hylia; species Hylia prasina. The sequence continues at coordinate 562,597 of VYXD01015588.1, forward strand.
TCAGGACACCCACAGTTTGAGGCTGGAAATGTGCACACTAATTTCATTCCTCAACACCATGATGAACTGTTTCCAACCAAAAAAGCAACTCCACATGAAGTTATGTGTCAGGCAGCTCTAGGGCTCATACTGAAAGAGAAGATGCTAACAGATGCTTTTAGAGATCAGTCAGATGGTAAGGATCATTGTTTTATTTTATGAGTTCATGTGCAGTTATTTAATTTGGATGTTCTTTCTTTGCCCTGCTTTGTGCCTGCTCAGGGTTCTGTGTTCTGGCATCTCCCAGATATTTACATACAGAGCAGACTACAGCTTTTGTGAAGGGTCAGATATGGAATGTGTCACCACTGTAATGTCCAGAGCACTTCCCAAAGCCCTTCAGACAGGCACCATCTGAAAGACCTTGGGATTCATGGTCAGTGACACTGTGAGCTCTTTGCTCTTGATAAGCACAAGCAGTGACCTTCTGCCTCTGCTATTCCTACAGCTGGCCCAGGGTCTTCAGACAAAATTGACCCTGCTCGGAGTGGGAGTGGCAGTGGGGTGTAATGGAGCCCTCACCTAAAGGTTAATCAGGACCTGCTGTGGTGTAGCTGAATTCCCATGCTCTGGTCCTGTTCAAGGATGTGTTCATGGAAAACAGACAGTGCCCTTCTTAGTGTCAAGTTTTCTGTGGTCACACAGCATCAGTTTATTCAGTGTTGGGGATCGAGGAATTGTCACTCTCTTGTGACTACAGTAGCTCCCCAGTCTTTTCTGTGCAATGTAAATACATAAATATGAAGGTAATAACAGTAGGACAATGATTTTAAGGCCCAAGTTCTAAGTGTTTATTTTGCTGAAGTAGAATGAAAATAACATATCTGTGTATTTTGTGTTTTAGATAAATTCTCACCGTTTGCATCCAGCACTGGCAGAAGAATAAATATATGTTACACTAGAAAACTGTCTCTGCTGGATGGGGAAAGCAGTAAGTTAATAAAAAAGTGTGTGGAGGGAAGGGAGGTACTTGATAGATAAAGTTGTTTTAACTGATGCTTGAAAATTCACTTCATGAAACAGCGTAGAAGCAAGATGAGTTTTATGCAGTGTAAGCTGGGAATTCACAGAATTGCATGTTTAATCCACACTGTTAGATCCTGAGGACATGTAAACCAAATTCAAATGACTTCTAATTTATGTTCATCACTTAAATGAATGAGGTTGAGATTTTAAAAAGAGCAGAGTACCATTTGCTTTCTTTGAACTTAATTTTGGTGTGAAAGAGCTCAGTATTTGCTCCCCTCACAAACTTGTTTTCTGTCCAAATAATACAAATCTCAGAGCATGATTTCAGGTGTTCATCCTTGAAAGAAAAATTGTCTGGAATTCAGTATGAAATCTGCAGTATGTAGTAAGCTAATCTGAAAATACTTGTTCTTAGTGTTGGCAGGCCTCATTTTTATCAAGAAAGCCTTGATACTTTATATCAAGGCTTTATATGTCATCATTCTCTAGATACTCGAAATCTACTCACACCTGCATATTTTGTTTTATTGAACAGCTGTGGATGTAGCTGTAAGTTACAATCAAGATGGGTCATACAAAATGCAGGTACAAGTACAATTTTTTTCAGATACTTCATTTGATAAAAGAATCCATTTCTTGTAGATTACTGTTGGTATTAATTGTTGCTAAAGTTGCCTGGTGATTACAGATACAGAATTCTGTTTTTAGTTTGCTTGTATCCATTGCTATATACTGTTACTTTGACCTGAAATTATCTGTGCTAGATGCTGTACTGGCATGTAAGGGCTATTAAAATGCTTCTGACAAGGCTAAGAAAACCGTTTGTATTTTCAGTACTTAAAGGTCTTATTCTTTATTTTCCTTGATAAATTTATCTGTTTAAAACATGGGAAGTTCGATTTAAATCTGCATTTTAAAAGACTTTTTTTCCACAGGACTCCTGCTCTATTCTGTGCAATGAGACTGGATCTCCTGTGGGATAAATAAAAGCCTTCTAGAGCATTATCTGCAACATAACATTTTATTTTGAAGATGGAAATTGGAGAGTGATTAGCAAATGAGCTGAGGAATCTTCTGGTTAGATAATTGAATGATACCCCATAGAATTGGCTTTTGTGTCCATGCTACAGAGCTCCTATAGCAAACAGCTCCAGATGCCTTAGTTGTAGATAATTTTGTGTGTGCACATGAGAGTCTCCAGCTGTGGCTTGAGGGGATTGTGTTTGGCTGGGTGTTGAATATCCTTCTTGAATCCCCTGTAGCTGAATGTCTCATTCGCTCAGATTTGGCACCCAGAATGGATGCATACTCAAGAATGCAGTCTCTATAGCTCTGCTTCTTGTTTCAATAGTCAGAAAAGGGGAATTAGGAGAATAAGTATTTTATGGATGGCTTAGACTGTATAGAGATCAGTGTCCTAGAAATATAGGGATAAAATTATTGTGCTTTCAAGGGTATAACCAGATCATGGTAACTCAAACCTTTACTGATGTGAAGATTGAGATCACCCACATCCCTCCTGTAATACCTGGGTTATTTAGAGTGTATTGATTATCTGTGTAATGCCTGACAGCTTTTACACTTGAGCCTTATCTCAGAAGTCACATCAGCAACAATGAAAAGAGGCTAGAAGGGATGTAGGGACCATTTAGGGAGAATGTAGAGTCCTGGGGAAGAAGAAAGAACGAGGGCTGACATGGAAATGGAGAGCAGCTGGAGATGAGAGATGTAAGGACATAACTGGGGGCTTATTTTGAGGAGGAGGACAGTGCCTCTGGAGTGTTACAGAACCTGTCCTGAGGCAAATCAACCAGAGCAGGTGGTTGGGCCTGGAACTGGCTCAGTGCTCAAACAAATGATTTTCTGCTCAGAGATCAGTGTCAGATCAACAGGATCCTTTCAGTGCTTGTTTTCAGTGGAAGAATAATTTGCAGCTATGTAAGTGAAGACTTGAGTTTTATTTCTACTTGTACCATCCTGAAAGACCAGCAAGGGTCTGATTCTGTGCTCAGTGATGTCAGACTTGGAAGTAAACCTATGAGGGCAATGTAATGTATTTACCTTCATGTTCTCACAGCTTTTGTGTGCTGCAGTTGTGGTACAGGTGCAGCTTCCACTGAAGGAAAGGGTGGGAAGGGATGAAAGATACTCATAAATGACCTTTCTGTTTGGTCTTTGTTTTCCCGTTTTGGTGTCTCATTGGCACTGTTCCCATTACTGCTCTGTTCCTTTGTAGGTTTACTGAATATGTTGTAGTTCTTGTCCTGCAAGCTTCCAGGACAGAGGAAGTCACCTCTCTTTTGGAAAACATTGTCGAATATATTGTGGAATAGCTGAATGCTATGGATTCTTCAGTTTGGAGGAAGTCAGGATGCTAGGACAAATAAAAAAAATGGATTTTAATAGCATCACTAAACTGAATATTCTGGGGTGTTTTTTTCTTTGTTTTTCTTAAGCAATAGTATATCTTTGTTTAAGCTAAAAATTGTCCTGAGGGAATACATTAGATAATTTGCTGAGTTGTTTGTATTGGATACAGAACAGTGTCTTAACTGAAAAATAAAGTATACATAAGGTTTAAAAATATTTTTTTTTAATTTCAGAGTTGTCTATGCAGAATCACAGGTTATGAGGGTACAAATACAATCTTTTGATTTGTTGCTCATGAAGAGTTAACCTTTGTCCTTACAAAAGCATTTAACTTTCAGATTCAAGATAAAATGTTCCTGATTTCTGGAGAGATCTTGAAAGAAGGTGATTCACTTTACTTGAGGTCTTCAGTAAATGGAACAGTGTCTAAGTCCAAGTTGGTCATTTTGGACAACACCATTTATCTGTTCTTCTCGGTAAAATTCCTTTCCTTATTATCACAAATTTAAAATTTTGGAATTTTGTCCATGTAAATGAACAATATAAATTGCAATAGAATGTGAAAGAGAACAACAATTTCAGTTTCTTGCTTTGATCTGTCAAGTTTTGATACTTGTTGGATTATTGTTCTAATTAGAAATTCACTGCTTATGGTAAGTGAGAGAATGAATTACTTGTAGAAAGTTAAAATACTGTTGGTGAGTCAGGTTTGGAAATGATGGTTTAGGAGGGAGCAATACAAAATACTGAATTTGTCATGTATTTAAGTTTGTCACAGAGCAGTAGCAAGTACTTCAAACTGACAAATGTTTGAAAGGTATTATAACTGGTGTTTTAATTTCAGTTACAATTTTTAAATTATATGACAAATAAATCAGTATTGGTCTGAGGAAGGATAACTCCAGCTAATACTAAAATACATAATTATGAGTTACCATGGCATTATATGCATTGCATATATGCAAATGCAAATGACATTTGAAAGAAGAGATACCCTAACTTGCATTATTATGTTGGTAACTTTTTATTTACAGTTAAAACATTGCAAGGCCTTAAAGTAATTCAATAATAATGCCATCTAAATAAATAAATTCTTATTAATTAGTTTCAGTAATTAACCTCTAGCTCTGAGCCCCTTAAGACTTATAGTAGAATGCAGCAAAAACTTTGCCAGTGATGAGAACAAAATAACCTGTGCTAGAATGGCAAAGCTCAGTTGTCCTGTGGTATCAGAGTGGAGTCTGGGCTGAGTGATGGAGAAGAAATCACAGGACTTTAGGGTATGGGGAGGATGTGGGGGATAATGAGTCTTTGAGAGACTCTGGGAAGCAACTCTGAGAGGACTTAAGGGATTTTGAATGACAGTGAGAATGTTTGATTACATTTAGCACTGAATTAATTTTGTTGTAAATTGTGAAGCACTCATTGGCAGTGGCTGGCAATGAAGATGCCAACGTGTCTCCTGCTTGTTGCAGGAACCTGCCTGCCCCCTGTGCAAACAGCCTTTATGCATTTTCCAAAACCTCCTGCACTGCTGGTGCATGAACAGGGAAGGCACAAATGCAGGGTTTGTACAAAGATCATGTGGAGCTGCTTTGTCACAGGGGTTGTTCCTTCCTTGCTGCCCCTTCCAGCAGCACGTGTGACTTTCTGGGCCTCAGACCCTGGCAAAGCAGTGACCATGGCAGTCCTGGTGCAGCCCAGTCTGCCACCCTCAGGCCTGACTGCTTTGCCTAAGGCTGGATCTGTTTTTTCCCTCTGTCAGCCCATCTACTGGTGCTATTATTTCGTGTTGTTAACTCACCTGTCCTGGATTATCTTTTTGCAGGAAGGCAGGGCTCAGGTTGGCCTCCCTGTGCCCAAGTACTTGTCTGCAGTGAGTTCAGGGGCAGAGCAAAGTGGAGCTGTGGCACCCATGACAGGCACAGTAGAAAAGGTAATTATAACAGCATGGGTGGGACCTGAATTCTCCAATATATTCAGATATACTCTGCCAGAAATAGTGCTTCTGTACTGCCAGGAAAGACCTGGGGCCAGAAATGCCAGTGCTGTGTATTGGAAAAAGCTTCTGATTGGAAAAAGCTTTGTTGACTCTGAGTTTTCAGCAGCCACCCAGGGCTTTTTAAGGCTTCCATTCTTTCTCTAGAGCTCTAGAACATCTGAACTCATGCTCCTGCTTAGCTTATTTTTTCTTCATGTTACTTACTTCCCAAGTTAAAGCTCCCTGAAGTGTTATGGGCTGTTTCATTCATTTCACCTAACAAGAGAGTTAGATACACTTGCAAAAAAAGAAATACTCAGAAATGCCTCTTTTGTTAAGCTGTGAATTCATTTATTTTTCTTTAGCTCAGCAAGTGTTATGCATTCTCTGTACAGTGACAAAGTTTCAGCAGAAAGATTTTCTGGAGAGTTTAGTGGTTGTAGGATTCAACCACTAATAAAAAGGCATGAAGGGTGGAGTACATGGAACGTGGATCTCTGACATCCTGAATGAACACTCCAAATCAGAGTAATTGTTGAAAAACGAGGTGGCTCCTCCCATCTTCTTTCTGAGTATTGTTTTAAAAGCTTTAGGGATTGGCTCCAGGAAGAGCCAGTCTGCACTTTCCTCAAAACAGAATTGCTGAAGCCCAGAAAGGATAAAATATAAATCATCTCTTCTGGTATTTATTCTTTGATAGGTAAATGGTCATCTGGTTCTGACCCTCCTTCTGCAGGCTCTGCCTTCCCTTGAAGGGATCTATATAGAACTAATCCCTATCTAGAGAGCTCAGATACCCAGACCAACAAAAAAAAATATTAATATGAGGCTGTTTTGCAAAACCTCAGTCCCTCTGTCCATTATGTTAGACAAGATCCAGCTGATTTTGAAAGGTACAGACATTCATGGTTTTTCCCCCCATTTTCTCCTGACTTGCAGGTGTTTGTGAAGGCAGGGGATAAGGTTCAGATTGGAGACCCTCTAATGGTTATGATAGCTATGAAAATGGAGGTAAGTGACATCTAAAGATGAGAGAAAATAAAAATTGGCTCAAAATTTAATAATTTTTGGTTGCATTATTGAAGTTCAGTGTAGAGTGCAGCTTGCAGATGTCAGTATCACTTCATCTGCTGTAACACCAGTGTTGTCTGACTAGATTTCAGAGGATTATATTTGCTGTTATTTTACTAACAAATGATGATTATGTAATCCATGGTATCCTGCAGCTGTTCTAACATGCATTTGGATGGTGGTGTCAGGCCTTCTGTCCCCTACTCTCCTTTGACTTTTCCAGCACAAAACTGTCTTGGTCTGTCTCTTGCTCTCTGGTTGTGATCCAGGCACATGGATGTCTGCAGTTACTTCAAGCAGAGATATAACTAATGGGGACTTTGTAAATATGCACAGTGTTCTTTTTGTGTATGATCCTATGACTGTTATTTATTAAGTTTTATGATGAGCACACTTAAAGATTCTGTGTAATTATCCACACAGCATTCAGAGGACTGGCAGTTTGGCCATTTTACCTTGTCATAGTGCTTGACTGTGGCTCAGATTGCTTGAATTATGGTTTCTGTAGCTTGGAGTGGTTTGGTTTGACTAGTTGACTATAACGCTGAGATAATCTGCCTTTCTCTTATCGTGTTCTTTTTTTAATTACACTCAAATTCTATTAAATAAAACTGTGTGCACTAAAAAAACCCTGCACACAGAATTCTTTGCAGTTGGATGCTAAATGTGTTTGTGCCTTTCCAGCTGATATGCAAACTGACGTTATCTGAGTTACTTTTTTAAGTGCTGCTGAAATATAAAATGTAAAATTTAAAAAGCAAATTATTATTTAAAGAGTCCTTAGATGTGAGGATTTAATATCTGATCCTAAATGTTTTGATGCTAGACTAACCCTATGTAGAAAACTAGCAGGAAGCAAAGCTACAATATCAAACTAACCTGGTACAATGACAAGCAGACCAGTTGGTGTGTGAGCAGGCTGTTCCTTTATTGCCATTTGTAGCTGTATTTGTGTTTCATCTGCATTTTGCCAAATATCTGCCCACTAAAGGCCCCTCTTTAGTAAATCTGCAAATTACTCTTAAGGGAACAAGTCTGATCTCTGATTAACATTTTGGATTAAAACTGTATTATTTCTGTTTGGTATTTATTGCAACAACAGAAAGTATTAGGTAAAATTACAGTCATCTATTCATACTGATAATTCATACAATATTGATAATTGATATAAATGCATTTATATGGTATTTAACAAATATTCATGAGAAAATAGAATAGGATAATGGACTAGGATAATGTTTAAAAGAAGGTTTAAAATAAAATATGTCAGAGGAAGGAATTGTGTTAGTTCTAACTGGACCAAGGAGTAACACTAGCACTTGCTGGAGAGAGAGAGGGGAGGGAGCCCCCCCTGAGTTGTCTGCTGTTCACTCTGGCTGTGTTTCTGTGCAGCACACCATAAGGGCTCCCAAGGCAGGAGTGATTAAAAAGGTCAATTTCCAAGAAGGTGCCCAGGCCAACAGGCATGCTCCACTCGTTGAATTCCTGGATGAAGAGGCAGAGTCAAAATAAAATTCAAGGAAGGTGCATTTGATTTTTTCTACTTTCCTGATTTTCTCCCGGAAGAAGATTTCTTCATATTTTCAGCAAACTGTTTGGTATGAATGGGGGATTGGTTACCTCTGCACTTCCTGCATAGTTTGACTGTAAATTATGCTGACTTCACTGAAATTTGGGTATCACTATACTGTAATTGTATTTATAACTTGTGGACCTATGTGATTGTTGTCCAGTGGTTGTTTGCCTGTGGAAAGGCATTAGACTGGAAGAAGATGTGAAATTCTGAAAGGATCAGAGAGGTTAATAAGGACTATAAGGTACAGACAGGTTGGGCTCTTCTTCCTACTTCTTCACAGCTGCCTTTTTTTCCCAATGTGAGGATTGATTTGAAGGAAATCTGAAAGACACATGCTCTATTTTCTGGCAAAATTCCTGTTTGTGGCTTATGTTTTTGCCTTAATAGGGAATTTAGGACTGTTCCTTAGCCCAGAATCCCTCTCAATCATTTCTGGTGCATCTCTTTTTCCTGTTTACCTCAATGAGTCATGAAAATCTTCATTTCAAAAAAATATTTTAATATACCTCAAAATATCTGATACAAAGCATTTTTCAAATACATTTCCTACACAGTTAAAATGTAACTGCTTTCCAAAAATACCATTTGAACTTTAAACATGAAGTAGGAACATAGAAACATAAGCTTATTTAATACTTAGTGTACCAAAATACAATGCTGACTTCAAAATCTTCATTACTGTTACCATATTGTTCATGTTCTAGTGTATTTCTTATTGGCTGGAATGAAGTACACCACAGTCTTTATATCAACATGAAATGTTACTAAGAAGAATAGATTTTTTTGTATCTGCAGGGTTTCAGAGGGAAAATTGTTAGGTTTTTGGATATGCAAAGAAAAAATTCTCAGGCTAAGTATACTGATTATTTGACATAAATTTATTTTAACTTATTTAACCAGCACCTTAGAGAAACAAGGGAAAGAAAAAATGTTTTAATTGTTGCAAACCGTGAAATCTTTTCATCTTTCATTTAATGTGACGTTCTGTTATCATGTGATGTTTTGATATGCTAATTTAATTCAATAATCTGTTTTATACTGCAGAAAGGAACAATCAGATGCTGCAGTGATCCCAAACCTGTAGTTAACTCTGTGCAAATGGGCCCTTACCTGAAATCTCATTTCTGAATCAATATACAGTATCTCGGGGAATTCTCTGATCTGCTTTTATAATTGTGCAGCCTTGTCTGCAGTGCAGAAAAAGAAGTGGTAAAAAAGCAATGCCTCTGGATGATCTGTGTATTAAAAGCATATTTTAATGCTTTTCAATTTTCCTTCCAATCCTGTGGTCACCTAGCAAATAATTAAACTCCAGTGATTGTCTTGTAGAATATTGCCACAGTGATTTTTATTTACAGCCAAATAAAAATTAAGCGTAACTTTGAATGTTTAATTTTTCTCCATTTTGTTTTTTCCTTGGTTGCTCTGTTCATGCATTGGATTAGAGGGTTTAAGCAGCTGTTTCTGTATCATCATCATCTGATGATGAGCACAATGTGCAGATCACATTTAGGAGGCAGTAATCCAGACACTCATGATGGGTTTCACTGCAGGTAAGGTTAGGCACTCGTTTTATCCAGAATTGAATCTCCATATAGAAACATGAGCCCTGAAGAGACTCAGCAGCTTGGCATTTATTTTTTTCTCTCTCTGTGACATGGCTGTTTCTAGACTGACTTTGCTGCACTGAATCTGTACCAAAACATTAAAACCCCCAGCAGGAGGTTCTGTGCCTGCTCAGTCTGCACAGCTTGGCTGCACACAGCCAGTGCAGCAAAACACATTCCCTGGGAGCTGACAAAATGTCCTCCCTTAGGAGCCAGGGGAGACAAACAATCTCACCAGTGTTCATTTTCTCTCACTTCTCAAAAATTAGCTGTTAGGTTTTCTACTGAGATAGATTTTTCAGATAATGATGGTTTTGTATATTTTAGAAAAAACTCTTGGAGAAGTCACTGTCACAGTTTGCACACTTGAAATGTTTTACTGCAGTGTGATTTAATTGAACTTGGAGATGCTCAAAGAATTACCAAAGGTAGGTTATTCTATACCAGTGTCTTAGTTAACAAAATGTTCATGGCTCTTCAGTTTATTACAAATAAATTTTTGTGTTATGAATGTAAATTGGTAAGAGCCTTAGCATAGTAACATAGTGTTACTGTTGTTGTCTCTAAAACACTTAATGGCAGACAAAGAAAAAAACATTAATTTTTTAAAACGCAGTATTTTAGCATTTGGGCTAAAGGGATAATCTCTGTTACTAAATTATTATCAATGTACCTTTTCAGATAGTGCTGTGGATCTGAAACAACAGTAACAGATGTTACAGGAACAATGAATCTGAACTGATTCATTTGTAATGATTTTCTCTTGCTGTCAGAGGAGCGAGGGTGCTGTGTCATGGGATATTTAATTCAGTCACAGTTGATAGTCTGCAGGAAAGAAGGTGATGGAGTTCCAGACTCAGGCAGGAGAGGGTCAGGGAGTGACACTGAGCACTGGTCAGCTTGGACCAGGAATGGATCATCCTGCCCTGCACTCTGAACCGTGCCAGGCCACAGTGAGAGCCCTGTGTGCACTGCAGTTACCCCTGTGGGGATCCCATCTCCCCTGCACTCTGCAGCTGCCAATTCCTGGTTATACCCAGGGAAGCTCTGTGGTGTGGAGCCTGAGCCCATGCTGGACCAGGGAATGGGACACAGGGAGGGGGAAGCAGGAGAGCAGGACTGTTCTTATTTCAGCTCACTGTGACTTCGGGCAAGTCACTTGGTAGATATTTGCCTGTTTCCTCTATTTAATGAGGTTTCTGGCAGTCAAAACACTGAAAATATGTGGACACACTGATTTATAACCATTTTTCTCTGCTTGTTGGGAAAGTTGTAATTTCAGATGTAGATTAATGCTACTTGTAAGGGTTTCTTTTTAACTTTTTAGACATCAAATATCAATACCATAGAGTTACAAAGTTTCCAGTGTGTTCTATCCTTTGTTTTAATTGTACCAGCTAGTTAACAGGAAACCCTAGCTTCAAGTCTTCATGTTGATTAAAAAATGAATACCCAAGTGGTTTTGGGCAGGACCTTTAAAATTTAGTCAACGGAAGGGGAAAAAAAAGTTCATCTGGGCACACAACTTTTTTATTAAAGTACTTGTTGATATGTCCCTTGAAATATGTACCAGTGCACTATCACAGGTATGTTCATTGTTGTGGATAATCCTTTTCAAGCAGATCAGGAATTGTCTGTGTTCTGTTTGTAAAAAGCTCAGCTGTGCTGAATAGAATGTGTTTACTGAACAATCAATGGCAATTAAGTTCTGAACTACCAGCGTTTACACAAAGTATATTCTCAGCAGATACTTCAACTTCTTGTAGAGTTGTGCTCCAAATACAGATTTTTACACACAAATGCCTCACAGGTAAGTATCACTTAGTACCTCTGTAATACTGGGGCATATCCTTCTGCATAAGAATTCCATTTGGAAAATAATATACACTACTGGATGCTGTGTTAAAAAACCAATATTGCAGAAATTGATAATTGAAACCTTGGTATTTATTTTTATGTGATCCGACTGAATTTCTTGGAAGAGAGCCTGGATTCTAAAAGCAATTTTGAGACATTTGATGTTAGTTTAAAACATGTTGAATATACAATGAATTCATATTAAAACAAACACAGATTTTCTGGTTGAATACACCATGTTTTTTATTATAGCAGTAATTAATAAAACACATCTGGAGTCCTGCTGGGTTTTAAAATCATGGCTGCTGGATTTTAACTTTAATCTGTGTCCTGGTTTCAGCTGGGAGTTAACTTTCTTCCTAGTAGCTGGTCCAGGGCTGTTTTGGAGTCAGTGAGAGAATAATGCTGATAACTGATGCTTTAGTTGTTGCTGAGTACTGCTTGCTCTAAGTTAAAGGTTTTCCAGTTTCCATGCTCTGGATCAGTGCTCGCTCCAGGCTGCTAACTACAAACGGGCAGGTGTACAAGGAGCTGGGAGGGATCAGGGCTGGGACAGCTGCCCCAAACTGGCCCAAGGGACATTGCATACCACAGAACACTGCCAGCACAGACGTGGGGGAAGCTGGCCAGGAGCCACTGGTTGCTGCTTGGGGATGTTCTGGGCATCACTCAGGGTGCGTTGAGCAACTGTGGTGTGCATCACCTGTCTCTGCTGGGTTTTGTTTCTCACTCCCTTTGTCATCTTTTCATTACAGCTGTAGTATTATTATTTATTATATTTTATTTCAGTTGTTAAATTGCTCTTACTTCAACCCATGGGTTTTCCCCTTTTTTCCCCATCCTCCTCCCCATCCCAGCAGGAAGTGAGGGTGGTGAATGAGCAGTTGTATGGTACGTAATTGCTGGATGGAGTTAAACTGTGACAGACCTTTTAGGTGCCCAGTGTGGGCCACAAAGGGTGGAGATAACAACAGATCTGGCCAGAGTGTGTAAAACAGATTCGTTACAAGCATTCATTATATTAATTTAATAGTCACAGTGTTGTTTGTTCTTCAAGTTGTGCTTGTTCTCAGGTTTGTGTCGTGTGATGACGTCCTTGGTGTCCAAATTGCCTCTGCTGTTTATCACCTCTGGGGGTTGGGCTTAGGTTGATTCTGTTGTACTTCATTATACTGGCTTATGATAGAATTGCTGGTTGTGAAATAAAGAAAAAACAATCACAAATGGGGGTTCGTCCAGGAAAACTGCTGCTCCAGTCTCCAGTGGGCATTTCCCCACACAGAGGAAGAGCTAATCCAACTCCTCATTCTACGGAAAAAAATTCAAATCCATTTTTACAAGAAGCAGGGAATACTAACACCAGTACTAGAGGTGCTCTGCCTCCAGCTAGGTGGAGGAGAGGGACAGTCAGATTTGTGGGACTGTGTGGATCAGATGGCCAGCACAAGAGACCCACAGGAGTATCTAGCAGATACCTGTGCACAGTGCTTGATCCTAATGCCATCAAGCTATATAGGGGCAGATCCCATTGTCCTTTGTTCTCCATCCCACTGGATGGGAGCAGCTGCGTGGTACTTAGCTGCCAGCTGGGGTTAAACCATGACAGGTTTTTACCTTAAAACAGTTCTGGTGCCACAGCAAAGCTCCAAAGAGTGGTGAAAAAGGCTGCTGCTGAAAGCTGTGATGGCACTGTGTGGATTACAGCTTAGGAAAATTTCAAATAATTCTGGTTACAAACATCAAACCTTGTATTACAGAAGTTCTGAACTAAAAAATGTCCATATAAAAATCAACTAGCTATGTCAATTCTTATTGCCTTCCCGTGCCTTGCTTTTAGCATATGTATCTCAGTACTTACTAGATTAAAAAAAAATACAGAAGCCTAACAATCTCTTGCCTTTTAGGTGTCCTGGAAAGTCTCAGTTTATTCAGGCCTGCCAGGGTAAGGTGGAGTATGTGAGAAATTTTCAGATTTTCTTAGGCTCTCTGACCTGACTTTGTTTCATCACATAGAGCTGTCCTGCTCCCTCCCAGAGATGCTGTCACATGGAAAACTGCTCCTAACAGTGCCTTGGACTGGGTGTAGTAACTTGTTAACCTCTTGTGTAATGCAGGAAGGATGAAAAGCTTAACAGAAGGTGAACACCCTTCCCTGCAACCTATCAACAACAATCTTCTGATATTGGTGCTGTGTGTCACTGCAGGTTAAATAGATCAGGCACCCACAGGACTCACTGTTTACATCCTCTGTGCTTCTTTCAGTGCAGAAAAAGCCCATGATGAGCTTATAGAGACATTCATACTGTATCAGCTGAACAGCACAAAGGAGCAGACCCTTGGGTTTGCACCTCTGGATGCCCACAGAGTGGCAATAAATCTCCTTGTTGAACAAGATAAGTTCCTGGGACTTGTTCTCTCTTAACCCTGAGGTCAGTTTGCAGGCAAAGGGCCATAGCTGTAACCGGCCTATGGCTGTTCCATCAGTATACCATGATTTGGTGGTTTCATTTTCTGGAGTACAAAGTAGCTGCCAAAAAGATCTGGTTAGAAAGACACGTCCAGGCCAAGCTGCCCCAGGTTATTGTTATCCTTCATAAAGCTTTGGGCCTCTTCCTCAGAAAGTGCTCTAAGTGGAAGTTCTCAGCCAGGGGATTACACTAAATGGATTCTGCTTTGACCGAACATGAGACTTATTTGTCTGCTCAAGAAGAGAGCTCAGGTCAGTGTAAACCAGCTCAGTGTTATGTTCAGTTATGCACTTGACACAGTTGGTTTTTAAAATCACTGCCTCATTTTCCAGGGGTTCACATGAGAAGATAAATCATCACTGGCTCGTACAACAAAACAAGGCAAGTGTGTCAGCCTTAAAATAAATGAAACAAGTCATCACGTTACCCTGGTCACGGTGATTATGCTGCATGCACATTGCACAATGAAATTTCCTTCTCGTTTGTGTGGCTGAGTGCACGTGTCACGTTCACAGGCAGCAGAGCTGGGTATCCCTGCTCTGACCTGGGGCTCCATCCTGCAGGGAGCTCTACAAAAGGCAACACGTAACAAGCCCAATTCAGGTAACTTACACTTTTTGGTGGCCTCATGCTGCCTCTTGCTTTATAAAGCATCTGGTTTTGCTCAGAAATGGTGAGGGTGAGATTCAGACAGCACACGCATCTTGCAAGTGCCCATCTCCATCAGCAGGCAGGCTCAAGCATGTGGGTGTGGGTGGAACTGGGGCAATCTGGCTGTGTCCTGAGGTGTGTGCCTGCCTACTGCAGTCAGCTGTGTTTGGGAAGTAACTCAGTCTAGTCAGACCATAGTGGCCAAGAACTCTGGGTAAGGTAACCTCAGATTCAGAAATTCAGCTATATCCCCATGGAAACACTCTGGAAACCAATACAGAATACTGCAGCTCTCACTCACATCAGTAACACTAGACTAGCAACTTAAATGGCAGCAGGAAGCCACTCCTTTTCTCAGGTACAGTTTCACCTTAGGAGTGATCTTGAATTGGAAAAAACCCACACAAAGTAGCATGCATGCTGTGAATAGCAGCAATACGCATTTCATATTTTTTAATATATTTCATTATCATATCACTGGATTACCTTGTTATCTGCCCTGCTCAGAAGCAATTAAGTATAATTTTCCATACCTCATACAACAAGAATTCATAATGTAGAGTAATCTAGTAAGTTAGGGAGATCAAATTACAAGCCAGTCAAAAAACTAAACACAAATACAGTGTGTCCCCATACACTCAAAAACCCCACTGAGACCCTGCATTACAAAACCTGCAAGATTTGCACGTATTGGAGAAAAGCAAGCCACTTAAAAAACCTTTTGGCCTGAGGAATCCCCTGCATGCACAGCTGATCTCTCAGATTATTGTTACATGTCACAATAATTCTCCAGGTCTAAACTGTGTCTTCAGCTGGCAGGAGGGCTGTCACAGCACGTTACACTGATGGCAATTAGCAACTCAATCAAAGAGATTTCCAGGTCCTTTGCCTCCCCTGCCGCGGTTACATGGACTGGGCTGTCCTGCAGTGCTCATGGCCCTTCACTGGCCAATTCGCATCCATCCTATTTCAAAATTCGACTTTTTGGTAGGATTCAAGGTATCCAGGCAACTACTGTCTCCAAGAATAGCTGAATTCAGCTACATTCCCATGTACTTGATATCAAGCTCTTAATTTTACTGTTTCATACACTGGCAATATTGCACACTTCACAGGACAGGCCTGATTTTCCTCACCAAATACAACTTAACTCCTCACACTCCCTTCTAAGCTTTGCTCTGATTTTCAGCGAAGTAAGCAAGAAACACTGTGGGCATCCACGATGAGGAATGGCTTTTTGAAGTCTTAATTTCTCTGGTGTGTGCAATCATACCACTTATATAATATAAATACAGAAGTTTACTTTAATAGCTCCAAGCTCAGATCGAGATGAGAGAACAAGATCAGGTCTCAAACCTTTGTCCTTCACAACAGCAGTCTGCCACCACTGTGAGTTTTATCAGCAAGTATTCTGCTTCGCCAAACTCCCTCGGCTGCCAAAAGCCTGCAGTAGGTAGAGTAAGCTTTCCTGGGAAAAAACAACTGTCTGGGATAGTGGCAGAGACCGTGATTTAACCATTGCAGCCCCTTTAGCTAGTACAGCTATGCTACTGCAGGAAGAGCTACATCTGTCCACACCTCCGCAAAGGGGAAGACAGCCTGGAGCAGGGAAATCAGGGAAACCTTACAGGCCTGGAGGTGCTCCTCTGTAAAGCTGCTGCCCCGAGACTTCACCTTCCCCAGGTCTTCGTGGCTGCTCAGCAAACGATTTTGCCTCTTCTGCAAATCCATCCTGGAAAGCTCGGGGGATTTTCCCATCTCGCCCTTTCCACGTTCAGGGCCCCGGGAACGGCGACCACACGACCGGGGCGCTCACACAGGGCGCTCGAAAAGCGTTTGCCCTTTCGATATTGACGAAACAGGAACACATAGGGAGTTTTGCCGGTCTCGGGGTGAGGCGCCGCTGGGACCCCGCACCGCCGCATCCCCTCCGAGCCCACCCCGTAACAGCCTCCAGGAGCCGGGGAGGGACTTTCCCCTCCCTTCTTTCCCCTTCCCTACTC
>VYXD01015589.1:0-29407 GCA_013397195.1 Hylia prasina
ATCTTATGTGTATTTCAGTTCAGTCTTCACATTAATGGATGGAACATAATCAAATATTGTAGAGGTGGAATAACACAACAGAATAAGCAATGTTGGCTGGTGGGAAAACAGGCAAATGACAACTGAAAAATAAAACTCCTAGACTTTCGTCAGTTCTCCTCTACACAAACTGCAAATGTCTTCAGAGTTTATGGAAAGCACAACATGGAATCACCCTTACACATGCTCAGCTTTATTTTAAACTTGTTTTTAAAATCACCATGACAATTCTGCACAGAGAAATGAATGCAAACACCTTTTTTAAGGTATGACCCTGAAATAAATAAGAAAGATTTGTCTGAAGCCACTGTGAACTGCAAAACATGAAAATCTCTGACTCCAGTTGTGACAACTCAACAGTACTATATCTATCTAGAATATTTAATGCTAAGAGCAGCAGGTTGTGCTGAATGCTGGATGGCATAAAACAGCTGCACAGATATCCTAGGGTCCCAAGATGGTGGAATTTTTGTAAGAGAATGGCATGTCTATCACAACCCCACAGAAATTTGGGCATTTAACACTCTCTTTAATGACTCTGTTCTCTATTCCACAAAGTATGCTTTTAATAAACTGTACCATTGAAATGGACCTCATGTCACCTCCACATAAGCACTTCTTTGGGATTTTTTTGCTGTTGTTTGAAACTTTCATTCAAGAAGGAAGTGGTATATTATACTGGTGAGAACTGAAGCTCAATGCTTGCTTGCTGCATTAATAAAAATCAAATGAAAAAAGCAATCTGATTAAATTATGTGTGCCTTTTCCTATGCCAGTGGAGCTTAACTAAGCAAACAGAAGCAGTGAAGTATATCAGCATTGGTTTATTAAAGATCAGAATTCAATATCTCAATAGTTGAAGAGCTTATGCACCAGTGTTCTCCCTGTTTAGCTTTTCTATGCAAGGAAAGTAAACACAATGGCGCTGTGGGACTCTTGTTAGAGAAGTGACACATAGAAAAGCCTAGTTTTCTTTCAAGGAAGATGCTGCTCTGTCTACTTGTACTTCTTGTCTTTTCCAAAAAGATTGTAATGAAAAAAAAATCATAATATAGCTTGCTGTTGGTGTTGTAATAGAGGTGTTATCCTTTAGATATTCAAAGCTTGCACATAGAAATGTACTTCAGCTCAGCTTCTTTTCATTTAATACTCTCATCTGCACAAATAGATTTCTCTTCATATTGATCTTATAGAACCATCAAGATAGCAACCCTTTGCAGCCAGGAAGAAATCAAGGATGTTTAATCTAGTTTTTAGGACTCTCAAAGTTTATACATTGCAACAATGTGCTTTCAGTATTAGTGCACTTAGAGGAGATCTCCAGAAGAGTTTGTTGTAGTCTCCAGGGTGGAAAAGCTGTCAGCTAACTCCTTCATCCCGACTCCCTAATCTAAGAAAGATTTGGCTTCTGAAAATTTAGGAAATCAAAATACCCTCTACTCATGACTGCGGTTGGTTGGTGGTTTATGATCAGACGAAGAAGAGACTAGGAATTTCAAATGGCCTTTTATACCTGCCTCACACTCTCATTCCAGGGAGGTACAAAGTTTGCAGACATTAATAAATAGAAAATTTCATTTTCTTTGCTGCTTCATTGCTTTGTGCTTCAAAATTTGAAGGGATTAGTAAAGACTATGTGGGTGGTGACAGACAGCTTTTGAGTTATTTATTTGGATAAGAGTTAGGTTCGAGCCACACATGACCTTTGCAGAAACTACTTCTTTCTTTAAAGAATTGATTTCCAGAAATCTAGGATAAAAGCCACAACTTATAAAATAGATAACAAAAGGGTAATCATCAGAGCCACTTGGAAATTTTCTAATAAAGCAGAATTTTTTTGTGTTCTGTGGAGCCATGTGGTCTAATGAAACAGGGTTACCTGCAGCTTCTGTCCAGGCATGTCATATGGGAGACCTGCCCTCAAAGGGTCAGTTGTTGCTGAGGAAAAATGAGGCTCTTCTACTACCAATGATAAAATGAGAAGAAATATTATTGACATAGAACAAAGACAAAGAAATAAGTGAATGAGAAATGATGCTTCCTGGCTTGTGATAAAAATTTCACTTTTTCTTGCAGCTCAGTTAATAATAAAATTGAAGGAAAAATAAAGTTTTTCCTTTGAAAATCTCACTGAATTTTTTGGATTAAAATATATTAATGAGGGATAGTGACTTTCAGAACAAAAGAATTCAAAGAATGAATTCTCCTCATCTAAGCTTCTTGGCATGTGGGGACAAAATTACAGACCAAGATACTTCTTGCAGGCTCTGAAGAATTTGAGAATGATTTTGACAGATGAGACTACTATTAATTGTGCAAGTCCTGTATGGCAATGGAATCTGTCTGATGAGCAAGGACTGTCTAAATGTGCAGAGTTCAGAAAGTACAGAGTCAAAGAAAAAGTGAGAGTGATGAAGGAGGAGATAGCCCAGCTTGCATCTCATCCTCCATCTCAAAGGTACAGGTGTTTCTTTGCTGTCATTGTTGGTGAGGCCTTTTATACTGAAATTCGTTTCCAGTAAAGTCTTGGTATTGTTTTTACCAGAGGCCACCATATTCACAGAGAACACTGAGTGTGGGCATTTCTATCAGAATATAAGAAAACAAGTTAATATCTCCCTACCTGTTCCATGCTAAAGCTAAATTGTCATTCAATTCAATTCAATTCAATTCAAGCTCAGTTTTTACTCTTAAATTAAAGACCACACGAGACCTCACCTTGCTAATTCAGAACTCTCCGGGTATTATGAAGACACCAATAAAGTCTCAATAGTTCTTTCATAGAAATATATGAAGAAAGCTAAGTGAGAATCTCTCTTGAACACTAAGAAGTCTTAAGTACATCAGAAAAAAATTAGATTGGCAGTTATTTTTGATTAATCCTTAAAAGAATATATGCTTTTTTTCCATGGATGCTATAAATTAACCAAGCTATCTGACCTGATGTAGTTTTTGATCAGGGGTAGAATTTCTTGCAATCTGTGAAAAGGGGAGGGAGTAGTCCACATTACTGAGTCTATGTGGATTTAGTGGTTAAGTGTCAATATAGAAACTGCACTAAGTTCTGTGTTGAAACATTAAGACTATTAAGGATGAAAAAATGCAAAAGCTGGCTTGGCCAGGGGAGGTCACAGACATGATTTATATTTATTTTAGTCTGCCTTCTAAATACTAGGGTGGTTTCTTTGGTAGCACCTGCTCTCATTCCGAAGCCTGTATATTCAACCCCCTTAACAGAAGCTGGGCTTGAACCCAGTGCTGACTATACAAGCCATTACTAAATAATTTCTGGCTGGCTGGTAGCTGTATTGACCTTTAGCTGAGATACTGGAATCCTGTTGCCAGTATTCCCACCTCCTTCTTAATTGGCACTGTATAAAATGTGTTTCCAAGGGAATGTACAACAGCATCCATGGTCGCCTGCAATATTAACACAGCAAAAGGAGCATGTAATTTATTCCTCTGAAAAATGAATGCGTAATAAAAGCCAGCATAATAAATCTCTTTCTGCAAGGATTATGATGACTGCAAGTAGACAGATCATGATCTATTTGAACAGTACTTTCTTCATCCAATAAACAATTTTGGTTTTGTATGAAAGTCTTAGTGGTGCATTTAGATGGCATCATAGCCCACCTTTTATTAACAATCAAATTTATCTTTTTTGTTGGAGCAAATTAATCCTGTTATTAAAATTCATTGTAAATAGTAAGCTGTTAATATAGCACCAAGATATATTTCACCTCACTATATGACAGAGTGAGTTTGATTGCTGTTGCCACCATTTCCATCCAATAAAACATCAATAATTTTCTGAAGCTATTAAAAATAATAAAACTTTTAAAATAAATATGATAACATGAAGAAAAGACAAATCACTTAAATTCATGATACTTGAAAGGGCTATATTAGGATGATGCACTGGCAGAAGACTAATAATGTAGAGTAGGTTAGAGAATTTTTTTGTACTTTTAGGATTATTATGTAGGATGAAACCCCTCATGTACTCATCTTACCAAACATCAATGCCTATAGTGATGTGCAGTCCTTTAGAAGGACCTTGCCAGGTTGGAGAGATGGGCAGAGAGAAACTGAAATTCAACCAAGGCAAGAGCAGGGCCTTGCACTGGAGAGGAATAACCCCAGTGTCAGTGCAAAAATATGTATTCTATTTTCATCTGCTGAAAGCAGTTGGGGAAATGTTTTTTCTTTATCTCTTGTTACTATGGGGGAAGGGGGGCAGATGCCTTTCTGATAATGTTTCAGTTATTAAAACCGGGTGGGGTATTGTTTCTTATCTCTTTCACCACCCATCCTCCCTCCAGGGGGATATTTTCTGCTAATGGGCCATTAAGGCTCACCAATGACATGACACATTTACATCATCCCATTGTGAGTGGTGGGGGCCATCCCATTGTGAGTGGTGGTACACCATCCCAGTGGTGGGGGCTGCAGGGTCCCTACCTAGAGAAAAACTGAGACTCAGAACACCAAGCACCNCTGAGATTTGATGTGTTGGAAAGCTCTGTGGAAAAGGACCTGGGGGTCTTGGTGGACAACAAGCTATCCATGAGCCAGCTGTGTGTCCAGGTGGTCAAGACTGTTGTCCTGGGGTGCATTAGGAAGAGCACTGCCAGCAGGCTGAGGGAGGTGATCCTGTCCTTCTATTCAGCCCTGGTGGGCACATCAGGAGGGCTGTGTCCAGTTCTGGGCTCCTCAGGACGACAGAGACATGGAGCTCCTGGAGTAGGTGCAGCAGAGAGTGACAAAGATGGTTGTGGGACTGGAGCATCTCTTATGAAGAAAGGCTGAGTGAGTTGTTCAGCTTTGAGAAGTCAGCTGAGAGACAAGGGAGCTCATCAGTGTGTTGAATATGTGAACAGAGGGTATCGGGATTGGAGCCAGGCTCTGTTCAGTAGAGCTGAGCAATAGGACAAGAAACAATGGACAGAAAATGATGCACAGGAAGTTCTGCCTGAATGTGAGGACGAACTTCCTTAATATGCCTGCGATCACACACAGGGGCAGATTGCCCAGATGGGTTGTGGAATGTCCTTCATTGGAGATATTTAGGAACTCTCTGGATGCAATCCTGTGCACTAGAATGAACCTGATGGAACAGGGATGCTGGACCAGCTGACCCCCTTCTTGTCCCCTCCAACCTGACCCATTCTGTGGTCACAGGAAAAAATAATACTTTTTAGTGGCACATTCTGAAGCAACTTAACAGGTACATTTTTGAAAGCTACTTTTATTACAGATCCAGCTGTCTTTACTCTGAAAATAAGAAATGCCATTTCCTCTTCCTCGGCCTACAAAAAAGCCCAGCAACGCAGACTTTGATTATATGCAATAAGTTAACTTTGAAACATGTCTTGTATATTTATAGGTATCTTTTGGTGTAGCAGGTGGAAACAGAAGAAGCATCATATGAATATTTACCTCCCTGGAGGCCACTAGCAAATGCTTGCAAGGTCTCCCCAAAAAAAGGACAAATAGTGGTTTACAGCAGAAATGACAAATTTGCAAATCTTCTAGACAAATTATAAAGTTCAGTGATTCAGCTGCACTGGATAACTCATCATTTTTACCAAGATATGTCACCACTACAAAATGTCAATTTTCTGCCTGTGATGATTTAATAATGGTACATTCACTGTATTTCTGAAAAACTATAGAAAGACATTATATTTCATGTGTTTTACACCATTTTGTCTCAACATCCATAGAATTTTTAATAACTCTGATCAGATATGATAAATATTATTTCATTGAGAATGGAAAATAGTGAAGAGATTTAGTCAGAGTACATACCAATTGTAACACATCTGTTAGGCTCGTGGTTGTTCCCTGCTCACTAGTAAGCAGATACCTGTCTATTTCATTTAGTAGATAAGAAGATAAAAAAAACCAGAAATGCTTACTTTTTGCTGTCAGAACAGAAGGCCTTCAGTTACCACGTGTCCCACTGAATGAAATCCTGAGCATCTATACTACAGCTGGCTTCATCTCCTCTTGTATTGTGATCTGTGGCACTGAAAGCCTCCCACTACTTTCATTGCTGCACGAATTCCCTGACATACAGAACTTGACCCCAGTGCCTCTGGTTTCAGCACAAGGATGTTGTTTCTTGAAACCATGAGGGAACGGGATTACTCCTTTATTGATCAATTGTTGAGTTAGCAATCAATGGGTAATTGACTGTTAACCTCCATGAGATGACTCAAGCACTTAAGTCAGGCACAGTTAAATAGCTTGCTGAACAAGTGCCTGCATACTGTCTGTGGCTTCTGTGCACAGATTTGTCAACTTTACATTATTCAAAGCCACATAAAATATCTTCTGTAAACGAGCCACACGCAAAAGAATAAACCTGTTAAAGAGACAGATTTACAGTGCACTAGCATTCTAGATGTAAGAGCCCCTCTCTCTCTCTCCATTATTACTGAAGCAATCAAAGGTGCCTTGAAAGATTGCTAAAAATGATCAAGGATGCTTTATTTTAGATTGATAACTGCAACAGCAAATGTGAGAAGGAGAACAAGCAATTGAAGTGGGTGGGATCATTGTGTACCTGCCTGACAGCACAGGCTATATTTGTATTTTAGATGTCTCTTAGACTCTCTCTGACCTAATAACAGCATGTAGTGAAATAAAGTGTTCGTTCTGGAGGTAATTGTTATGTGGTGGAATATAAAAAAGACCAATTCTGCAGTATATTTACCACAGTGCATATTTATGAGTTGGGTTTAATTAAAAATCAGGAACACTAGAGCTATTTTTTAACTAGATGCCTATTATCTAGTGTCAAGTGCTCGGTTTTAATCACACATTTTATACCGTCGTGACCTAGATCACTGCCTGTGACGTACAAGATAGTGTGTTGTCTTCACTGAGAAGATGTAGCCAAGCTTGATGGATGTTTTCTCATTCCTAACCTCATTACTACTAGCTTCCCATCCATCTAATAAAATGCTATGATGGAAAGTGGGAAGGTGCTATAAATCATAATATTCCAGCCGCTCCAAGCAGATTCATTAGAAATGCTGACTATATATCTCACACATGGAAAATCAACACACAAAGTAGTTTGGTGTTTCTGCCTGTGCTGGAGACATCCCCTCACTTGCTGCAGTCAAGTTAGGATTTTTTTTAATGGCAAAGATGACATTTAATGAAGTTCTGGGTGGCAGACTGCTTTGACCTGAGTAACCCAATAAATATTCCAGTTATTATTAGTTTTAAACTGTGCTGTAGCCTGTTTGCTCACTCACATTGTTACTCCACTGAGAACACATAATTACTAACTAATGAACGTTGAGTTTTGTTTTGTTGGATTTTTTGAGTGAGACAAGGAACTGAGGCATTCTACTTTACTGCTGCTTTTTCAGTGTTTTCCTTAAGGAAGGGTATCCTCATTTCATCTAGGCTAGGGTGCTGAAGGGAATCTACAGGGCAGAAGTGGCAGAATCTGTCCTTTCTGTCTTTCTTTTCAGCTTTTGAAAGAAAATATAACTGTGAAAATAAAAATTGCCCAGACTTATGCCTAGACAAGGAGAACTGAACTGGATACATCCTCTGAAATCCAGGTTATGAATCAAACTTCAGGATCATATCATACTTTATGTAGGTTTTACTTTTTCGTGGAATCTACACACTTGAATACATAAAGATAGCTGTGATCTTTGCAAAAGGGAAGCGTTCACTAAAGGAAGGAAAAAAAAAGTAGAAGAAAGGAAACAAGCAATTCTAACACAACCGACCCCTTAAAAAGTACAACATGAGTGTGATCCTTGCTGTTCCAGGTTGTTTGCATTTTCATGATTCTCCTCTGGCAGATTCTCAGAGATTCTTACATTACTCTGTGCAGTTTTCTTTTGTGACAATTGTCATGTTGTCCTTCGGAGTTTGCCATTCAAAAGATTTTGCTGGGAGCTCACCCAGAGTAATACCTGTAGCCTGGTGTGTCTTGGTACTGAAGATCTCGGAGAAACTTGTTCCCTTGGATTATGTGTACAGAGCCATAGCATCTGACAATCTTTCTTTGAAATGTATTGCAATTCAGAATACCAAACATCAGTGAGCTTTCTGCTGGAATTGAAATAACATGTATATTGGTCCTTAGACTTACTTTCTTTGCCTGTGTGTGACATGGGTGTCAGACAAGCATATGGACAGATGCAGACTGATGGAAGGCAGTTATGCATGCAGCTTTTAGGAATTCATTAGGGGACACCAATGGACACTCCTGTCTGTGCACAAAGGCTGCTTTCATTCCATTTTGGGGAAATGAGATAGTGTATAAGCTAGCAGTATTCTTTATTAAATCCTTGAGGAGGAAATGCAATTGTGTCTGTATGTTATCTGCAAGCACAATTTTCATTATAACTCACTGTGATCTCTAGTACTTAGTGTCAAACTGATTCAGGGAAAATGAATGATAGCTGTTATTAGTAATGCATGGCTTTATGAATGTACAAATTAAAAGTAATCAGAGAGAGAGGGGAATTGTACATCAGTTAATATAATCCATTTATTTTGAAACATGCACTAAAGAGTGGCGTTCATCTTTATCGCAAAGGATGTCTCGGCTTTGTGGTGATATTCTTAAGCAGATGATAGTAAATCATATAAAGGATTCATTCACTTTAACAGCACAGAGGCAACTTTCCAGTTCCTGAAGCATTCTGATAGATACATGTAGGAAATAGCAGTATCTCCCTGAATTACAGTGAACTATCTAAAATGTCCGCCGAATGTGATTCCCACGGGGGAGACTTGAGGGCCTCTCTTGCCTATAGACAGCTCATCTGACACTGCACAGGTGTGCACATATGAAAGAGCTACTGCTTCCCTTATCCCCCCTCTGACCTTATAAATCCAAATCCAAATCAGCTTCTGACTGGATACGTCTGGAATTGTCACGTTTGTGCTTTAGCTTTTTGGCTTTGTGTTTTTTTGTTTAGTTATTTTTTTTAAATACATTCATGAAATGTGAGGATTATATACAAATATGCAAAACTTCTGGTAAATCTGAAAAATTAATATCATAGCAGAGATGCCTGCTAGTATCAAATGTTATGTGTAAGTTGAACAAGATGACTGCAGTTGACTTGTTTGACAGCTGTTCTAAAGTACTTTAGAATTAAACAGAAAAACACCAATTTTTTTTGTTTGAGTTTTTTTTATAGGATTTTTTTAAAGTTGTTGCATTCACCTATCACCATCAGTGGTGTGAACAAAAGGACTATTAATATAAGTTATCAAAATTCTTCTATAAGAATAATGATTTTTTAAGACCCATAGAATTAATCCACAAAGATAAACATGGAGGACACAAGTTATTTAATATTATCTGTTGCAAGCCATGCTTTCATTGTTTCTTTTCAGTTTGTTTCTTTTGAAGAAACCTCTAGTTAGAAAAGACTTTCTGCCCATCAGAAAAGCTGAGTTCTGGAGGAAGAGACAGAATTATCATATGATTTAGGGAAAAATATTTGACGCCAGGACAATCTCTGCTTCCTGATATTATTCACAAATTGCTACCATTGTAAAAGAAAATGAGCAAAGAGACCCCTTACAATGTGCTACTGTGTGCCCTAAAATATGAAAATATTGTGACTAGCAGGAATTAGAATTTGACAGTATATGAAGGAATTACTTCTGTGCATCCTGGTCTATTGTATTCAGTTTTTGCTGATTGTGGAACAAAAGGAAACCACTTCATGTTTATGTATTTCCAACCTTCATGAAATAATGCAAATCTAAATTTGTATTTACCTCGGGAAACTGAAGGTTATCATACTTCATATTTTGTTTGTTATGTCACTGTGTCTATAGATGGATCTGATAAAGTTTTCCTGATTTTCATATCCAATACCAATGTGGCAACTGCAGAACTCAAAACAGTATTGACTCATCCAGTGAAAAGAGAAGCTTTTAGCAATATGGGCAATGATTACAGCTATTAGAGGAATGTAAGTGCAGAGTCTCCTGTTTTTTAATTATTAAAGATTAATTCTACCTTGTATTCTAATATGGTAACTGCCTTTATCATAATTACTTTACATTCAAGTTATCTTTACAGATCATAGAATACAGGTAACAAGACATGGTATTATCATGGACACTGCCAGTACAACATACCATGTGTTTCTTTTCACAAAAGAAACCCTAGAGTCCTAGAGTTAGGTTTGGGTGTAGAGTAGTTGTTATAACATAAAATAAAGAAAAGCAAAAAAGCCACAACAAACCTCTGCAAATATAAATTGTTATTTAATCAAAGAACAAAGAAATAGGGGAAAGGCCAAGAAAACACAAAAGAATATTAAAGACATTCCTAAAATGGTTTAAGGATTCAGTCTATGTGATTGTCTTTGTTAAACCTTAATGTCTTGGCTTCATAACTGATACATAAGAGCTACCAATTATTATAAAACCATGTAATCAACCTTTGTACACAATTGTGTACTAACTTTGCTGTATGTCAAGTTTATTTATAGTAAGACAAACCGAGGGCAGGATATCAAGTTTCTTTCCCTCATTTTGCCCATTGCATCAGAAGCATAGAGCTCCCCTACCATGTAACATAGCTGTACCTGCTCTGTCTGCCACTGAACTGTATCTATCTGTTCACTGACTTTGGGTTTTAGTAACACAGAATACGGTAGCAAACAATTGTATTGAACTCAAAGTAAATATAGACAATTTTAGATGCAACTGTTTTCTGAGTTAGGGATTATTTGGGTATTATTTAGTCAATGTTAGCTGAGAGGGAGAAGAAATTTCACTTTCTAAAATCACAGAAAAGTGATAGTTCGGTTTCTGTAGTAGAGATAGAAATTATTGGGACAGAAACACTCCTTCAGTTTGGCGCAACCCAGGAAAGACGCAATATGTTACTTCCTTTCCTAAGAAGTTTTTTCATTTTTCTCCCATCTTCCATTTTCTTTTTTTCACTTTTTTTTTCTTTTTCTTTTTCTTTTTTTTTTCTTTTTTTCCCTCCCCCCATTCTCACAATCCATTGGATTTGCTCATCTTCGTCTCAGTCTATCCAATTACACTTTTAGTTCACCTGGTGGATTGGGATGAGTGTTCCACTGGGCTGATGATGGGTTGTTTTGGTTTTCCCCATCAGTGATGAACAAGTAAGTGCCTCTTCTTTTTCTCATCTTGTCCTTTCTTCATAGCAGTGTGCACCAGCACTGTCTCAAGCTAGAAGCAACCCTGACACACTTTCTTAGTCGCAGTTTGTGTTTAAGATCTCTGTATACTGATACATACCCACTGGTGTTGTAGAAGTACAGTTAGTATGACACTAAATTGACTTTGGATTTAATTATTTCACATTTATTAAAGCTGAACTTCCTGAAAACTAAGACACACAATGTATTAATTTTTTAACCCCACTTTTATTTCCCTCTTCATGAGTTTCATAGGCCAGTCATCGTATCTTTAGATTATTGTCATGATAATATGAAGCAGTAACTTAAGGACATTTAATCTTGCCTTATTTCTAAATATTTTTATCTTCAGCTAAATTGTTGAGACTCCTCTACAGATGTTTAAACCTAGAAACAGAAGCATAATCTGAACTACTTATTTATATTCTTTCCTTTCTCTTCACAGTAACCTACACAGTTGGTCTGTAGCTATACAATGTATTATCAAAAAAGTGCAGGTGTTCAGTATAACTGAATGGAACCCTTGCATTTACTCTATTGCTATTTTAAATTGGGGGTGATTCTCAGTGAGTGTGATCAAAGAGATCATTTTCTTATAATCAACATTTCTTTGTGCAGTGTTGGAAGAATTGTTTTATTTATTATTTATACTCTTCAATCTGGCAGTAATATTTCTGTCTGCCAGTGTCAATTACATTGCTCTTGACTGGTGCAGATCTGTGATATCTCTGAAAAGCCAGTGTGTATCACATGTCAGTAGCAGACATATTAATGTTTGAGTTGAGGAGTGCAAGTGATGTAACAAGATTAGATGGAACTGATATAAAGGACTAAATATAAGCATATGAATAACGAAGAAACTGCTGGGTGACAGCTCTCAATTATTTACCGTATCTGTCGAATTTAATAATAACAGGAGCCTGCACTTTTTCTTTGTTTCTCTCTCTCTTTTACTAGATTAGTGTTCAATCTCTCAGTTTTACCAAACTAAGGATCTTTCCAAGGCATTTTGCCCTGAGCTATTACTAAGTGATTAGCAAAAAAGCCACGCTGAACTTTATTCCCTGCCATGCTAGAGGACATCATTTACCAGAAAGGAATAATCAGTTTTGAAGCCATTTCAATTTTTCTTAGTTTTTAACATATCACATCTGCTTTAGATGCCTTCTCTTTTCTTGTACTAAACAATCCAGTAGGAAACAACTCTGACATGGAAAGCAAATGAAATTTTATGTTTCAGAGTTTTTTACTTATTTCTGACAACAAAAATTCCATGTTCTTAGATAACTGATAGAATTAAAAGAATATATGATGTGTCTGAAACTGCAATTGCATGGAGATATCTGCCACAAACTCATCTCTTCCATAAATAATATGCAAAGGAAAACCCTTGTTTTTCATATGTTCCTTACAAATAATGGATTATGATTGTGGAGGCTCTTAAAATTCCTACAGCAGTTCCACTACCAGATTAAAACTCACCAAATAGGCATGAAATTCAAAAACACAGCTGTAAACTTCTAAGTTTAAATGTATCAGCCTAGTTACTATTTTTAATAACAATTTTTATGCATCAGGATGTGGCAGCGACTGGTTTCCCACTAGCCCTGCAGCCGCTATAGCCACAGAAGCTACGAGCCGGCAGTGCGAGGCTCGCAGCCCACGTAGGTTCTTGGAGCAGCAGCAGTGGGGACGCAGTCCACGGCGCAACAAGAAGGCAGGGCTCTATCCAGGTGCAACAGGGAAGGAGTTTATTCACGGGAGGGTGTCCTGGACAGAACAGGGAGACTAGGAATGCATGGGTTTTTGAAGGGAGGTGGGTACGAAGGGCGTGGAGAGGGTTCTGCCAATAGGGTAATAGCGTGGGTGGAGAGTGACAATTGCTGGTCAACAGTGGGATGAATGGTGGGAAGGATGGGGAGGAGACTCTGAGCCCTGGCCAATCCTTCGACACTCTCCCTGGAATCTTCTGGAAGGCAGGGAGAGGCCTGAGCAGGATTGACAAGGGCCAGGGGCAGGGTTTACAAAACTGACAAGTGGGAGGGAATGGGGAAAACCAAGTAGGGGAAAATCAAATGGGTACATAGAACCAACCATTTTAACATAGTAAAACATCAAATACAGAATAGAACCCGAAAACTCAAAAGACAAGCCACCACATCAGGATATACCATGTGTACTTCTTAAACAACTTTAAATGACTTCCAGACTTTCAACAGAGCCAGCATCTAAGCGTATATCTCCTGTTGGGAATGATAATTTCATGCACTAGGTGACACTAATAGCATGAAGGTAGTATAAGAGCTGTCTGCTTCTGCATGAATGACAGGCATCTAGCACACTTATTAGTCCTTTTTTGTCAATAAATATCTATATATTCATCCTTGTGGGATTATTTCTAAGCCTATACGAACTCTTGGCTAGCAGGTATAGTAAGTCTTTGATTTCGTCTCACTAATATATGTTTTTGTCCTTTTTCGTAGATCAAACTATTACTTTTTAGGATTGAGAGATTTTGCAGCTCTAAGAAATTATTTAGTGCTTGAATTCTAAAGGATATAAAGAGATCCAAAGGATATTCAAAGAGCTTCAGCTGGGTATACCTTATATAACCATCTAGCCTTGTTTTATGTCAGAGGGAAGTACATATCATTGTATTTGTGAGGTACAGATAAGAGAAAAACAAAATCTTCTGGCACCTATCAATAAAGCAGAAAAAATAGTCCATAACAACAACAACAGTCTTGCTGGGATAACGGATTGGTGCCCACTAGTAAGGGGGCAAGGCTCATAATTCACAAGCAATGAAGCCACAAGTGAATTATAAAGGTCTCGTCCTCCTTCAATGGAGATAAATGAGTCCATCTAGCACAACCAACCATATGATCTGTGAGGATAAGTGAGTTTTTTTTCCATAATCTTTTTTCTCATAAATTTTTTTTAGGGGGTTAACACACTAAATAGACAATCAAAGACATTCTGTTATTTTATCCACTCTCTTACTGACTATCCTTTACTCTGGTGCTGCTGTTTAAGGTTTTATTTCTTATTTCCATCTAAATCTTTATTAAACTTATTGTGATTAGTAATAGGCATATGGTACAGAAGTGTCTTTGGTTGGGTTGTTTTCCTTAACTAATGTATAAATTCATTCTTGGCTTTTCTTATTATTATTTACTTACTATCACTACACTTGTATCCTCCCACTTCTGACTCTGCAAATATTATTTCTTCTCCAGGAATCACATATTTTTTCCTGGAGACAGAAAGTTAAAAGCCTGCCTTTAAAACAGTAATCTGTTGCTGTCCACTGGTGTTTGTCATGCAAGTCTGGAGAGCTGTTAGTTAGATCTTAATTATTCCAGGGACTGAAGCCCTGTTGAGGCAAATAAATTTAAACATGATCAATCTTTTAAAATTCATGATTACGATGAGATTTTACATATGGTAGCCTCTTAATAAGGTGTGTTGCAAGACAGTCCAGCATTTGAAGAAGATAAAGCCAAACATCACCCTCAAAGTTTCACAGTAACATTATTTCATACAATTTGCATGATTTGTTAGATGACTCATTTGTGCTACTGACAAATAGGTCACATAAATTGAGGCATTGAAGTTAAATTGTGGGACGTGACCTCAGAGGAAGTGAAAACAACATGTTAATTCTAAGTAGTAATTAAGATTACAGGCAATGTAAGCAGAGATGGTTAGCTGAGATTCCACACTGATTTTTCATTGTACAGTCTTCTTTCAATTGCTTCTCATTTTGAGAGTTTTGCCAGGTCCAACTAAAATGTTTGATTCCAAATGGCTTCCTAAATCAGATTTAGACAAAAGAACAAACAATCCTTCAAATAACATCTTCCATTTTTTTGTGAGAATCAGCCAAATTTAAATTAAAATACATCGTTACAATATTTTCATCAACTACTTTGGTGAGAACACCGTGTCTGCACTTGCAGTAGTCTACGCATGTAGCACATGAATATTTGTGGACGTGTTTTATTTCAGGTATGTCCTAACATGTTCTTATGGAAAGTTGCCTATGCTGAGATAAAAGATACCTAGTTTCATGTCCTTTATAAATTTATGTTAATATTTGCCAGCTAAATTCTCTAGAGACTCTGGCTACAAAAAGACCATGCTCTTGCTCAGAGCTCTTCCACAATGCAACACTGATGGCCTGCTTGGGGCTTGAGACTCAAAATGAGATTTCCTCTGCAATTACTTCTCTGAGCTGTTCCTTTGCCAGGCACAAAAGCTGATCAGAGGAGTTATTTTTCTTAAACTTCATTGTCTACTGGTGTTCAGGTAATGTGAAAGAAGGGAAGTCTGTTCCATGACTTGAAAAGAGTGTTGGGATGAGAGAGGTAGTTGAAGGGAAAGAATCAATTAATAGGGGGGGAGAGAGAGAGAGGGAGAGTCTGGGAGAAGGGGAGAGAGAGAAAGAGGCAACAAGAGAGCAAAGCTAGACTAGGGTAGAAATGGATGAGGCGGGACATGGCATTATATGAGATGGGAAAGAGGCATGAAGAACGTTCAAGAAGGAGGTTTAAGATTATGCATAGAGAGAGAAAGGACAGCAAGATATATAGAGTGTGAGCACTGCTTCAGTAAGTTAAAGCATTTGTTTTATGAAGCCTAATGTCAAGCTGAGGGTTTCCATCTCTGTTGCAAGACTTTACTAAAATCAAGAGAAGATGAGTTCCTTCTCAAAAAGAACTTTCTTGAGCCATTTATTCACAATTGTATTATGACCATGGATAATATTACTGGCTAGAAGCTGGTTGTCTGTGTCACTAGGTTTTTAAGCAGAAAAAATTAAATTACACAATGTCCAATAGTTTGAATTAATTATTCAATTTTCATTGTAGACTCAATTTTCTCTTCAACAGAATTTTTTCCATAGAGGAATATTTACTTATGCTCATTTACTTATGCTCAATAATTATTATTATTCAGAAATGAGTTAATAGAAATCATCAAGAAGCTGTATGTGGTCCTCAACTTCATGTTTAAATACCCAAATGGCCTAGCTTCCTGTGAGTGCCAATACATGCTGCTGCCCTGCTTGTTTGTTTCAAGGCAGAGACATTATTTATATTACATTAATATATTAAGTTATTTATATTACATTAAGCTGGACTAATGCTTTCCTTTCCTTTCCTTTTAAATACTGAAATAAACACTGATCTTTGTATAAAATATATACTTAAAAATCAGAATATCAAAAATATCAAAAATACCAAAATACAAAAATATTTGCTTGGACTGAATGCAATATTGAATTATGTACCATTTAAGTATACTTCGTTGTACTTGGGACAATTTCTGAAGCGTCAAAAGCAACAAAAACGTTATGCAGTAGCAGCCCCCAGGTGAAGCCCCTTGGTCTTTTTCTTGTAGGTTTCAGAGAAAACTCAGAACACAATACTATGAAATTGAGATTAAAAAGGTATTGGTATTTTACCTGAAAGCACATTGTTTTGTTCTGCAGGTAACTGAAGTAATCTGTCTCTTACATAGTTGGGAGTCAGGCTCTGGCCTTTCAGTAGATCTCAAATTTAAAATATCAGTAGCCTTCTTCCCCAGACTCAGTATAAAGGTTGGAAATTAAAATAAATCAGAATTTATTCTGACTTTATTTATTCTTTATTCTGAAGAAAGACATTTGGGACTAGGGCTATGAAAAAGCATTTTATTTGGGAGATGTTCTCAATGTCACAGGAAAATTTTCTAGATATTTTATATCCTTACAAAGATGCTGTGGGTCAATAAAAATAATATCAGCAAGTCGGAGATGTAATGCTGGCCTTGTTCCAGTGGAAGAAGCTCAGGACAAGCATGCTGGTGCAGGGTCTGAAATTTTGACAGAACCTCATGATGGGTAAAGTTGGAAGTAAAAACAGGGCGACGTCTGGTCCAGCTTCCTTGCTCCAGCAGGATCGTCCTAGAGCTCATTGCATAGAATTGTGCCCAGACAGCTCCTATACAGCCACTTTTGTTTCAAGCCACCCATACAGAATATTTTTCCATACTTGCAGCATTAAAATATCTGATCTTAGCTCTTTTTTCATGGAAAACTTGAAACTTTCAAGAACAATCCCATCGTTCGATAATGATGCTATTGGCATGAAAATATGCAAAATTCTCTAGTTTTGATCTTTACTGTTTGTCTCCTTAAGTTCTTTGTCCAGCATTAGACTTGGGTTATAAATGAACTAAAAAGATATATATAAGCTGGATCAAAGAGAGGAAAGAGATGGTTAGAAAATGTGTATTTTCTCTGTCTATCTGCTTAACTCTTACACTGCCCCCACCTTCAAGGGGGAAAATATTGTTTTGTGACATTATTATTTTTCCTGAAATTTTTCATGAGGATGAATACGATGAGCTTAGAAGATATTTTAATGCTGGACCGTGGATACTTCTGCTGCTGTGTTCTAACAAGGAGTGTTAATTATTCCTTCTTTAATGTACTGATTTGGCCATCAATTCTGAACTTTTTCTTGTTTTGCATAAATAAATTTCAGTCACTGTAGTAGTTTTCCATTTGAAACAAAGATATTTGAAATAACCAGTATCAGTGTTAAGTAATTAGTGTGATGAAAAGACTTAGTTTGTAGAGGAAAGAAACATCAGGAGTGCTTTAGGAAGAGGAAAGACTTAATGAATGATAAATCAGGACTTCTAGATTACCAATAATATAGTACAAGAATGAACTTGTGGATAAATAGAAACAAATGCCGTAATTAATTAAAATGTGCTCAGCTTGGTGGAACTGTTGCCTCTATTTGGCATTTAGGACAAAGAAGTTTAGACACAGAAATTACTTAGAAATTATACATCCAGAAAATTACATAATTCAAGTACACAGTCTGGAAATGGCAATTTCACCAGAAAAAGCCAAAATAAAACCAAAACCACATGCACAAATAAACCCCAATCTAATAAATCAAAAAAACAAAAAACAAAACAAAACAAAAAACATAAACCCAGAGAAACAGGTTTATAATGCTTGGAAAAATATGTACATTCTACATAAATATTAATCTAATCTCTTCAGATGTTAATATCTTCTATAGGCAATAGTGTTTTTAAATGTCAGAGTAGGATTTTTTTAAAGATGTAATTCTGGGGAAAGCATATTAAAAGCACATTAAGATTGACTTTGAGGTTGAAGACGTATGAGAACTGACAGGAAACTTAAGGTCATGAAACTTGTTTAGCTGAATGACACAGCAGAGTGTCTAATTCAATCTCCATCTGCATAAGAGAGGAACTCAAAGTGTAGAAGATACCTAGAGAATACCAACCCACATAATTCTTTCTCTTTGTTATCCACAAGTATTTAGTCTAAAATGAAAAGTAAGATTCTTTATATAATCTGTGGATTTTGCAGCACACAGGAAATATTTTTTCCAGTTTTATTAAAGTGCTTTTTATTTTCATTACTGATTTAAATCTCTTAGTATAATGTTTGTACCATGTGGGAGTATACATGGAAGTGTGAAGCATGTATGATACTGTTTGATTTAAAGGAGAAATTGAATTGGTTTAAGTATGTAAAAACAAGAGTTTTTCAATACCGTGATTCTGCTGAAAAGAATTTGAATAAGATGATTTGAGTAATTAAGGATCTGTTTTCTCATCCTAACATAGCTGACCTTATTCTATCCATAACTTTGCCATTTTATCCAATCAATATGGATGCTCCGGGGCCTTTTGAGTTAAAAAGAGCAGTGTAAATGCAAATGGCTGACTCCCTAAATGAGTGTGCTTGGCTCTTGAAAATCTGTCAACATTTTTCTCTTCTATAAGGATCTGGATATTCAACAGTTAAATATATCTATAGTTTCTCTAAAGCTGATCTGTTGATTACTAAATTGAGGAGGAATGATATATCTGAAGGTTACAGTGTTCTAAGAACTTGGTGCTTCCAAACTACTTTTCTTGCATCTTGCCACCTTCATAGAACTTGTGTACTGTGGGGCAAATCAGTGCTGTAGGAAATCCAGGAGCCACTGAAGTCACTTGCAGGGGCAGCAGCGGGGAAAGATTCAAGACGTTTGTATTTAGTAGATTTGAGTGGCTGTCAACCTATACTGCTCTACTGATTGCTTTGGATATAAAATCAGTAGTTCTCTTGGAAATTAATTAATGCAAAGTTTAAGAAATTTTGGGCTAAGTATTTACACATAGCAAAAATGAACCAGGTGTTCAAGAGCAATTGCCATAATGTAAACACTTCAAAAATAATTAAATGCAAGGCATTCTTAATGAGGATACTAAATCTTTATTATATTTATCAAGGACTAAAGATAATTTCCTGGGTTCTCATGAAAAGATACGTTCTTGCCACAGACTGTATTCAACTACTTATTTTAATCTGCCCAAAGAAGTTTTTTTTTCAGACAGAAAAGGTTTTCAAATGTCTGATATGACTTATCTTTATTTTACAAGCTGACTGCCTCCTGGTGTCCAACCTTTGAAATATCCTCACACAAGAAGAACCCCAACTCTGTATTAATTCCAGGAAGTCAGACTTAAAAATACCTTTAATGGTAACTGCTTAGTTCTAACCACATACAGAAAAACAAAGTTCTATAGATTTTTGGGCATATCCTATTTCCGCTACATTTTCAGTAGGTATATAAACTAGAGAACAAATTTTACCAACTTTTATTTGGAAATTATGAATCTTCTTTCTGAATATTCTGTTCAATTATCACTGACAATGTAAAGAATGATTACATGGAACAGCCAGCTTGACAAGCAATAATCTTTCAAACTGTCATTTTTTAAAGCAGAAAATCTACAAAGCATTAATGCAGATTAGTAATACTGTTCCCCCTTTGAATTTTGGGATAGTATTTTTACAATTTTTGTTCTTGGAAGTCTTGACTTACCATAGTAAAACTCTTGCTCTGACTCTCTCCCACAGACTGGATTTTCTTAGGGACAAGACATTTCTCTTATGCTGCCAATTCTATAAATTTCTGTTTCTCTAACTTCAGAAGGAAGTGCAGTAATATTTTATTTGCCTTTTAGTTGTTGTTTCACTAAGTATAAGTCTTATCATCACCACTGTGGAAGATATATATTTTTGAAGTGTCCCAAAGCAAAGCAAAATTTGAAACATATGAAGGCTCATCATGTGTGCCCATGTTAATATGATATACAAGTGATTTGAGAAAATGCTAAGTAAGCGTAGGTACTGTTCTCATCATGAAATGCATCCCTTTGCCTTCTGACTCGCAGCGCTACTTGAGGAATGTGTAGACAAGTACTGGGTTCTTTCATCTTTCTATTTAAAACTTTTGCTTTGGTGAATAGATTGCTCATTGATGTGTGTTTATATCCCTAGTGATTACAAAACCACTTTAATAAATGGATAAAATTAGGAAATTCAAAGTCTTCTGAATGCCAATGACTGGAGAAAATATCCAATCAGCCCTTGTCTTTTCTGGACAGATATTTTAATGTGACACTCACAATTATGCAACTACTCATGAAAGAGGAGTCAAATAGAAATAAAAATCCAGTTCTTCTTGCCCTGTGAAAGCTTGGTGAAAAACTGCTATTTGTTTACCATCAAAAGTCTCCCAGATAAAAGACTTTGCTTGTGCTAGAGACATTTTTAATTTAACATTTATTTTGGCAAAAGTCAATACTTGAGAAGCTGGCGAACAGAAGTTCCAAATCTTGACCTTCAATAAGATTGTCCTCTAATTTTCTTTGAAGGTTTGAGTCACTTGTTGCTTAATTCCAGCACTCACTTTCACTGCCGTTAATCACTTTATACTGTTGTGGTCTTGTTGGTTGTTTAAATAAAACTGTTGAGACTGTTTCTAAATGTCAGTTAGCCACATAATAGCCAGAACAAAATTTAAGACTATTCATTTCAATGCTGCCCTTTCTGAAGAGTGTATAAAAATACTCAAAATGGCTGTAATGCTTAAAGCAAATTATCATGTAACTACTTGTGCACATTACTGCGTCATGCTTTTGCTCAGATACAACAGTGGTAGGTGCCATGTGGATCTGTGGAAACAGATAGATGTCATTCAGGCACGACAGAATACACCTGTAATAAATCATGCCTTGGCCAGCAGCACCAGTGAAGAGGTATTACTATTAAAGTGAATGGTACAATTAATTGTGTGGTGGGTGTCACCTGTAACAGAAGGACTTGGTGTACTAAAACTTACAGGTTTTAGTGTCTTCTAATGTTTTGTAAAGTTTGTTACACCTACCGTTTCCAAGTTTAGACACTTCACAAAACCATTATGCCTTTTCCTAGAATTGCGCGATATTTAGCTACGTAGTTGTATTACTCAGGTTATATTTTCTAGTTTATAGATGCATAAAATACATAACAATATACTTTTAAAGTTCCAATCTAAGGTTTATTTATTCCATTCATTATTTAAATGAGCTTGAATTAAACACTCCAGTGTTTGCCTACCTTTTGTGAATTTTCTGCAAGGACTCATTTTTATATTTGTGGTTTGCATTGCTATCTAAGAAAACTTACTGGTTGTAGAAATTATTTGGCTTTGTCTTCTTTCTTTCCATCTCTCCTGCTTTTGGAGATCAAGATCAGGTGAAAAGGGGATTTGGGAATATTCAAGGGTAAGAGAGTATCTGCAAGGGTAAATATCAAAGATTTTCAAGTTTCTGTTTTTACTTTTCTAGGTGAAGAGAGCCTGACAGGGTATTGCACACCTGCTCTGCCTTTCATTTTATCCTTCCCTTCTTTTAATATTTACATGCTATTTACATTGACTTTTTTAATACAAGCACATAAAATCCCAAGTAGTAAAAGAAAAAGACAAGCATGTTTGCAGTTAAATAGACATGACCCTAGCCAAGCAACTTTACAGGGGTAGAAATAAATTTACTGAGCTTTTGTTTCTGAAGCTTGATGTGTAAGGTAATGAAAATCACACATGAATAAGTGGGTTTCTGTTATGGTGAGGCAAACACCTAAGAAAAGGAACAAGTGATACATCTGACAGTAAATGTTAGGATACAGAAAATATCCGTGATTCTTTACTTGTGATTCACAAAATCTAGCAATTCTATGTATAGAATAGGAAAATAAACTCCTTTGCAGATACTAATTTACATTACAGCAAGCTTGGACATATTTCTCTGAAGGTGCCCTGTGCTCACCTAAACATCAACTATCTAGCATCATTTTTGAATATAAACATCCAAGTACTCATAAAAGTCTGCCACTGCATATGAGCATATATAAACATGCATGTATCTTCATGTAAGTTTGTACAACTGGGTGGGTTTTTTTCACTTTTTCTTGCTGTCTTTACTAAGGGCCTATTCCTTCAATCAGAGAAGAGAGGCTTGGTTTATTCTAAAAAAAGTATAAAAATCATATTGTTAAAACAGGAAACCCACTCTGCTTTTTGTGGCTTTAAGAAGGCAAATAATGCTATTATTGCCCATTGTATTGAATGAATAAACTTCCAAATCTGATTGTCTCCAAAACTTTCCAATGAGTTGTGATGCACAGGCCTAGCTTGAATAACAATGTAATTTAAATGCCATAACATAAATAACACATATTTAATATTACCATAGTAAAATGGATTTTGTTCATGTTTTTAAATTGGGGAATTTTGCTTCCTTGGTAAGCTACTTTGTGATGTTCTCAGCTATTGTAGTTCCAGTGCAAAAAACAATCTGGTCTAACAATATGAATAAAATTGAAATGTTTGGATGTATTTTTACCACAACTCTATTTCCCAGTTCTATGTGTATCTATGTATATATGTGTCATACAAACACCACCTATTTTTTTTTCACGCAAATGATTAAAGAGGGGCAATACTGACAGTTTCAGAGCTTCCATTACTGAATTATAAGCAGACTTAATTATTCTATCACAAAAAGCTAGGAGAGCAAAATATATACAGCTACTGCTGCCACAAACTCTGCAACTCTAATTGCCAGAGCACAATAAGAGCTTTCAAATAGTAAGTCCTTAAATAATAAATTGATATGGGAGAGAATAATGACACCCAGGTGTGAAACCTTAACCTCAGAGTAGTGCTGCATACTCAATGATATAATTGCCTCTATTACCATACTCTAGTCTAGCATGGGCTTTTGAATCATAGCAACTGGATTGAAATGAAAGACAAAATATGTTCAAACCACAGGTGAGATTTGAAGTAGAAATATATAATAAAATCCAGGTAACTAAATTGCTACTTGATTTTTCAAAGTAGGCTAGGTAATATGTGAAAAATTATATTTAAATGCTATTCACAGCCTGACTTGCTCCCACAAAAGCAAGGGTTAAGAAAATTCACACTGGGAACAAAAAGAGCCTTTTAACAAAGGTTCTCAAAAAAGCTGTAGAGCTTTCTCATTTCACTGTGAAAACCATTCATGTTCCTAGGTACATTTTTTTCCATGCAATGGATAAGTTTGTTCATCACTCCAGAAAATATGAGCCTCTGTAAAGTGAGTATGTTTTCATGTATATTTTATAGTTATTTTATACTTTTTTTTTGTGTGGTGTTCAACGTAACAGAACGTGGGAAGGAACTCTTTCATTAAGTAGACCTCATTACAACTCAACACTGTTGCAGACGTCAATTCACCAGTTGCCATTCTGAAAGATATTCATCTATCACAGCATAGAGCAACAGGACTCTTAACATGAGTGATACAAGTGCTTTTTCCTCATGGCACCTTCTGGAAGTAACATGTCCAGAAGGAGCAGGATCAGGGAAAGGCATAATCAGTTATATGACCGCATGCTCGCACTGTTGAGGCAATTTCTATTCAAAAAATAAAGTACATTAGCAACAAAGAGAGCGGATTCTGAAGTTTCTGTGGACATAACTAGCTGCAGGTGTTTGCTGTCATACCTCCAAATGAGGCCACAAAAAGAAGTGCATGAAAATTTTGGTGAATAAGAACTTGACATTTGGACTGCACCAGCATTTTAATCTAAGAGCTGTGACAGTTTTCATATTCTGCTGGAGGGTCAAAACTAAAGAAATAATGCAAGTTCTTCCACTTGCCAGAAAGCACCTTTTAAAATTGCTAAAAAACACCTGTGAAGACTACTGAAAAGCTGACAGTTACTGTCAGCATTGAATCTTAATTGCAGGAACTCCTGTTGGTGTTAAATATAGCTTAAGTGTGCAACCAACAGGTGACCCTTGTCTTCAGTAATGTTTTT
Source organism: Hylia prasina (assembly GCA_013397195.1). Taxonomy (NCBI): domain Eukaryota; kingdom Metazoa; phylum Chordata; class Aves; order Passeriformes; family Sylviidae; genus Hylia; species Hylia prasina. The sequence goes on from VYXD01015589.1 coordinate 24,442, forward strand.
ATGTATTGATTTAATACTGTACACATCTCCCCTGCCCCCACAGTGGCTTGTCAAGGGTTTTGGGACTTAGGATCTGGATTCTTAGAGCAAAGGATGTGGAAAGCCAATGCCCGTGGCCTCCCCTCAGTGAAGCAAGAGGTTTAAAAAGTTTGTGTCTGCTGCTACTGGTGCAGGACTACTCCTGGTTGCAAGTTCTGCTGTTGTTATTGGTTAGGAGGAGTCATAAGTTTTAAGACAGTTATTCTAAGGGGGAGACAGAGGGTTTTAGAACATCCCTGCGCATCACTGACCACAGAGTGAGCTGAAGACATGGAATGAATTTAGCTAGTTGTTCACTGGACTCTGAAGGAAGCAGCAGCTGTATCCTATAGGTATCCAGATCTGGAAGTCTCTCTAGCTTCTCATCTCTGTCATAATGAGGTTCAGAAAAAATACAAGTTCTTTTGTTATCGTAAGAATTTCTGTCTTGGCAAAGGTTCCTGCAGACAAAGGTGTTGGGGAAGAGAGGATGTTACTTTTGTGAGGATTACAGTGCATGAAGTAATATGAATGCCCAAATACCACTTCTCTACACATGGTATGGCCACATTCTTCATTGCAAGGGCTTTTTACATGACAGTTAAGGACTGCTTCTAGAAAAGAGATAGCAGCAGATGCAAAGGGGCCATTATGCCTGTTTGTTTGAAGTGTTCACCTGGGCTTTGTTCCCTTCCCATCACACAGGATGTCACAAGTATGAGTAACAATTTAATGCACAACCATATAGTCATTCAAAATTCACATTAAGAAAACTAGGTGAGGAGTCATTCTTTACAGCTAGAACTAAGCAAAATGCACTTCCATTAATAGATACTCTGCACCAGTATCTATTGATATTTATAACTGATTCATATAAATAGAGGTTTAATGTCAGAGTTCTTTATTATAGAATACCAGGATTTATGAAACATTTCTTTCAAATGAAGGATTAATTCTACTTATATGTCTGTTGTTAAAGCTGAGCGTCTAAATTGCACAAGAAAATTCTATACTGGTTGTATTTACACTAATACTGATAATAGATATATACTTGTACACACACCAAAGAAAAAGAAAATTAGAGGAATGACAATTTGAAGCTACTTCTTTACAGAAAAGCTGAACCGTTGTAGAGCAGTGCAATTTCTGAATTCCTCTAAAATTTTCTTTCATTTGTCCCGTAACCACACAAATTTCCCTTGCAGAAAAACTCACTATTTTGCTGTAGTCTAATGTTTGTGCAAAAAGGATTATGCTCTCGTTTTAATTCCATCTTTTAGGATTCTTGGAAAAACCCTAGAAATAGGTAAGGTAATAGGTAAGATTCTGCTTCTTGGCTTCTGACTGGTTGTTAGCGTGACAGAACACATTTCAGTAGCTTGGGTCTTCTTTCTGGAGAGTGGTAGTAATAATTATTCATGTAAAATATTCTGGGGCCTGCAGCTGAAAAGTGCTTTGTAAGTGTCTCCTGTGTTAATACTATTATCACATATAGTTAAGCCCCCCCGAGTTTAGCAATCTTTTTATGGTTTAGGTTTTTTTAATCTGTTCAGCTGAATCCTGCACACAAGATTGCAGACCTACTCTGGAGATTTTTCTTCTCATTTCTTGTCATTTAGGTGTCTATCTTTACCTTCTAGTTTCGTTGCTCAGGTTCTTGTTATATTCCTCCTTTTGTTCCTATAGCTATGAAAGACAGACCAAGAAAGCACCTATTGAGTACAAGAGTGTTTCACTGTTCACTGTATTGTGCTGCAGAGTTGTCAGCATTAGTTGTGTTCATCGTGGCACTCCAATGTATAAAGGAGTTGATAAATACATTGCCTATTTCAATCCAGGCTGTACAAATTATGTAGTCAAAGGATTTAATTTTTAAGTGGCTTCTGGATTTGGGCTGGATTTTCAGTACAAGAAAAAATTTATGAAAGATGGGTACTGATGAAGTCACAGTAATTGTGTGTGCAGATTAAGCATGCAATTGGGCATATCTTTTTGCAAGTGGCCTTTTGCTTCAATGCGCTGAAAATGTGACCCTCTGAGTTTGCCATTAATGGGTGTCTCTTGTTATTCTCTTTTTCTAATGGCACTGTCAAAATTAGTGTACAGTACATAGACTTGATCTGGCACTCCTTATTCTGTAATTTGAACTTTATCAGAGATGCTTTCCAAAGTCTTTGTTGGGAAGAATGGCCTTTTATGTCTGGTCCACATTTCCAAGGACAATATCTGGGTGAGAAAAAAATACACTAATAGTGGGATCTTTCACATCTAACTCAACATATTTACTTCTACTATAGTTTATTTCTATAGCTATGTCTGTGTATATATGTAACCCCAAAAATGTTATTTTATGCACAAGATAATGGAAAATACTTCCCATTTCATGTGACAGCAACCTGATCTGGAAGAAAAGGCTGGAAACCTGTGCAGAAACCCCAAATGTATTTAATGATATGGAAACAAGACAATAGCCAATAGAAGGAAAAAAATATAAATGATGCTCTGATTTCTGTTTTCAGATATTTTCTTAAGCATGGAAAAAACATTATATATTCTTTTTATTAGTCTCTATTTCTTCTCTCTCTTTTCATTATTAATTGACCATAATCCAACATAAAAATAAAAGAATTCAAGGTGGGTTGGCTGACTCTTACTCATTTTCAAAAGAACTCTCTACCTTGAGCTGTTAAAAGGATGAGAAAAAAAATTGAAAGACAAAGAGTAAAACCTCATTTTAAAATAGAAATTATTAAAAATTCCCATTCCTCTCCCCTTCCCTTCATAGAAGACCAAAGAATATTGAATAAAGAAGGATTGTTCATAAAATGAAGACAAGAGCCAGATCAGTGTAACTTGAAACAAATTATCAAACTGTTCATAAGCATCTGAAAAATAGCTTGGAGATCAATAAAAGACTTAGATATTCAACACATTCATCAGGAACAACATTAGTCCAAGCCTTGCATGATGGTAACAGGACTATGGTATGGGAAAGGTAGTAATAAAATACTTAGGTAATCAATAATAAAGGCAACAATAATTTGATATGGAAATGTGTGATCAACTCATTTAGATTAGCTAAATTGGGAAGTACTATTTTGATAATATATCAGTAAAACGGTGCAAATATGGGAGACTCAGACTCATACTCAAACTCTTATCAGAGAGAATTTATCGTTGTTCACAGATGAAAGGAAGGAGTTTTCCAAGTGTGGCATTTTAGAAAGAGGCTTTGATGAAACTGAACCTATTTAAGAGATTAGTTCTTTCCAGTCCTGTCTTTTATTGTACCCCCAAAATAATAAAGACATGCCAAAACATTTTATTTCATCAAAACCAAATGCCAAACTTGAATTATTCATTTTGACGTATCCACAATTAAAGCTTAATTGAAATTGACATGTTCCACTTGGGGAAAAAAAAAGTAAAACTGATGAAACTTCATCTTCTGATGTAGAACTGTTCCATCAAAGGTGTTTTGACTGGTTGTTACTTTCAGCAGAGAAAACATAAAGCCATGACTTGAAATGCTTTTAAAAATCTTGCTGATAGCCCCTGAAGACAGGCTGGAAAAAAATGTCTGTCTCAGGCTAGTGACAACCCCTGAAGCTTGGTCTTCATGCAGATAAATTGAAGACTGCAGATATCATGATGTGACCCTCTCTCTGCCCAGACAGAGGCCTTTTGCCTTTCAGAGACTGCTGATCTGTCATCTCCTGCTAGCATCAGCTACCTGTGCAAAGTGAAGAAAGGAAAAATCTATATAGCTTAGAGAAAGCGGCATGGGAGAAACGGTTGAATGAATGTAAATTTTGGAAAGGTCTGAAAATTCTTAATTGATTGAGACATAATAATCAAAGAACCCATCTGTTGTTCAAGAGGAATTATTTTCTGTTATTACTTGTGACGAATATTAATCTTTTAATAGAAAGCTTTTTCTGTGTCCTCTGATTTGGGTGTGATGAAAACTCACTCTGTTAGGGGATTTAGGCCTCCAGAAAATAAGTTCTCCCAGATGCAGAACACAGTGAAGAAGGTTCTGTTTTCTCCTCAGCAGTTCAGAGAGGGGATCTTCTGCCCCACAATGATACTGGATGTACACCTGCTTGGCATATATATACAGACACACCAGGAATACCAGGCTTCCACTACGCACTTTGAATTATGAGGTGCAAGCAGTAAATTATCAGGAAATACTGATAAATTGTTGTAGGTCTCTTTGGGTAGGGAGATTATGTACAGGTATTGAAACCACATTAAAAAACCCCAAGACCTCGGGTGAGGAGCTGCATTTTTAGCACTGAAGAGAAAGAAAAAGGCCAATTAAAATATTTTTTTATGCTGGGAAGTAAAGGAAAGGTGGCAGAAGTTACGTTTACAGTAGGCAATATATCAGTCATTTGCTGGAAATAGTTAAGGACTATCAAGAGTTTTATCTCCTTGCCAAATGACTTATCCCATCTTAAATTATTGAAACTAATTCAAATGTACTCCATTTCAAAGAATGATATATGGAGCCTGTACCCTATAAAACTTCCCTTTACACATAATGAGAAAAAAATTGAACAAAACTGCTGGTGAGAGCTCTGTGACAAGGTATTCCTCAGGCTAACCTGTATTGAAATGTTGTGAAGATTTGTGGTGTTTTAAGATCCTAACTTTCTCAGAAATTCCAATGTTATTTTGATTCAATGTGGGATAAATTTCCATATGCTTTTCTTCTACCTTAAAAGCTCTTTTCTGGAATAAACTTGCGGGTTATGGTCCCTTTTCTCACTCTAACAGGTTGGCATCTGAAAATTCTCATTTCTTATTCAGTTTGGCATTGCATCATCATGTAAAATAAAAATATTTTCATTGAATGGTTGATAACTGGGGAGGAAGGGAGGAAAAATATTTTGGCAATTTTATACAGATATAGATATAGACAAAAAAAAGACAAAAAAAA
>VYXD01015589.1:32257-73585 GCA_013397195.1 Hylia prasina
CAGAGGCATTCAGCCTTCTTGTTTCATTTATTAATTTTGTTAACAGACATAACAAATGTTACTTATTTAATTTATTCAGTTGCAAGAAAATACCAAAACTAGGATACATTTCTTTTAATCCTTTGATTTAGGAATCACACATTTTAGGAAGACAAAGGCATTTCATGAAACTGGGAGTAAGGATCTATGCTTCATCTTAGTTTAAAATATTTATTTAAACATAATTTGAAATATTTAATTAAAATATTTTGTTTTTCTTCCATTTGATTTTACGCTGGTGTAATATCCTCTGAAACTGTTCTTTTACTATCTACTGCATGCATCCTTCTGAAGAGTCTTTGAAAAAACAAAATCAGAAAAACTTATATCATCCAACAGTAAATGTGAGAAATGAGATAAGTACCTGAGTCCCAGCTCCCAACCTGCCCCTAGCACATGCCATTAGCGTCTTCTTCGGTTTTGGGACCTGTACAAGTATCTCTTGCAGAGCTTATTCTACCAATCTGCAAGCTAAATAATTTGGCTTTCAGCATGTTGTTTCAAAACCTTAAATTTTTATTACCTTCTCACTGCATCTTTAAAACTGTCATAGTATTTTGTTTCCTGGATGGTTTTTATAAGTCATACCTTCAGTAAGGTTACAGCTTTGTGAATAAAGGATCATTTACTCAGTGGTAAATGCCAACAGATACACACAGACTTTGAAATATAAATTTAAGGTAAATATTAGAACAATTCGCTGTACTCCACTATCACCTCCCAAGATCAAGTCACAAGCATAAAATTCTCAGTGTAAAAATAGATAAATATGCTCCAAATCATCATCTGTTGCTGTGTGCAGGGTTTTCTTTAGTTTTTTGGGGGATTTGTTTGGTTTTGTTTTTTCGTTTCGTTTCCATTTTTGTCTTGAGCACATTTTTGTGGCCTTAGCTGGTCCTTTGGGTCAATGGCTTTATAAAAAAAAAGTTGTCAAAATTCTCATGCATCTCTAGCTCAGTTATTGTCCTATTATCACCTTTGGGATAGTAATGGGGTGATACCTTTCTCTTTCCCTTCCAGTTCATGTCACTCTATGGGTTCTGCCAATGTAGATAGGTGTTGACATACCTCCTTCATCTTCACAGGGTGCTTGAAGAGATTCACCACAGAGGAGAATGAAACATCAAAACTTCAGCTTTTAAAACTAGCCAGTTGTTGTCAGTTTAGATCAAGGCATAGAGATGAAAGGGTTTGAATGAGGTCTTGGAAACTTTAATACATTATGCCTTGGGAAAGAAATTTCTAAAGAACTTTCTATGTGTATGATAAAAAAGTTTGAGCTGTAGAGGGGATTTAGAAATTTTTATCCTTTCTTACACTTTAGTTATGATCTGAGAAATTATTTTTAAATAATTTTTTAGTAACTGATATTGGCCTAGCTGATGAAAAAGGTATCTAGATGTGTAAATCTGAATGCCTGTTTAATCCAAATTCTGTAGCCCAGGCTCAAAGTTGCCGTGTGAAAAACTGTGCTGCTGCGGTGGTCTAACTTTGGAACAGCCTAAATACAGCACAATGTCTTTGTTTGATCTCTCTGTATCTGAAGGATTCTCTTCACTTCTTGTCTCATACTCTCAACTCCAAGTCTCAGTAGCAGAGCCCCAGTCCCCCTGCATTTTCACTGCATGCACTTGTGGCTAATTTAAAAAGGATCTGTTGAAGGAAAATAAGTTATTACAAGACTAGATGTACATATGTTTAAATTAATGAGTGATTATAACTCTAACAACAAAGCTTCTGTTCACTTCTGTTTTTCCAGGTCAGCATTGCATTCCCTGGAATACAGTAGCAGTACTCAAACCAGGAGACTATGGCCCGGGTTGGAACTGGAGGTAAATTCTAACCCCCAGCTCCCCTCTTCCAGAGGAATAAAAAAACCAAAGAACTGGGTTGTTGCAAAACACTAAATTTATGTCTTATTTTTAAATTTTCTTCATAAGCTGCTGCTGCTATAAACCAATAATAATATAAAAGTTCTAAAAATAAAAATCCGTGATGTTAAAAGTGAACAGTATCAATAACTACCTAGTGTAGTGAGTTTCTACTTCAGAGAAGCAAAATTTAATGAAAAACTATGCTCCTGAGAACAGAAGAGAATGATTATGACTAATTAGAACAGAATTTAAAAAAATAAGGTAAAAAGGTGACATAATACAGAGGAAGTAAATTTCAACATAGATATTAAAACACATGAGAAATATGCTAGGAAACAGCATTATTACAATACAAAATGCTATATGCAATTGAAATTGTTTGTGATGTGCAGACAGTCTAAGAAAAAGGTATGGATATAACTAGTGATAAAGCAGCTCCTACCTAAGCTGTAGTTCCAAAGGGAAGATATCCTTTCTGAAACTGTACACTGTTCAAGATGTACAAGAGCGCTGTTCAAGAGCAATACTAATACTGCATTTTCAGTCCATTTGACTCTATTACTATTATATTCTATAGGAAGTTATGAGATGAGCAACATAATTTTTCTTAAGAATTATCATCTTTTTGCAATTGTAAAAAGGACATGTAAAAGGAAATAGGGGACCCCTAATGTACCTAGAGAAAAAAAAATGTTTGAATGGAATCTTGACAATTGTCTCGGTAATTTGGTCACAGAGAGATCGTGTTTGTAAAATACGACCTCTTTCACATTTAAGAAAAAAGAAAATAAAAGAAAAAAAAAAGAGGGGGGGAAGAAAAGGAGATCCTTTATTAGGCATTCTGCAGTTCCCATCTATAAAGAAGGGAAAGCACAAGCCTGAAAATAAGATTTCAGTTATGCTATCTCCTGTGTATAAGAGACAGAGGGGTTGTACAGGGGGCATGGTGTTGCTTTACAGTTACTGTGAAATAAAAGCATTTCACAGTAATAATGTTGCAACTACATGGTAGTTCTACTGGATATAATAAATGTGTGCCAAATTGCATTATTATGCCATCACTTTCCATGAAGTATTTTTTTTTGCAAACATTACTTAGAAACTGGACTACAGGGAAAACTAACTCAGTACGAGTGGGGGCTTTTCCAGCTCCCACTGAACTCACTATAAAGAGTCCCATCAGTTTCAGTGAACCTCCTAGAAAACAAATTAACTATGTTTTTATTTACAGTTGGGACTCATACAGCTCAGAGACACAACTTGAAACCTGTGTCAATAAAGGAGTTCAATTATAAGGGCTACAAACAACACTAAAAAAATATTTTAAGAAAAAACTCCATATTGTGCAGATAAAGAGAGCAGCTATACCAGAAGTGAGAAAAAAACCATGCTAGTATCTAAGATGTCTTTTTCTCAGAGCAAATGCTAAGCACAAAGCTGTGCTAACCCTTCACCTCTAACTACTACACAGTGGTATTTTTTACCTGCATGCCTTTTTCCACATGAGGATATGAATAAGCTGATATTGCTCTAGAGATAATAAATCCAGTTTAATATAATTAAGACATTCACACATGTTTATACGTACATCTCTATTCCTGTGAGGATCCTTGTACAAAAAACTACTTTCACCTGGAGGCACTGGAGTGAAAGACTGAAAGTAGATGTAGCTTGTCATGTTGCTAGGTAAAGTCCAATGGATTTCAGTGTTAACAAATTTGCAGTTTTATCAGCATTAAATATCTTAAGTGAATACATCTCCAATTTAATTGCACTAACAGGGCAAGATTCTTCTGGAACCTCAATACATACCCTGTCAATAATTTTTCCTGTTGGTATCAAAGCCAAACAAGGAATTTATTTCCTATTCCCCATGTCAGGCAGGTGCACAACCTATGTCCACCTTCCCTTGCATCCTATCACCAGACAACAGGGAGGATATTGCATCCCACTCCACTGCTGCCATAAGAAAGTTGTAGACATCAGTGAGGTCGCACCTCACTCTCATCTTCCCTCAGGTGAACATACCCAGTATCCTCACCCACTCCTCTTAAGTCCTGCCCACTTTCCCTTTCATTATCTTTGTTGCCCTCCGGACACATTCCAACTCTTTTCCATTACACTTATACTGCTGAACCCAAAACTGCACAAGGCGAGGCTGCACCAATGCTGTGTATAAGTGGGAAAATCACTTCTTTTGATGAGATATTTATACTTTGCTTAATGTCCAAAGCCTTTAGATCCTTAACCTCATTTCTGCTCTCCAATCTCTTGTCTCCAGTCTATACATACATCTCCCCAGGTGCAGAATCCAGCATTTGTCCTTGTTAAATTTCACACAGTTGGTGATTTCCCAGTGTTCTAATCAATATGTCTCTGTCAACCCTCTTTGGAATCAATGATTCCCCTTAATACATTATCACCCATAAACTTTGTGTGCACTCAACACCTGTGTCCAGGTCACTGATAAAAATGCCAAAGAGAAGTGGCCCTAAAACTGAGCCCCGGGTTAGCACTCATGTATGATCAGATATTATCCCCTTTACTACAATTCTTTGAATGTTCAGTCGATTGTTCACCCATTTTATTTTATCACAGACCTAAGACAACACTCTCAAAGTATTCAGGCCCCAAGACTCAATTACCCCAGAAGCCCTGAGCTTTGCAGAATTGTCAAGACAGTGGTTGTTGGGTGTTGAGGGGTTTTTTTTTTCCTTTCTTTTTTTTCTTTACTTGTTAGCAGTGGAATTTTTTCCTATTGTGTTGCTAAGAAGCACTGATGGCTGGGTGCTTGAGATAGGGAGGGAAAACTCTCACTCACTTGGTCTGAGGGTCTGAGCCTTTGGAGGAGAGTGGTGCAGCTGCATCTTGGGGAAAAGAACTCAGTCCTGCTGCAGAAGTCCAGCCTGGTCCTGTTTCTTCTGGTGTGGGATGAGCCTCTGCTCCTGGGAGCAGNTCTTTGCCTGAGAGTCCTTTAATTTTCTAAATTATAATAATTCAGAGGGAGGTGGGTTTGAATTCTCCATTCCAAGGGAGACCCTACCCCTCCCTAGCAGACACCTGTCTTTCAAACCGGGGCAGAGGTGTAGCTTACCTTACCTACATCCAGTTGGAAAGATGGCTTCTCTGTGAAGAAGGGGAAGAATTGTCTAGAGAAAACAGGAATCTCTTGTGTCCTGGTAAATGCCACTGCCTGTCTCCCCAGGTAAAACTCATGGGATCTCTGGTAATGGGGCTGCTCAGAGGAGTTCACAATGCCTTCTCCACTGCATTTGTGGAAAATAAAACCAAAATATCTTTATTTCTCTGAGTGCTTTTATTAATATTTCCCTGAAGAAAATAGCTTGTTTTAATTTTGAGTGTTCTCACAGTATACTCAACCCACAGCTTCTGCCAGTTCATTTTATGTACTTTATTTGTGATAATGGATATTAATCTGCTTCAGCTAAAGAGATTAAAACCTAAGAAAAGGCAAGAGAAATCTTACCACTTACTTCTCTCTGGAGATGGAGATTTGACAGGAAATATTACATAAGAAACTAAATTAATCGTTATGAAAACAGCTGAAATAACAGATGATACTGAAAAGTAATGTATTTTTTAAAATTACATTTATATAGGGTCTACAGATGTAGTCTCAAGAGGATGTCAAGCATAGACATAGCAGCTGACAGAATGACAGCAAAAAATTTGATATTTGAAAATTTTTAATGCAGATTTGCCTTTCCCCTGCCTCTGTGCAGAAAATAGCCATCAAATATGCAGCACTCTTTTCTGATGACTAGAAAGATAATGAGAGGACTTAACAAGAAGGGTTTTATTCATTTCAAAGGGAAGGTTTTTTAATTTAGTTGTACCATTTTCAGGTCTAGTTGGTGGTCTAAGAGGTCTAGGATACTACCTTGCTTCAGTTTGTTCCATTATGAGAAAACCAGAAGACTTGCAATTAATAGTTTTGTTTAGATTCTGTAAGTGTAAGACAATTCTGAAAGGCAAAAAAGGTGAAAACAGAAGGGACAACTATTTTACAGTAATTAAGTACTTAATTCTTATGAACATTTTTTAGGGAGTTATGTCTACTTTTAGAAAGATTAGACATAGCCTGGCTTCAGAGATTAGTAATGGCATTCAAACTATCTTCATTTGTTCTGGTTTCAAATGTGATTGATTAATAATGTTACTATCTGATGAGTTACATAGAAACACTTGCCACTTTACAATGATGAAAACACAATGCATTTTCTAGTGCCCTGAGGCACTTTAGTTCTAACCATAACTCCAGGCTTCCCATTTCCACCCTGTGTGCCACATCCTCTCTCAGCTGACTTCTTAGATGAGAACTCAGCTTCAGTATCTTTGGAGTTTCCATAAATGGAATAGCTTCATGTGGAAGGGTAGTCACCACCACTGAGTCAGATCACAGCTTTCTAAAGTATAAAAGATAGCTATGTCCCCAGAGACTCAGAGGAGAGACTGTCAGCCTGTGGGGCAACGGGTCTAATCATGAGACCTGGAAGGCCGTGACTAAAGGATGCTATTGGCCTTCTGTATGTGTCAGGAGAAAATGGTGGTTGCTGTCGTGGGGGGCTTCTTGCAAGGTATGAAGTAGATCTTGCCCTGAATATTGTATTTAACTGTAGTCCTAGGTGTCAGATGAGAATGACACTACTCATTTCTCTTATTCTTAGTCTCTTTATTTACAATACGGTCTGTACTTCAACATATGGTGGGAGACTGAACACAGTAGTGCTGATGGCAGTTGGTAGGCACTTTCTCCGGCATACGTTGTACAAATAATAATTTTTAATTATTATTTAGCATTTTATTATTTTTTGATCTCAAAATGTTACACAAAAAATATTATGTCCTCTATTTCCAGATGAGGAAATGAAGAGGCAAGTGAAAAACAAGTAAAGGAAGTATACTATGGAAGCCCAGTAGGGGGGGACACAGAATCCATTCCTTTCTCTGTCAGGCACCATTAAATAAAGTGACCTACAAAAATAAGATATTTTTGTCTGCTTCTATCTTCTTGAAGGGAGAGAAGGCTGTTGAACAGAAAATCTTGAAGATATCTCTAAGCGATATATTTTTAGTGTGTTTCCTAAGGAGAAGTATGTTTTCGAAAGATGTTACGTATGTAGATATGTGATAATGCTCCATAAATCTGTTTGAATAAGTAACTTAATTATTGCTCCATATCCTGTTTAATATAAATGCCTTGTTAGTTAGACTTAAGACATTTAACATTTTATTATTTTGATTTTTTTCTAAAGGAAATTTTGCTAAAAATATTTTAATTATTTTACTATTTTTCTAGGAGAACAGGTTAATTAGATGAGTTGAAAACTATCAAGGTGTTTCTGTATGTTTGTTGCTTTTTATCTGTGAATATGTAGTGTGAATGAATACTGAATGATGGTAGTGTTACTAGGACCAAGGGAGATCAGAGACTTAGGAACTGGATGTCACACAGAGTCAAATTGACTTTACCAGCATGAGTCTAACAGTCGTACCAGCCAAACCAAGCAAAATCAAACCCATTATCATTGAGGGAGACTTTGGACTGAATAGCAGAATAGCAGCACAATCATTTCACCTCTCAAAAGATTATCACAGCAGTTGCTGTAACTACAGTGTGGTTTTATGGTTATGCTCCTGCTGCACTCTGGTGCACAATAGGAGGTTATGGACACTACAGTTTATATGGCATCTATTACTGCCTCTCTGGAAAATATTACACTGAGATAAATCAAGGAGCCTTATGAATGATCATAGTTAAACAGGTAACAGTCATGTAGATAAATAAGAAAAAACCTGAATACAGCAGGTCTCCTGACTCATTGTTGATTGGTCTGTTTCCAAAATGCTTTGGTCTCAACAACCAGCAGTGATTTTTTTAATACAAGCTGTAATTTTCCATCTCTTAGTCAAAGACCACACAATGGCCAAACCTTTATCAAGCTATTAGTAAAAAATTAATATGGTGCTTTTCTCTCTGAATCCTCTTCTGTAGTCTTAATTCCAGTGACAATGAAACCATTATTACAAGAACCATCTGAGATGGATTCATTGGATCAGTATGTTTGCACTCTTTATAATCCTGGTGGGATGAAATTTTCTTTCAAGAATATGTAATGTTCTTATGTGCAGGTTTGGGTGGCTGTACATGTTTTAAATATGCTGTGTAAAATCTCCACTTAATATCTGTTAGAATAGGGCAATAAATACATACCTATATAGCCTTTACCAAGTGTCAGTTTGACCTTCCAGTTTTCACTCTTTGAAAAATCTGAAATGCCTATGTAGGAGACACAGTATTCCAGTTTGCCTGATAAAAAAATGAAGAAAAGCCATTGCACAAGCTATGAGCAACAGAAATATTTAGTACATTTTTGCCAGATTGTACTGCCTTAAGACAGTATCTAGTCAACAAAAATCACTTCTCACACTGAAATGATACTTGAAAAATCTCCCTTGCAAGCACTCTGTAAACCATGAGACTACACATTTATTTCTGGGAGTGTGGGAAGAGAGGCTATTAGAGTACATGGAAAGAATACAGAACCAGTTCTTTTCAAGGACACTCAGTAGCCTTCTTTCAGACATGATGATGCCTACCAGGACTGATAGTTAAAAAAAAAGTTGACTCATTCCAGTGTATTGTATGCACACAATCAGCATCAGGTCTTCTCTTCTGGTTTTTGAGTAACACCTCCATAGGACAAAATTCCCTGTAAAATGCTTCCAGTGTGCATATCTGGTATCTTGGAAAAGTGAGGCTTCCTAACACACAAAAACCAGTGGGAACATTGACAAAATCCAGCTCTTAGATTTGTAATCAGGATATTAGATAGAACTTACAGTTCTGGTTCTATCTCCTTTCAGCCAAGCTATTGTGTTTCTTCAGTGTCCACTTATTTTGTCTCAGATGGCCTTATTGTGTAATTGCTTTTATCACTAAAATATAATACGGTAAGTACTAGACTAGCAGGGCTCGATCTTTCTCTGTGGGTTGGTCTCATTAAACATCAGACTACGCTCTAGCCATACATATAGGCTCCCACAAACACTAATATCAGGAAGTTTTCACCACGTTTTGACAGTAGTTTTACCAATAGTTCTGTTACCTTCCCAGTGTACTGTGAAGAATTAATTTTCAGTGCAGCTGCAATCTTTTTAAGTGACTGAGAAACAAGTGTGAATGTTGAGAATATATTGTGATTCCTTATCTTCATCCATGAGAAATTGCAACTGCCAGATGGTGTTGGAACTCCAAACCCTGCTGGTGCTGAACCAGTAATGTTAATTTAAAATAAAAATCTAGAAGTCAATTCAGGATGCTGCTGAATGACATCAGAATATACTGAGCTAGGACAAATTGTCAAGCAAATTTTGGTTTTACAGGCAAGCTGTTTTTAATAAAAGGCTTTGGAGATTTCTCTTTTAATTAGTTTAGTTTCTTCTTTCAAAGATTAGTAACTACAATAAAAGAAGACATTATGATAGAGTGGGTATAAATATTTCTGATTGGAGAAGTAATTTGTTACCTGTTTACCAATTAATTATTTTTGTGCATTGACTATATCTCTTGTTGTGTCTTTTGTAAAATCTCTGTGTCTATTGTATTGTTTTATTAGCACTTGACATGAAAAAAGCATCCATTGAGGATGAATTGTTGGAGAATGGATTACAGGCAGCCTTGCCCCTGATGAGTCACAGCTGTTTAAATTACCAAAGCCAGCTTTCCCTTAATAGGTCACAGCTATATCTAATAAGAATGAGTGTGATAAAAAGCGTGGGGTTGGCTGCTCAGGTGAGGAACTGAAGGGTCTAGGGGAGGATTAAGGGGTGTGGACTAGCCAAGCTGAAGAGAGAGTTGCTGCTGTGATGTCAGTCTGAATCTGCAGCTGGAGTTTGCAGTTAGAGTCTAGCTAGGTAAGAGCCTGCAGTCAGAATCTGCAAGGGAAGATACAGAAGGACCTTGCTGTAATTAGTGAATAGTTGGAGTCAGGATGGCTGAGTTGTGAGGAAGAATAAACTGGGACCCTTTTCATGCTGATGAACAAGAGTGTGTGTCTTGTCTCATTACTATCTTTAATGCAAGCCTGGTTCTGACTTGGAACTGTATTTTAAACATTAAAGTTATGTAGGGAATAAGACAGATGATTTGGTATTTCACCACAAAGATACTTCAGTGAAGACTTACTTTGTAGAAAAGAACAAGCACCTGTGATGTCTTTTTAAATGTTCTAAAAATCTTTGTTGCAAAACTTTATTTTATTTTAGCAGATGGTGTGGTGTCTTCTTAAAAAAAATCCTATTTGTGGGCTGAGTTGAACTATATTCATGTTTACTGTTGCTGTCATCTGGTAGGGACTTAATTGAAAACATGTGATTTTCTATAAGGTGAGAACATCCTCATAGAAACAGACAATTTACTGTGCAGTAACATGCAGTAGAATACATTGACTGAGTCTCATACTGGTATCTGAACAACATCTTCACTCTGCACTGGAGTGGGTCTTTCTTTATGTTGTTCTTTGAAAAGTCCAGATGGTTTTCGTCAAGAGGAGGCACAAGAGGAGGTCCAGCAGCAGGACACAGGGAAATATGTAAGAGGTCATGCCAGAGCTATGTTAATGATTGAAAGGTGTCATTCATGTTTTCTTCATGAAGAAAATGCATTTGACTCTGACTGATATGTATAGCTTCTCCTAGTTTATCCTGCTTATCTAAGGTTTGATGCAAAAATTTAAGTTGAATTTTTTTTGCCTCTAAGACCCCATTCAAACTCTATGATCTCAGTTAGTGTGCCAGACCCATCTTTTGAGGAAATGGTTAGCTACATATTTGTGATCTATATAATTCTCAGCTAAAAAAATACAACAGTATGCAATAGAAAGCAGATGTTAGTCTAATTTTGTGGATTGGAACTGTTCTTAATACAGAATTTTTATTGTCTTTCCTATCATGATATCCTATTAGTGATATACAAAATCCTACCTGCAAAATGAGTGATCAAATTTTTTTTTTTTTTTTNTGTTCATAGAAACTGCAAGAGGTTGGATTGTTCATGATATGCACGTGGCATTTTGTTTTCTAAAATAACCTAGGTCTTTTTTGGATTGGTTTTGCATAAAACCCAACAAAACATATTTTTATTGATTTTATCGACAAGTCATTTGTCTCTTTAGTTTAAACTTTCATATGTGCATTTGGGGAAAGAATGCAAAAGAGACAGTGTCATAGCAGGTTTGGAGGGTGTTTTTCTAGAAAAGAGAAGTAGTTGAATATGTTCAGCATATTGTAGGGTTTTGTAACTGAAACTTCACCTATGCAATGCCCATTCATTGAATTTAATCAACGTGCTTCCATAAGCATCTTAAGTTAGTGAGATAATCAACATATAAAAGGAAAGTATAAATAAATTTGAAGTATTTCCAAAATTTTACATTATAGGTCAGATTTCTTATTCAACATATTTTGTATTTGAGGACAAAAGAAAATTAAGACCTGTATAATCATTTTGATAGTAGCCCAAATAGAGAGTGTATGCACATTGCACATACTCTGCAAATCAGTGTAATGCAAACAAAAACTGTTACCATATTTAAAACACAGTATTCTACTAGGTGCTTTACAGTGACGTTTTAGTCCTCAGTATTTTGTGAAATCTGTCTTAGAATGCAGTAATATTATGTTTAGGTAAAGAACATATGGCACACTAGAGAAAAATATATTTACACGGTCAATAATGTTTCTAAGCAGATACTTTTCAGGTTTTAAAGCAATGATGCTGAAAATCTGGGCTGTGGGTTTAGGATTAGGAGGGAGGAAGCAAATGGGTGGGGCAGAAGGGAAGAGAAAATTTAATACCCATTTAGAGAATTGGCAGCTTTCCCTTTTTTCACCATTACATAGATGTGCACAAAAGAAGTGTGTTATGGAGTGACCTTATGACTCTAGTTAAGCAGCAGGCAGTAGCATTAAATGGAATCTTTAACTTCCTTTTTGTTAGATGTGTCAAAAGTTTAAAAAGCTGTTATTTTAAGAGCCTTTTTCTTCCCCCACTCTCAAAAGATTCTAGGTGTGCTGGGGGTGGGGATGAAGTAGGAGAGAAACAATTTCCTACCATCAGAAATACTATAGTTATTCTCTCTCATTATTAAACTTGGAAAATGTTGCAGATAAAAAGCGAACACCAGTTTCTAGTGTCTGTATTTTAAGTATGACATACTTAGCAGTGCTCCAGTAGGGTCACTTTTCAGTCATATGTACATGTCTCTGGAGATGCCCAGCCAACACAAATACTCACTATATTTGTATTAATTTTAGAAGAGAGCACATAACATTTTAGAGGCACCTGAGGAGCTGCATCCATTTGACTTATGGTTTTTCCAAGAAATGTAGAATAGTCTCATGGTATAGACTTATAAAGAGAATATCCTCAGCTGGTCTGGTGACATTTTTAACCTAAAGAGTAGTAAGTTTTAGAGAAGGGAACATGTTTGAACTTTCTTGTCTGAAAATACTGAAGAGTAACACTGTCTGCTGTGTTGTAGTAGTGCCCTGGCATTTATCTGAACCGATTTCATCTGCTGAAACTCTCATAAGATTCTGCCCTTCCTTTATAGCAAAATTTAAGAGTAACAACTGTACTCTTAATTTCAAAAAATAGTCACTTTAGAGATCACCTAACCTGTGATTATTCAACAGTTAATTTTGCTTTAAATTGGTAACTAAGGTCCTACGTGTCTTTCTTCCCTCTGTTTTTTGTAAGCTATCCATGAGATTACTCTCAAGAGGAGTATTTTTAAATCCATAAAAAAGGTGGTTTTGAGCCACAAGAGAAAACAGAAGCATCTCAAATACAGGGGACACAACAAGCAGCAATGTAGCAACAGAGAAGTAGGCAGAAATAGAGGGAGGTTCCTTTATCTGCTTGGATGTTAATGAGCAATAAAAGGTTAACAGGCACTGGTATGGTAGAGTTTTTTCATTTAATTGTATTCTCCTGGGGCAGCTCTCCTATCAGTATTCAAGTCTGCATTCAGCAAGATAGGCAGGCTTAGGTTCAGCACTGGAACAGTCCTGTGGGTTTCTTTGGAAGTGCATCTTCACTTGAAGCACTGTCTTCTTTTCATCTTTGTAAAGGATAGGTTCGAGACTTTACATCTTCCTTTCTCAGTCTGGCCACAAAACATTTGGAAATAGAGCTTACTTCTGTGATATTTTTTTTCCTAGTGATTCTAAGTATTCCAGAGTGAAGTGATATTATTCCTATGGTAGAAATACTTTGCTATATATGAGGGAACTCAGCCTACTCCATTAATCAATGTAGCAAAAACCATACAGAAACAGATTTGTGAACAGCTTGTGAGGCATATCATCAAAAATGTTGCAAATTTTGGTAATCGAAATGGAAATATTTTTTGTGTATCTGGTGATGCAGGCCCCCTAAATTAGTCCTCTGGGAAAGGACTATCTATCCACATTTTCAAGAGATTGAACATTATTTTGGCAGTAATTTGATGTTGTTGATGAAGCTGTTGGAGTTGGAATAACAAGAGGAAAAATATTTTGCATATCTTTAGTCTTTTCTATTGAGCCATTTATGCAAATAGTATGTAGAATAAAAACTGTTCATGGCTGCATCTAGCTCTGCAATTGACAGTAAAAATGAAAGCAAGCTTTACCTGGAAATGAAAGAAATATGTCTATAATTTATCTCTATTTTACTTAAGTGGCAAGTTTTAATCTGATAATCTAGGAATCAAAGTGTAAAGTAAAATAGGACAGTTTTATCCACTGTGTAATGATATCAACTTCAAAGAAAAAAGATCACGTATATATTTGGCAAAATATCTCATAATGTGTTTTATGGCATTTATCTTATTTCAGAGTTTGAGCCTGAGTTTATTTGCTATTATGAACTTCAACAGCGAAAGAGGGAAGGTAAGCACAAGAAAAATCCCTTCTAATGGAAATAGTCCTCTCAGTAATTCCAATAACCTGATATGCCTGTAATCTTAATGTCTAGGTTAAATATTCATGGAAGTATTTCAGTATAATTTAGCTAACCCCTCACAATTCCTTTTCTGTTTTAGAATAATGTAGCCCTGCTTCTTAGAAATAAGTAAACTAGGTCTTATCTCTGGCAGGACAGACTTAAAATATTTTGGCTGTTTCTAAATATTTCTGAGTAAGAGGGCTGTTTCTGTAGTCTCAGGGGTAGACTAGATCTAAATTCTCATTGTAATTCTCCCAATTTGTAGCAAGTGATGCTTTGGTCTATTTCTTCAAAACTATGAAAGAAGAAATTTATATTGTTATAAGAGACTGACTGCTGCTGTAATAGCACTCCCTAAAGCATCACTTGCTTCATGATAATTTATTAATTTGCTAGGCTTATTAATTAACACAGCCCTGTTCATATGTTCAGCTGTCATGCAAGTCTGCATTATACCAGATTTTGTTGAGAATATACTCTCAGCAAGTTTTGTCCTATATCAACAGCCACAGAATTGAATGTCAATATTAAAAACAATTTTTATATTGAATATACTGCTGTTTTCTAACCAGAATACAAATATGACATTCCTAACAGGTGTTTTTCTCATGTCCTGTGATCTTATGGAGTAAGTTCTAATATAGTGTTTCCTCTTTCCAGTGTCCAGTGTCTTCTGAAGTACAAACAACTTTCAACTAATGAAAATACTGACAAAAAAAGGCCATAAATTCTGATCAAATGCTTTATACCTCTTATACAAGTATTGCAAGAGGATATTTGTTTCCTTTATTTTCTGTTTCTTTTCTTTGCTTTCACAAATCATGTTTAGTGGTAACAGAACAATATATTACATGTGCATGACCACAGTCATGTAGGAATCATGATCTTGAGTTAGAGAATTTGTCTGTAAGGCTTTAGAAGCAAGTGAGAAGCAGGGGAAGTGTCCATATATTGTTTAAAATAAAAATATGATAGAGTCTGTAGCAAATGGATGCATGACCATACTACAAAGAAATAAAAGTAGGATGTTTGACAAATTAATTACTTAGAGGGCATACCTTTAAATGTGCAGAAATACATCTGTCCCTTAAGTATGTCTGTCCTTTAAACATGCAAAATTTATCACCAGAAATGAAGATTTGAATATACAAAGGTATCATGTCAAAAGAGTATTCTCAAAGGTTAGTTTGCAAATAGAGATGAATGTGACAAAATAGAAATTGTTATGTTTATGTTGAAAATTCTCTTACGGGTTCAGGAGCTTAAATTTTCTTGCCAGTTTTAAAATTGTTGCAAACTCAGTTGTTATAAATAACTTCAGCATTTCTGTGAGTAATCTGTTATGTGATCTACTATATCTTCCTTACGTATCTTCCCGTAGCCAAAGATTTTCAATCTGTCTTTGACTTGAAATTTGGATTTGATTTGGTAAACCATAGTTATCTGCTTGGATTCTGCATTCAGTATTTCATTTTATCTTCTATGCTCACAACAGCTTCAGTCTATATATTGTGTTGATTTTTTAGCCTCACATGCTTTTTTCATGTCCCAATCTTCCTTTTTTAATCTTATGGAAAGCCTGTCTGTACCTTTTGTTTTCTTATGTATTTATCATCTATACCTTTTTATTTGGTTAGTCATTATTCCTTTGTCTCTTTTAACTTGCTCACCTGCTTCTTCTTTCTTCAAGGCCCATTTTTTTGATTCCATAATCTGTCATTCCCAGATGCTCCATTTTGATTCAAGGAGATAGAAGAACTGCAGAATTAGGTCAGACTGGGCGACCAGTTACCTTCAGGTTTTCTTGCAATCATAGGTTTGCTGCACAATGCAGTTGGAAGGCCATATTTGACTTCAGGTAGTGAAGACAAATGGATCAGTGTTTTATTCATGCATCTAAGGACAAGCTGACAATTATATTACGTTTTGTGTTTATAAAACCAGAGCAACCCCAATGCTTATTTGGGGAATAGCTAGGTCTGAGGGTATTAACATTGGTCTGTCGTATTTTTAGTTGATTTCTTGATGACAAAGCATATCTGACTTGGGTTTTTATAAACTAGAAAAAATCCCTGCACTTTCTATATATTTCTCTAAAATTCAAACCAAATTACAGAGGATCTTAGAAAAGGTCAATTATCTTTTAATAAAAATGAGGCTCATATTAGCACTTTTGTTTTTTTCAGAAAGCACAAGGATAGTATTCAACACTAATATTTTCCTATCAAATCCACAGGTATCACATGAGTACCAGTGAAAAACAATTATCATTCAAATACTACTTTCTTACTGAGACTAAATATTCATTAAGTTTTTCAACATTATTTTGTTTTCAGAGTATTGTAATTATTTTAATGCTACTGACTTTTATTTATCCTTACATTATCTAGATATTATTTCCATTATAATTCAAAGAGCTCCAGTTCTAGCTGAAATCAGCTAGTATTTTTCCTTTGACCTTTAAAAATTTAGATTTCTCACCTCTCTAAGAACACATACCACATGGTACCTTTGAGATATCAAGAAAAAAAAAAGCAAGAAAAACATCATTGTTTGTATTCTTTTCTCTAGGTATAATTTTCAAAATAAAATTGAATTTTCAAATGGCAGTTTTTGTTTGATACCTAACGATTTTTTGGATTCCTAGGAGATCAGCTAATGTATTTCACCTTGTGGTGAAATGAAAAGTTACAATGAACAAAGCTTTTGAATTCAGGTCAGCCAGTTAAAAGGCACTGAATCTTCTTAACATCTATTTTTTTTAATAGTAAAGGTAATATATCTTTAAATAATTGGTAAGTGTGTTATATCTGCCGCCACAGTTATTGAGAGCTTTCCTTCAGCAGATAGCTGGCTGCAAACTTTAGATTTCAAACAGCTGTCATCCATTAAATATTTTAATATTGAGGGAAATTAACTTTTAAATCAATATCAAAGATGAAAAAAAACCTCTTCTCTTTAGCCAGAGCAGGAGATGGCAATGTATAATTTGTCATTTTCTAATTCAACTCTCTCCATCTGGTTTTGATTTAGCACTAGACCTCGGAAACCAGAGCCGGCATCCACACTCAAGAGCTGTTTTAAATTATGTGCAGCAAGATTTTAAACACATTAGCAACAAGAACAAGCTGTCCTCATACTAACTGGTCCTGCTTTGTTCTTGATTGTGGAAAATCTCATTTTAACTGCCCTCTAATTTGTTTCAGATAGCTACTGCACCAGCAGCTGCCTTGGCATAGGATTAAACACACATGAAAATATTATCTTTCCACACAAATTATTAGCAGTGCCAAAAGCCATAAAACCTCTTTTGGAAAAAATATTTTTTATTTTCCTGTTTTTCTATTTTCTTATTTTTATTATTAATGTTGAGTCCCCCGTGTTCTTCTCCAAAGTATTTTTTTCATCAAACCTTTTAAAAAGTACTTGAAAGAAATTAAAAATACAAAATAGCCTGGTTTTCTAATACAGAGATGTAGTTTTGATATTTTACTTTTGGTTGTAAAATTTGCACATCAACTTGAATGAGCTGAGAATCTATCACAATAAAAAATTCTTCAAAATTAAGGCAATTTCTTATTAGTTACAAGTACCTAAAATAAAGGTAAGACAAAGGATGACCTAGCAGGGTCACATACTTTCAGATATTTTTGTTTCAAATGAGAACACATGCAGAGAATTCAGAACCACATTTCAAAATTGTCGCATTCCCCGGGGTTCTGCACCCCAGGGTGCTTCAGGAGAGGTGGCACTGCACGGGGTGTGACATCTCCCCCTTTACGAGGTCTGCAGGTCCCGGTTATCGAAAGCTCTGGCACAGGGACATATGGACAGCAGCCCGGGTCTTGGGGGCTGGACAGAGCTGGTTTATTCAACACATGGTGGAACCAAGACCACCCCTCCACGTGTTAGAGGTCTTTTTATGCACACAGACAGCAGAAGGGGTTAGAGTTGGTGTACATTATCCAATGGGGACGGAGCTTGAGAGGGGATTAGGGGAAGTACCTGGGTATTGGCTAGCAAGGTAAGGATTACAACACCTGGGCCAAACTAAAAACTGGGGAGAATACAGGGGTGTGCTGGGTTAAACCATAAAATGAGAATATGGATATGAAATGACCTAAAAGGCACACTGCAACATAAAATTACCGCATTTGGGCAACTAGCAGCAGGAGAAGAGGACACAGACTCAAGCTGAGCCAGGGGGAGATTCAGTCTGGGCATCAGGAGTAATTTCTTCTTGGAAAGGGTTGCTGAACATTAGAATGGGCTGCCCAGGAGGTTGGTGGAATCCAAGTTGCTGGAAGTGTGCAAAAAAACAACTGGACAAGGGACTTAGTGTTCTGGTCTAGTGGACATGGTTGGACTCAGTGATCTCAGAGACTTTTCCAACATAAATACAAAGGGAGCAAAAAAATTCTTTTATTTGCAATCATCTACCAAAAATTGCCTTTAATGTCATATCTCTGATGTCATTGACATTCCTCAGCACAGCTGTTCTGTGATATATGTTGGGGATATGTAAGCACCTAGCATTTTTGTGAGTGGTGACATGGGAAAACCTAGGTACTTCTTTTTCTGTGACTGTTGAAAGGATCCTTGCTGACTAGTTCACTGTCACTATGGACAGAAATATGAACCTACTCAGTTTCATCCTTGGGAAGTGCTGGAAGATTTGGTGATGGTGATAGTGTCCCTATATATGCATATTTTCCCTTTATTCCATTTCATTGAAGAAGTCTGCCACATACTTTCAACTCAATAATTTCATACCCTTAAAAAAAGGGTTTCACTGAGGTCTCTATGAAAGCAGTTGCTTGACAAAGAAGACAAAGTTGGTGATGTGCTTGTGTCTCCCCCAGACCTATCAGAGCGTGTGGATGGTAACTCCCTGACACAGCTGGTGGTTGAGCCTTCCAGGGCTGCTCCCACCTAGATCTGCTGTTTATGAGCAGAGGAGGCTTGTGGGGCCTGTGGTGGTCAGAGACAGTCTTGGAGACAGTGAGCATGAACTGAGTTTTCAGTTCTTGGTGAAATAATGAAGAGGGTCAACAAAACCCTTGGACTTCTAGAGGGCGGACTTTAACCTGCTAAAGTGAGTAGTTGAGAGAGTCCCTTGGGAAACAGTCCTCAAGAACAAAAAGGGCCAGGAAGACTGGACACACTTTAAGAAGGAAATACTAAAGGTGCAGGAGCAGACTGCCCCTTATGTACTTACAAACAAGCCAGCATGGAAGAAGAGCCATCTGGCTGAATAGGTAGCTTTTGTTGCAACTCGGGAAAAAAAGAGAGTTTACAACCTTTGGAAGAAAGGGTAGACTTATCAAGAAGAGTATAGCAATGTCAATAGATCATATAGAGACAAAATTGGAAAGGCAAAAGTTCAGCTCCATGTGGCTATCACTGTAAAAGATAATAAAATTTATTTTTATAGATATATCAAAAACAAAAAGTGTTTTTATAAGCATATTAACAACAAAGGCAGGGCCAAGGGAAATCTCCAGTCTCTATTGGATATGATGTGGAATATTGTCACCAAGGATGAGGTTGAGGTACATGAAGTCTTTGTCTTCAAAAGAAAGACTGGTTATCTTCAGCTTCTTGACCTGGGAGACAGGGAGCAGAATCCGGGAGGAAGTAGATAGTGACTTGCCACTTTGACAATCTTGACTCTATAGGGCTGGATAAGATACACCCGAGGGTGCTGATGGAGCTGGCAGAAGGACTCACCAACCCACTCTCCATAGTTTATCATTTATCCTGATTAACTGGAGAGGTCCCAGATGAGTGGAGGTTGGCCAGTGTGATGCCCACAAACAAGAAGTGTGGGAAGGAGGATACAGGAAACTGCAGGCCTGCCAGCCTGGTCTCCGTGCCGGGGAAGGTTATGGAACAGATCATCGTAAGTGTGTTCCATGGCACCTACTGAAAAACAAGGGGATCAGGCCCAGCTAGCACGGGTTTAGGAAGGGCAGATCCTGCCTGACCAATCTGATCTCATTTTATGGCCAGGTTGGATGAGGGGTGAAGCCTTCAACAGAGTTTCCCACAGAATCTCCCAGAAAAGCTGACAGCCCATAGTTTGGACAGATGTTCTCTTTGCTGTGTTAAAAACTGTCTGGATGGCTGGGCCCAGATAGTTTTATTACGAAGTCCCAGTTTAATAATATTACCAAGAAGTTCATTGTTTTTGTCTGTTGAAAAATTAACTACTTGCAAATATCTCAATTTTGTTACCATTGAGTATTAAGTAGGCTATTTGTATGAAGTAAAAGCTTCATTGTGCTGAAAAAATATTAGGAAATCTTCAGGAATTCAAGCCTGCTGCCATATTGACCAGAAAATTATTTCTTAGGCTGAGTTAAGATTTGGTCATGATTTAACTGTGCTCAAGAGTAACTGCCAGGAGGCATTGATTGCCACATACACAGGTGATGACAGCTGCCTGCTGTTAGCATTTTGAGAGAAGGTGGGGGCAGCCACTCATTAGGAATCAAGAAGTGTCTAAATTGCCTTTTGATTTGGGATCATTAAGAAAGCCTCTGAGTATTGGCAAATTTGAATTTGAATAGTCTGCAAAGTGTTTAGGGTATAAAAGAAACCTCTTAAAATTAGATTCTCCTTCATGAATGAACATGAACTATTAGACCGTGCTTGAGAGCTGGATCATCAGCTTATACACCTGTGGAGAGGCAGCTAGATACTTCAGAGTGAACAAAACCCTTGGATTTATTTCAGATAAAAGACACATGCGTGTCGTCTTCTGACCATCTATTCCTTAAGCTTTGTGATTTATGTTTGAACCTGAGTCAGTGCTGCATTTTTTTTACAGAAAACTGAATTAAAATATTAATTTTATTTTGGGCTGTGAAAAGTCAGGAAAACCAAAATAAAGGGATATTTTTCTGCATATCCAGTTGGATATATATTTCAGACTAATTCCACACGACTTTTGAAGGTTTCTCATTTCATGCTGATGTTCCTCACGCTCTTCAAAGAATAGTTTCCTTTGTTAATAAATTCCTTTTTCTGTTCCCTAAAGAACCTGTGTTTTTTCCTGATACACTTCCTGAAGGAAATTAATGTGGAGCACATCCTATATTTTTTTTTCCTTCTTTATGGTATTGGAGGTATTTAACACCTTTAACTTAAAGAAGTTATTTTAAAGGTTCAATATTTTTTCTTCTCTTAGAGCTGAAAAAGGCATTATTTTCCTAGATCCATGTCCTTCTGGTTGCCGGTTTGAGTTTGGCTTCCTTCAGCCTGCAGTCCCACTTCCTGAACACTGGACCGTAGAGCAGCGGCTGGACTTCAGCAGTGCGAGGCTATGTATCTTTGTAAAACACTTTGCTCTGCAGGTTTTCATTCCAATATCCCTGGCCAAGGACTGAGTTTAGAACAAGGAGCTTGGCTGCAGTTTTGTGGTCTGGATCAGACTCCTTGCCTGTTGAAGTTTATTCATATCTCAAGAGTGGAGGTCTTCCTGGAAACAAGCCAGAGATCTGTTCTTCCCTGCGGTGAGATAATGGTAAAATGGGGGCTGTATCAGGATTAAAAGTGATAGTTTTATCACTTAGTGGTCTCCCTGGCCAATTTCCACTCAAAAAATATGAGTTAGATAACTTTTCTCTTCATGCCTGGCATCAATGCAGCTCAAGAACTTCAGAAAATGAGTTGCAAATCAGGGATAAGGTTTTTCAACTTTGAGAGCTTGTCTTCCATCTTTTGCAATTTCTTCTCTTTGAGGGCCATATGTGAGCTATCCTGTTACTCTTTGGAGATCACAGGCTTCTCTGGTGTCTCTTCAGGAAAGAAGGTAGTCAGATTAGATGGGTTAGGAGATATTAGGAGACATCATCTTCTAGGTCTTCTATTATGGGAACTGGATAGAAAAAAGAGTCACTCCTTTTTTTTTTTTAAGAAATACTTCAGCACTAGCCCCAGAATCTTTGTCTAAAGTAACACAATAATGTTCTCAGGTGGGGAAAAATCCAACTTTTTTTTTTTTTTTTTCTTTTTTTTCCTTGGATTTTCTCCATAAAATATTTGTGGAACATTCCAGAAGTAGATACAAAGAGACTTAACAGAAGAAAGATTCTTCATTCTTCAGGGAATGGGCAGAATTTGGACAAAATGTTCACTCCAGAAACTGACTTTTTGATATGAATTATTAGCCATTTTGAATAAGGTTTTCAATCAAACAGAATTATATTTCATTTAGCAATGGCCTACATCCCTCAGTCTTTAATAACACTGCTAAATTGTTGCCACTGGGTTGCTGAGGAAAGATCTGTGACTCCTAATGTTATACTCTTAACTAAAATGTTACTGTGTTCTTGAAAGAACTTCTTGTCAAGATTTTGCATATATCCATATATGTGCATCTTTCCCTTTAAAATCTTATCTGACTTCTGAGTAAACCTGATTTGATCTCTGATGCTCCAGTTTTACAGGGCCCTATGTCTTATATATGAACTGTAAAGGAGAAGTAATATTTCTCTATGAAACCTGGGAAAGATCTTTGAGGTTAAGCCATGTTTCCAATAGTTTGTTCAAGGTGGTTTGATGTCAGCTGTTATGTACTGTTTTGACATTATTGTGAAAAGTTTTTCTCACTTCCAGACTAAAAATAGAAAAGTAGATTAATTGACTATTTTGAAACACAAAGAATCAAGTTCTGTCCTCAATTACACCCTTACAAACCCGGGGTAAATTCACTGAAGCCAGTTCAGTTAATTTGGGTATCTCCCAGATGTAAGAACCCTATCTTCATCTCGTTCTTTAGAAATAGAGCACTTTAACAGGCACACACCATGATTGAAAAAAATAGTTATTCATCTTTGAATGAACATATAAAAATGAAGAGTGTTTCTGGTTTGTGTGTTCCAAGTGTAAATCAATTTCTACTCTTTTTTTTTATAATACTTTTCCAACATTGTAGTTTACCAAAGAGACCACAGGGATTACTTTTGCCAAAAAATTGAATTATATTCTTCTTTCCCTCATTCTGTTCCATCTTTGTCTGCTGATTCTTGACAATAATCCAACACCTTTTACTCAATCAAAATTTAAATATTGTATTCAGCATTATTTTTCTTTTATTTTTCATCTTATTTTGGTAAATTTCCATTTTATCTACCAGTAGAAACATTCTGCTGCCTATTTCAGTATACTTTTTTTTTTTTTTCAAATGTAAAACTAAGCTTGCAAATATTAACTTCTATGACCCATGTTCCACTGGTACAAGAAAAATATTTTACAAATTCTAACTGAAGATCAAAATGAATACAACTGTATTCAACAACAAGCATCACAGAATTAATTTTGATTTGAAAGAACTTTTAGTAATTTTCTAGTTTCATTCCCTTCTCACACCACCTTAAATTTAGATGAATTTACTCAAGACCTTGTCCAGGGCAGTTGTGAATGTGTGCAAAGATGGAGATTTTACAAGTACTTTTGGCAGCCTGTCCCATTGTGTTACCACTTTCATTGTGAAGATCTTTCCTGTATGATTGGCTGGAATTTCTCTTGCTGGAACTTGTTACGATTGTCTTTTGACCTTCTGCTGGAGACCTGGCTCCATTTTCACCATAACTTCTTATTTAAGTTGATGATGGTGAATTGATACCCTTAGCTTTCTTCTCTTGGATCTACATGTACTGAACGCCCTGAGCTTCTCTTTTTATGTTTTGTGCTTCAGCTTCCTAACTATCTTGGTTGCCCTCCTTTGGACTTACAGTTTTTCAACATTTCTTATATATTTGGATGCAGTGCTCCTGATGTAGTCCATTAAGGATTGAACAGAATAATAATTTCTGATATTTGGGTTCGACAATGACTTTTCAACAGGTTGTCACTAGCTTCTGAAATGCTGGCTTGTTAGCTTGGAAGTTCAGGATAGATTCCTGGTTATTTGAAACTGCCATTATTCCAATGAGATAAAGAATTACCTCTTGCAGTAATGAAGCCAATATGCACTTTGGTATGTCAACAACTGCTAAAGTTTGAGTCTATGACAAGTTCCCTCAAAATCAGTGTCAGGCATATTTTGATGATCTCTTTTATATGTTAAATGTTTCCTAGTCGGTAGTACACATTTTTTTCATACCAAGTTTCATGAAAAAATTTCTGTAATTAATATTATTAAGATAGTCACTGAAGCATTGTGCACTGTTATAGCCATAATTATACTCTCATGTACAGAAACACAAATATATTACAAAGTGCCATGAAATGCCTTCTTCTGCACAAGTGTAGTCACTATATAAGATTTTCAAAATAAAAATGAGAATTTCTTTCCACACTGATTGAGCAAGTAGAAAGAAGTAGGAATGTTTCCGTCTTTCACATCATTTTAACCAGACCTCTTTAACTTACTTTTGCATTCTGAGGTATTAAGACTCAAGGACTAGAATCATCTCTCCCAAAGGATAATTCTTTTCAATAAGGTACTCACAATGCTACATTATTAAAGTCAGAATTTTATCTTTGTATCAGTGTTATCTAACTAAAAGTAGAACTCGTATAATTTTCATACTTAAATCTTCATAACCAAGGCTTCTGGAGGATACACAGTAGTGCTTACAACTTTAATCAATGGAAACTTGAGATAAAAAATATCAGCTGACTTATATATTACTGACTTGTGATAAAATTATCTACGGAGGACCAATATAAGGAAATGGGAGGGTTTTCTGGAAGCTTGCCAGTATTCAACAGCCTGGCCTAGCTTTGATTCTAGTGAAAAATGTATTGTAATTTCAAACTGATTTAATTTTGAATCTAGAATGAGTATTTCAATCACCAAATAATTTCAAATTGTCTATGGCTATTGTGTCACTGGCATACTGTTCATCTTTCAGAAAAAATTTTTCTACTATAATATCATCCACATATGCATTACAGTTCTGATCTCCAGGACCTAATTCTGCCATTTCTGACAGAAGTATTCCCAGGCAAATTCAAAAGGAAGGACTAATAGATATTTCAGATGCCCACTCTCCAAACACAAATATTTTATTCTGGATTCACTATCATGTTTTCATAATTAGTACAATTTCAAAATGAGCAGATATGTTTTCTTGGAAATTTCCAACATATTTCCAATGTACTTTCTAGGCTCCTGTTGTAAACCTTCAATTATTTTCTTCCTGTTGGTTTGAATATACTAAAGTATTTAAAAGAAAAACAAAAGTGGTGAGGTGGTGTTAACAGTCAAACCTGAAAGTATCCTCTTCAGTAAGAAAACTTTCTGTTTGGGCAATGGAATGCTATTTCAATATCTCTTGGTTTTATCACCTATAATGCTTCATTAATTATTTAATTGTACTCACTAAATTAGAAACAATCTAAAATATTTAAAACACTAGTATATTATTAAAGTAATTAGCAGGCAAAGCGTTAGGTTGCTCACCAAAGCATACACTTAACAACTCTAGTTGTCCTCAGCCTGTGACAAAAATACTGAATAGAGCACTTTCTTTCAGAACAAAGAAAAACTTGCAAAACACTGGGCAGCCAGTACTCCCAGTGTATACCACATTTCAAAGGCTTCAGATATTTATTTAGTTAAAATGTGGAGGATTTCTGTCTATTTCCTCCTTTTCTTGCTTTGAGCAATTCTAATGTAGCTGGTCTAATGCTTTGTTTATGTTTGTTTGTGAAGACTGTATATTGTGTCGAGAAATTAAAGCCATTGTTATCTGGCTGCAGCTGGAATCTCTACATAGATAATATTGAATAATATTTAATAATTATCTTATTATTGGATAATAAGATATACAAGTAATAAGTAAAGTAAGGACTCTAATTTGGCCCATGGACAAACCTGAGAACTGAAGTCTCATTGGATTTTGATAATGAGTTGAAAAAAAAAGAGGACTTTGGAGATAAAGTGTGAAATAAGTGTTTTCACCTTGTATTTCTGATTCATTAACACTGGAGTTACCAAGTGATTAAAGTGTATTTACTAATATAAATTTATGCAGTTATTTCTGGTCTTTTCTAAAGTTTGTGTTTGCTTGTATTTGAAATTTGATAATTTGTTGTAAAGAGAGGTGGAGCCTTTAGAAGCTGCTGTGTTCACAATATACTTTTTCCAAGGCTAGAGGGACTAGAAAAATCATTACTGAATTTTCAATGCTTCTCCATTTTTCACCAACTGGAAAAATGTTTGTATAACACCATGATAACATCATTCTCCTGTGTTTATCAGACCTCTATTTGAGAGGCTCTTCGTTACAACAACGGAGAGAAACATGGCAAATAGTTTTGTGACTTAGCTGTAAGCATCAGTAGGTCATGATACTGCCTCAAAAGAGAGAGACAATCCCATCACAGAATAAGGTAAATCTTAACATCAACCTGGAAGCTGTATCATCCTCTCTTGAGTTCCAGGTCCTCAGCTGACTAAGCTTAAAGTTTTTTTTCTTCCCCCTAAACTGGAGTACCAGCAATGAAAATGTTGCAATAAACCTGCATCAAATATCAAGTACTCAGGTATGCAATAGTCTCCTAGACAGAAAATACTTTGACCCAAAGCCATTGCCTACTACAGGCTGATGGGTTTCAAACTTTTTCTGATTTCCAGAAAACCACCCTTGCCACTCACTTAGTAGGCCAACAGAGGAATAGGTCATCCAAGGACCAAGGCAAAGCTTGTGTCTATCTTTCTCATGAGCCCAACTTTTAAAAGAACAAAATCTTCTTACCTTAAATTAAACATTTTGACATTTTTAGTCAGAATTTTCACTAGATTTCTGAAAAATCCCAAGCTAACTTTTTGCAAAATAACTCATTCACCAAATAAAATGCACTCAGGTACATTAGGAAACATAGTTCAGAACTGATGTAACAGAGAGCTGTTACACAGACATCAGCAGAGTTATATTCAATTTCTACAATGTAAATTTAATGCTGTGACTTCATATTATGACATTACAGTAAGTGCAAAGGTCTCACAAGGAGTAATTCTGTGTTTTTCCATGGATTCAAATTAGTTATTTATCTACTTTTCAGCAAAAACATTAAACTGCCCTTCATAAATCATAGCTTACTGTTCATAAACAGAAATGAAAAACAGGATTTCTGCACATGTGGAGTTATCTCATATGTAATGAATGTGAGAAGAGCCAGCACTAGGAAGAAAAATAAAAATCCACTCCTTTAAACCGTCCAAGCCAGTACTACAGTCTTTTTATAACTATTTCAACATAGACAAATGAAATACACCAAACTCTTCTTTCTTCCTGTTTGTACACACAAAAATAGCATGTATATGCAGGCCATTATGCCTAAAATATTTAATATTTTTTAAAATAAAACAAATATGTTACTTCAATTTTTGTATTCACATGAAAGAGTTTCTATCTGTCTGTAATCTGCTTGAAATACTTAATGAAATAGTTTGCTATGGAGAGTGCTAGAAAATAGTAGCTATGTCCCTATTATCTGGTCATAATAAAAATAAAAACATTTAGTTGTTTATCTTCCACTTTATGTAAATATATACGAATACTACATTGGGACAGCAATGAAGAGAGCCAAAATCGAATTATACCACTGTTCTTTATGGAAATACCTTATTTTCAACACTTGTTAACATTCTTAGCTGACTCCACAAAAAGACTGGATCAAAGTTAAGGCCCTCTTCTTGTAACACTATGTGTATTTACTTTATATACTCTTAGCGAGTTAATTAAACTCCTTCTGCAGATATTCAGTGGAATCTCAGAAATACTGAGGACCAGCCAGAAAGCTGATAAAAGCAAACAATTGACATAGAAAACCAATACATACTGGCCAGGTATGACCAGTAACAGAGAAGATATTAAGTCATTCATAAAAATCTACCAAAATCCCAGTGAAATGCAAGAGCTGAAGAAGCATAGTACCAGAGAAATGTAAGAGAAAATTACTCATGGGGCTTAGAAGGAGCAAATGTTCAGTAAATTTTTTTCCCACATTCAGGAAAAAAAGCAGATTGATGTACCATACAAAAATTATTTTGGTATATGTTAGAATTTTGGGTTTCTTAATAACATTTATTTAAAAAGTCAAAAATCATAAGTTTAAAATTTTGGACTGTTACAGCATTGAAAAAGTTAAGCACTAGCAATATCTCTGAATTATGGAATTGGATAGGATCTCATATACATTGTTATTCATTTTTATAGAAATCATAATGTAGTGGAAAACATTTAGAATTTGTAGTTGAGAAAACGGATGGAGCAAAAGCTGTACAAGATAACTGAAGATGTTAGGTATGCTGTTTGCCACCAATGAACATGACTCTCTTAGTAGCTTGCAGTAACAAGAATTATTTAGTGTTTTATAAAATATACAGATTAAAGGTCAAAAGATAAGTTTCGCAAAAATAT
Source organism: Hylia prasina (assembly GCA_013397195.1). Taxonomy (NCBI): domain Eukaryota; kingdom Metazoa; phylum Chordata; class Aves; order Passeriformes; family Sylviidae; genus Hylia; species Hylia prasina. The sequence continues at coordinate 60,565 of VYXD01015589.1, forward strand.
AGAAAACATTCTTCCTTTTCTTCCCATTTGTGCTCCACTAGCTTAATAATTCAGGGGTTTCTTTGTTTATCACTGATATTGATTCAGAGTAAACATGTGGGTGTATTGATATGGAATGCAAAGAGTAGAGATAGGTACTTTTGCATAATTAATAAGAGTGGCAGTAGTGTTTCAGAAAGAGGCCTGTCAGACATGCTATTTTCTTTCAGTGGTCACTGAAAAAAACAAAAAGAGCAACCACCAATGAGCTGGAAGAAAACTAATAAAAAAGTCCATATGCAGACATCTTAGTAAGTATGAGAAACATGGTGCATGTTTTCCTACTACCTTTCCAATTATCCAATATGATACTTTTTAAAAATAGTCCTGTTAAAAACCTAACACTCAGTCAATACTGCTAATGTGCTGAGGAATAGACTTCTGTGAGGTGTTTGAATTGGCTCCTCGGTGTAATGGTGGAGGGGGAAAAAAAGCACTCACAAAATCAATGCAATCACAAAATACAATAATCCCTGTATTAAAGGGATTAAAATTTGGATAACCAATAGACCACCAAATGTGACCCATAAATGAAGACTCATCTTCCTGTTGAGGTTGCTTCTAGTTCAAATATTCAGAAATCTGTCCTCACCCCATTGATCTTCAATACCTTCGTAAATGAACTGGAATAAAATATGGAAGCATTGCTTGTAAAATGTGCAGATAATACAAAAACTGATGGAGAGAGAAGTTACAACGGTCATAGGTCAGTTATAAACCAGGCTGATCTGATTCATACAGTAAAGGTGGCTCATTTGATCAACATGAGGCTGAAGATTGCCAAATGCGAGGTCACACAATGTACAAAGAAAAAAATGTAGACTGTGATTACTAGATGAGAGATTGTATCATATAGCGCATTACACTAGAATGGCTTACCACAAATAATCAAACATGAGCTTTTCCATCCATACATCTATAAAAGAGTCTTCCTAGATGTATATACAATAACCATGCAGACTAGGGCCATGGTATGAAGTCTTCACCATAGAGAATAATCCTGGCAACTCTGCTTGAAAAGGGGAAATTAAAACATCAGAAAGGATTTTAGAAAAAGCCATAGAAAACTTTCAGAATAGAAAATTTGTCTATTGAAAGACAGCTAAGACACTCCATGTGCTACATTTATCTAAAAGTTTGAGTCTTCATTGTCATCAATGTGTCTATGTATATGCGAGTTTTCTTACAGTGAATGCCCCTGCATTTTATCAGGACAAGCCACAGAATCTTAATTATGGCATAAATAAGTGGGGAAATTAATAGTGGGCAAATTTTTAAATTCAATTATGATTTTTAAAGTGCAATTATTTTTATTAATAATTCACCATTTAAGCAACTTGTTCAGACATAGTAAAATTTTATCACCTGAAATTCTGATATCAAATTACCACCTTTCTGAAATATTTTGTGATTAAACACAAGTTACAGGGATGTTAAACAGCTTATTGAACAGAAAATTTTGTTAGAAAATCAGATTATTGTAATTCTTCCCTCAGGCCTTTAAATACTTTTTAACTACTTGGAGTTATAGGCAGATTTTTCTTCCATTTTGGAGCCAGTCTCATGTACTGATGCAACAGCCCTGGGATGCTGTGGCTTCCCAATGTGATGCCAGACACAGGATACAGGCATTACAAAATGACTGATAGATGGAGATGGAATGGAAGGCATGCTCAGGAGGGCTGACACTCACCTCTTCCTTTTCTCTTTACTGCATTTGCATACACAGTCAATTAAACTTTAGAAATATTGATGATTTTGAGATGCAAACATTTTTAAAAGACAAATTTGGTTATTTTTCTGATGTTCATATTTTACATTTATCACACACTAAATGAGAAGTGTTCTCTGGAAAAGAAGAGTTCATTTGGAAAGGACTGTCTAGTCCAACTGCCTGGCTGCTCCAGGGCTGAACAAAAGTTAAAGAAAAATATTAAAGGCATTGTCGAAATATCTCCTAAACACTGACAAGCTTTAAGTATCAACAACCTCTCCTGGAACCCTGTTCCATTGTTTGATCACCCTCTTGGTAAAGAAACAGTTCCTGATGTCCAGAATAAGCCTGTCACAACTTCGCACAATTTCCAGTCATCCTGTGGCTGAATCCCAGGGAGGAGACCAGCACTCCCTCTCCAGGTCTCCCCTAAGGAAGCTGTACAGGGCAATGAGATCACCCCTGAGCCTCCTTCTCTCCAAACCAGACAAACCCAGAGCTCTCAGCTGCTCCTCACAGGATGTGCCTTCCAGCCCTTCCACCAGCTCTCTTCTCCTCCTCTGGACCATTCAAGGACCTTCCCACCCTTCTCAACCTGTGGGGCCCAGCACTGCAGACAGGACTCAGGGTGACACCAATGCTGAGCTCAAAGGAGTGTGCCGCCCATGGTCTATCAGCATAAGGCAAAAACCCTCATTGGATATTTCTGCTCTTTCATGTTCCCTAATGACCTTCAGCACATAGTGGTCAGATGGTCAAATGGCTTTCTTGGTCTCCCTTTTGCTATTAACACATCTAAAAAAGCCTTTCTTCTTGTCTGACAAAACACTGACCTGTTTCAGTTCCAGCTGAGCTTTGGCCTTTTTTTACCTTCTACCTGGATTACATGAACCACATCTTTGTAATCTTTCTGCAATGCCAAAATTCTTCCATAGATCATGGAATTGCCTTTTCCTGTTGAGTTTCAAGAGGAATTACCTGTCCAGCCAACCTAATTTTCTTCCACTCCTTGACTTACAACAAACTGGGGCTCTGAATCATAGAAGTCTGGAATAGTGAAGGTTGGAAAACACTCTTAAGATTAACAGTTTACCTAACACCATAATGTTCACTACTAAAACATGCCTCCCAAATCTGCACGAATTTTGAATGTTGCCAAGGACGGTGATTCCACCACTTACTGGGCAGCTTGTTCCAACCTTTTGGATGATGAGCCTGACCATCCTTTCGGCAAAGAAATTCCTCCCAATAACTAATCTAAACAACCCTTGGTGCAACTTGAGCACCCTTATCTCCAGGCTAGACAACCCCAGATCCCTCAAGCAATCTTCATCAGACTTGTTCTCCAGACCCTTCACCTGCTCCATTGCTCTCCTCTGGACACGCTCCAGCACCTCAATGTCCTTCTTGTCATGAGGGGCTTGGAACTGAAACAGCATTTGAGGTGTGGTCTCACCAGGACAGAGGGACAATCCCTTTCCCAGTCCTGCTGGCCATGCTATTGCAAACACAGGCCAAGGTGCCATTGGTTTTCTTGGTCACCTGGGCATGGGCTGTTCAGTTACTGTTGACCAGCACCCCAAGGAGCTTTCCTATAAGACAGCTTTCCAGCCTGAGTGCCCCAAGTCTGCAGCAGTGAATGAGGTCGTTGTGACCCAAAGGCAGGACCCAACACTTTACCTTTAGAATCTCATACTGCTGGCCTCAGCTCATCTATCCAGTCTGTCCACATCCGTCTACAGAGCCTTCCTGCACTCCAGCAGATCAAGTCTCCCACCTCACTTGGTGCTGTTTACAAACTGACTGAGAGGAAACTCAGTCAACCCATCATCCAAGCTGTTGGTAAAAATCTAAATAGGACTGGCCCCAGCACTGAGCCCTGGGGAACCCCACTGTTGACTGATAACCAGTTGGATGTAGCTCCATTCACCAACTTTCCAGGCCCTGCACTACAGACAGCTTTCTACCCAGCTAGGAGCACACCTGTCCAAGCCAAGGAAAGACAGTGTCTCCAGGGGAATGTCTGGGGAACAGAGTCAAAACTTTAGTTCAGCCCAGGCAGACATTAACAGCCTTCTCCTCATTCAGCAGGCAGGTCACTTTGCCACAGAAGGAGATCAGGTTGATCAAGCAGAACCTGGCTTTTACAAACCCCTGCTGGATGAGCCTGATCCTCGGGCTGTCCTGTGTTTGCTACACAAGGGCCTGATTGTGATCTGCTCCATGACCTTTCCTGGCACTGAGGTCAGATTCACAGGCCTATATTTCCCTGGTTCCTTCTCACAATCTCTCTTGTAGATAGGGGTCACATTTGCCAAATTCCAATCAACTGGAATCTAGCAGTTATCCAGGACTGTTGATAAATTACAGAAAGTGTCTTGTTAAACATCTTCACCAGATCCGTCAGTACCATTGGATGGATCTTGTTCAGCCTTTTAGACTTGTGTATGTCTGAGAGGTGTAGCAGGTCACTGACCATTTCCTCTTGGATTATGGGGATTTACTTCCGCTCCCCATCCTTGTTTTCCAGCTCAGGAGTCTTAATACCCTGAGGATAATGCACCTTTCCCTTAAAGACTGAGGCATTAAGCACACCAGCTTTTTCCTCATTGCTTTTTCCTCATTCTATATCACTGTGATTTCCTCTGAATCCAATAAAGGATGGAGGTCCTCCTTAAGCCTCCTTTTGTTCCTTGTGATACTCCCTCCCAAACTGCCTGCCCCTTTTTCCAAAGGTGATTCTCTCTGTGTGTTTTCCTCTGAATTCAGACAAAACTCTCTCTTCGATCAGGCTGGTCGTCTTCCCTACCATATTGTCTTTCAGCACATGGGAACAATAACTTGCTCAGCTCCAGGATATTTTTTTCCAGTGGAATCTGCTGTCAACTACATTAAAAAGATTTGAGGTTTGATAGAAGAAACTTGAAATAAAACCCAACCTCTCTTCTCTTCTCTTTTGAATGATTTTTCCCCCTCTGTTTAAAGGAGAATCATTTGGGATTTGACATTAATCTCCCTGTTATAAACCCTGTTCTACAGGCTATTTATGTGTTTTCATAAATTGTTCAATTATGTCCATTAGGTCCTGAACACAAAACTAAAATATGTAAGTGCCTTAAGTGCAACCAGAGGAAATTTCCAAGTCCTCTGGAGCTATCTATAAAGCTTCACCCAAGCACTTAGGTGCCTATGAGGGTATAGACTTTTTTGAGTTTGGTTGGCTTTTATCTCTTTTTCACAAACATTTTTTCCTACCCTGCTATATGACTCTTTAATGCAGGATGAGTAAGCAATCCCTATAGCCAGGACTAGAAACCTAGGGTGCTCATGTCTTACAGAAAATTCTCCTCAGAGAAACAGATCTCCCTATAGTCTCAGCCTTTATGGTTCCCTGAAAACTGGATTGCCATTGTTTTTTAATTTATGCAGAAGAGATGGAAGGTGCCTTCCTTTTATGTAGGCCACAGAATAATGCTAGGCAGCTTTTTGGAGGCAAGAAACATGTTTTGAAAGGCTTTAGGATGAAGGAAGTCTAGAAGCCACATTTTTCATTTCCTAGCATCTCAACCACTACCATGGCTCCTTCCATCTTTTCAATGCAAAAGAGTGGAACACTTCCATTTCCAGCCATTCCTGTTTCCATCCTGTTTCCAGAATGAATGGCATGAGAAGCTTTGGCCTGTGAATATAGGTGTTGTGTAACCTCTCTGGAACAGGGGAATAAGATAACCTTGAGTAACTTGCTTGTGAGGTGTACTCCATGTATTAACAACCATGTTAACTGACTGCAATCTAGGGATCTGACTTTTCCTATATGTTATATGGGGTGTGTAGATGGCTTGTTGATGACTACCTGAACTGAGCAATTAAAGGGGAAAAATGGAAGGACATACATTTCACTGACAAGTCTGCTTTTGTTAATCTGGACCTTTGTGTTTCAAGGCAATGTATACAGCCCAAACAAGAAGGTTGTATTTCTCTCCTCTTTTGGGCAGGGCCAAAAGAAACTAAAGAGGACTTACAGTTTAAAGTTGTTTACCATAAAATAAATATAGCAACAACTATCCTGATTGAAAATATAATTACCACATCATTCTGGCTGTTTAGAAACCATCTCAAAACTAATAACTTGATTAATAAATATGTAAAGGTGAAGAAAAAGTATTTGCGTAAATAAAACAGCCCAGTACAAATAACTATAAGTTAGAGCCTGGAAATTAAAAACTAAAATTATAGACAGCAAGGTCTATAAAACACAGCCAGTAAATTTGGTTTACCACTATTATTGTCAGGATAATGTAACAAACAGATGGATGATTTAATATAATTTGGTTAGCTAATTTTAACAGGCTTGGCTACAAGTGTTAACTTATTTTTATATTTGATTTTTAGTGTGCTTTTACTGTGCTTGCTTAGCCCAACTTGCACAATAAAAGCTCAGATCTACACACAAGTACAGCTGATGAGATGCTGTTACCAGAATATCATATAGTCCCAATTCAAATAAATTATCTTTTTGTCTCCTCCTCAAAAAAAGTCTTTGGTCTTGACTTCTGTTTTTGCAGTTCATAGGAATTTTTGAAAGCCACCACATCACTAATGGGAGTCAAAATGACATGCAAACCTATGCATCTCAGAATGCTGCTATGCAAGATGTACCAATTAGCTGACTCAGCAGGTGATATTAGATGTAATTTTTAAGTCTCCCTGTGGTAAAAAACCCAAACCCCAACAACAACAAAGTAACCTTCTTTCTGATTAAATACTAAATCTGCATCATTTTCAGCTCAAATTAAACAGTACAGGATCTCAAAAATATGAGTTAGGAAAGAAAGAGCACCATTACATGACTCAGAGAAGTAGGTACCTGCAGTTTCTATTGAACTACGTGCAATTTGTGTTATATTACGTGGGAATGTTTCACTTTATCAACCCTAGTAATCACCTAGTACTTATTTGAGAACCTATTTAGTAATACTCACCAAAATTGGTTATTAACTTTAGTTACACAAGATTATAATTCTTTTTTGTAGAAATAGAATGAATCCATAAACATAAAGTATTTTGAAGTAACTATTATAATACCAAGCCACTAGAAAAAGCTGTTTGACTTCCCACAATGATTAGACTCATTACAACTTTTAACTAGAAGAATGTTTCTGAGTATTTGGATTCAAGAAACACAGCTGCCTAATCCAGATGATGCGAGGTAGTTATTCATGTTATTCATAACTTATTATGCTTTATAGATTTTTGTCATTTTTACTAGAGTCTGAAAAAAAACCCGCCAAACAAACCTGAAAATGTGTATATGTATATTTACAGCAAGAGATTTATGTCTGCTTGCACTAATAGAACTTCCTTTGATTGGTTCAAGCTAAAAAACAACAACAAAAAAAATGTTGACATCATGTAGGGGACAGTAGCCTTGCTTTCCTATTTTGTTTGTTGTTGTTGTTGATTTAATTTCAGTAGCAACCCTCTATTATATTGTAGCCATAAAGAAGCAAGCAAAATGGTTTTAGTTTCAAAACGTATTTTTCTACGTGGTTCTGTTTTTAGAGTCAATATAAGAGGAGGTACCCACTGATTTTAGTTGGACATAGAATAGATTTTCAAACCTTCTTAGAGCACATTAGGAGATTATTGCTTGCTCTTTTTAACAGTTTCTCCTAAGAACTACTACTAATATAATCTGGCAGGCATTCCAAAAATAATTTCCATTAGCCAATAAAAGGCAGTAAATATTTAACGAATATTTGCAAAATTCTTGAAGCTCTGCAGCATGTAAATGAAATATTGGGGGTTTTTTTCCATGAAGAAGTGAAAAAATGTCTGATAGTGTCCATTAAAATACATCTATATATATTAATATATTGACTACATTTCCAGAAGACGAGTCTAATGTATTTTATGTGACCCAGCACTGAAGGAATGATAATCTTCTTCTTTTTATTATGAAAATCTAACAAGAATGACAGCAAGGCTAATGTTACAGGCAGATGAAAAAAGTAAATCAATTGCTTGATATTAAATGAAAGAAAATACATAAGTGAGAACCAAGTCCTACATGTCTTAAAAAGGAATCTACAATGAAATTAACTGGAAGAAGAGGTAAAGAGGGGAACAGTGTTTGCTATGATGAGAAAATGAACTGCAAAACAACTTGTCAAATATCCGCAGGAATGACAATATTGCATTTGTCAAGGCCACAGTTCTGTTGTTTCTGAGATCAAGAAGAGTTTGAATGATGAAAATAGAACTGTGAAATAAAAATAAGAGGGTTTGGGTTTTTTTTTTAATGCTTCCCAGAAGAACGTAACAAAACTGAAACATGGTTTGATTATGAAAATCATTGTAATTTCAAAAATCCCCAGCAGGCTGAAAGGTGGTTGGGGATGATCAGACATGATGGAAAGCATGATCAGGGATGGGAGATGATTGAAACATATTCAGTCTTAAGGCAATAGCTGATCATGAAAAGTTACCAGTACACATACTAGAGGAGAAACTGATATCTGAGCTACTGGCATAGAGAATTTAGGTGTATTTATGCTTCTGTGTACCCCAAGTGAGGGAAGTAAGAAACAACAGAGATAAAACATTGTATACCATTCACAGCCCACTGTAGATGGGGCGAGAAGCATTCCTTGGAGAGAGAATGAAAGAAGAAACAATTCAAAAAATACAGAAGCTAGAGTCAAATACAATCAATTTCTTAGTAGATATAATTATTGTAAATTTGGTTTGATTAGAAAAAAGTCATTATAAAAATACACTGTGAAAAAAATAAAAAAACCCCAGATTTAAAGTAGGTTTGAAATACACTCCTGTAGAACAGTGACATTATGCTTAAACTCAATGTATTGCAGTCAGAGGCTTACCACCTAAAAGTCCTATGTATCACTGTATAATTTACAGTAGTTTTTTTATGCATCATTATCTTAATAGCTATGCCCAGATCATTACAATTTATTGTAGGATAATTTATGCATGTTTCAGTACTGTTTTATGCCTCTACTCATTGCCGGATTAAGAATTAACCCAGCCTGAAATTGGGTTTTGCAGACTCCATCCTAAAGATAGGAATAGAATGGAAGAAACAGTATATAGGTTTTTTTCATTGCAAACATCACCATGACAATTAGCACGGTGACCTGTCAGGAGTCAGGCTGACCCAGATGTAAGGTACTTGACAAATTGACCTTCAGCTTTTAGTTTTACTATTGCAGATGTGATAGTGCAGGATACTCCCAGTATACTAAATGGCTTTTCTGTAATGGAGAAAGAGCAGAACGTGGATCTGTCATCTTTTGAGAACTATATTGACTTTTCAGACTGGAAAACTAGTGAGTAATTGGTGTGAATGGAAGGTCACTCAAAGTCCTGGATTAAAAGAAACCAGTCCAGAGTGATTGTCAATTGACTGCTCATTAACTGAGAAGATACAGTACTGCAACATTTTAAAAAGTAATCAGCCTTATTCTGCCCTTAGCTACATTTGTATAACTCGGGGAATATGCAGATAGTCTCATAATTCTTGAATTATGCTAGTATTTATTGTCGTAATTTATCATACCCATTTACTTAATCATTTTCAGTGTATTTTTCGACCCATAAAAGGTGAATAGCAGCCCAAAGGTCCACATTTGTTATATAGTTGCCAAAAGTTAACAACTGCTTTGTGAATCTTCTTTGCTCTTAATGCTAGACCCAAAGGGTAGGAATTTTTCTACTGATTTTAAAAAGCTATCCTGTCTCTCAAATATGTGTCTGGAATGCAGACAAACATCTTCTTATATGTAAATACAAATATTGAATAAAGTCCTAAAAACAAAGAAGAAATGTCCAAGCCACCCAAAGCATGTAGTGAGTTTCTGGGTACAGATTATTTTTTATTTTGTAAATGCCTCTTAAAAAAATATAGAAGGCACAATAAATATTTTAAATAATTTGGCTAATGTAGATGTATAAACTCAAAGAAGAATATAGAAATATTGTTATCAGTGAATAACAATTATTTGGTGGGTCACTTCATTAAAGAGGACAAAGTACTGCGCAGTATTTACACTGCAAGCAGTATTTCCTTCCAGTTATTACCATAAAGAAGTTAATGTAGCACAGCTTGCCCTGGTATGCCTGAATAATTGTTTCAAGGCAAGGTATTGGAAGGCTAGATCTAATAGATACTACGATTGAACTCAGTCAGAGAGCAGCTAGATGCATTATTGATTATGCATCTGCTTCAGAGTCTTGCAGTTTGCACATCAGCAGTTGCACTAAGTAATAAACCTAGAAAAGTCTTAACATATCTTTTTAAACCAGCTAAGCACATATCATTTATTCCAGCAATTAAAAATATATATGGTCATGAGGTTACCACAATGAAGGATATTTATTTAGTTCAGTACTTAGGACGTCTATTAAATACTGCATTCTCAAGATGACCTCTAGCTTCCACTCATTAGATAATATCAGGCATTTTTTATTAGGAATTGATGTGTTTCTTTTGCACATCACTGCACAGTGGATAATTTAAAAATAAAAAACACATTGGTTAAAGGAATAGAGTATGCTATTAGCAGCCTTTGATCTGGGAAAGCTGCCAGTCTAGCTGGTGTTAATTTAGCTAGTATATAAAAGAAAGAGCCTATACCTTCACATTAGCACTATTTATTTCACTTCTATTAGGATTTTCCTTTTCGAGATGTAGAAATTTTGACTAATGGAATGCTTTCGCTTCACATTTAGTTTATTAGGGAATAATATCCTGACCCTGAATTCCTTCATCCCACTTGTTCAATAGTTACAACTTTTTAAGAAGGAATTCTTTGTGGCTTGTTTTAAATGCGCTTCCTGGAAATCACCCTGAGGCAGTTCTTCGGATGTTCTTTTCTCTTCCCCATCACAGACCATTATCTTTTGATGGGAGCACATTTAGCCCTGACATGATAGCCTTTGCCTAAGCCTACAAAGTGTACCGTGCCCCTTGAGAATAATAGGAACAGAACTGAGGAATCCAGGATCTGAGGATTTTCAGTGAGATGAAGGGACATAAATTCAAGGAGTGTGTTTTGGATGGGGAGCAGATAGTAGAACTAAAACCTAGAACAACAAAGTAGCAAAGATGTGTGGTGGTCTCCCTTCTTAGCTGATGCTGAATACTTCAGGCAGCTGATAATCACTTAGTGCTCCATCACAGAGGTATCAGGGCTAGACGATCAAAATGTCTGCTGGGTGACTAGTCAGTGTAAGGATCAGGACAAAGATATGCTGACGAAGAAAGTCAAAGGGCAGTTAAACCCATCATTTGGTTGTTCTGACGGCTAGAATTTTATTATTTGTGAGACAGATTAAATTTGAAGTTCACCATAGTGTCAAAAAGGAATTAAAATTGTACCCTCAAAACTGAGATATCTTAAATGGGTCGATGCTTCTACTCCCGTTTCTTTACTTTATATAACATAATTTCAGCTGTCTCCCAGATATGTTCTTTACTCCCTTCTTCCAACTATTACACAGGCTGTCCCAAAAATTCAAAGTGCCTCTTTTCCTACTTATCCAAGAAAAGCCAGATGGGTAGTGCAATTCCATAGTGGTCTGTCGCTTGAAAGAGGTCTAAAAGAACAGAGGTTGCAGCTATATCTTCCATCCTGCCACAACTGAGGAAACAGAGCAGTGGACAGGGAGGAATTGAATACGGATTCATGTTTGAAATTGAACCAATTAGGAGTTAAGCATTCACTTCAGAACACACTTCCGTAAAGTAAAGTTGTTAACTGTGATTTTTTATTATGGGTTGAGCTCTTGCTCCCTTCGTCAGAACTACAGAAAACTCCCAAAGATCTGTAATGTTGGCAGTTTTGTGGGGACAGGAAAGAGAATTCATTTGAAGGGACACAACAGAGTAGCCAAAAAATCAGAGCATGACAGGAACAAGTCTCCTATAATGGCTCTGTTTGTATCTCAGACACCTCCTTTGATGGAATTTTCACAGCAAATGGTATGGCTCAAGACATTTAAACCCTTTGATCATAGCTATATATACAGCTATAACCTTGGAATGAAATTTTTCAAAATTCGTAGGAATTTGTTATTGGTGCATATAACAGAAAGAAACATTGCAGATAAGCAGCATTGCCTGAGGTCAGACATCAATCCAATTAGCTGAGGACTAGGAACAGCAACATAATGTCTGTTACCAGAGTCTACTTAATCTTTAAAATGCTTCTTACAAACTTTAATTAATTCTGACTATATGTGTTTGTGATATTTAAATATTGTGTTCCCATGTGAGAGGATTTGCAGTGACAAAAGGAAGGGCTTGACTTGCAAAGGTACAAAGCAGCCTAAGACCTAAGACACAGGTTGTCTCTTACTGGGAGTTTGACAAGTGCCTAAATGCTTTTAATGCCCTTCACTAAGGTACTTAGATAGTTTTGAAAATCTGTCTTCCTGTGTCTTGCCTAGTCACGTACCACACCGGAGGTAGTCAGACTGGGGTTAAGTGTGTCTCAGAGCACCTGCACTGATAATGTTCCCTAGCACACCTAGAGATAAGCTGTACCTTTTCCAAGCCTGGTACTGTCCTGAATTGTGACACAGAAAGTTGCAGCTCAATTAGGCTCAGTACAGCTATCCTTGGGCTGCATCTACATGATAACTTACACCACATTTTAATTCCAAGAAATTCTTGAAGCATTTGATATTAAAAATATCTCAAAACCTGCCTTTCTAGAATGTTGGCTGAAATTACCACTCCTACAATACTGCTGACTCGAGTTTGTCCTGTTTCTTTGCGTGAATATAGTGGGGGACTTCATTTGTGAGAGACCATGAAGCAAACAGCTGCCCACAAGCCCTGTTTTCAGTCACTCTGTACCTTATCAACTGTGCCCTGCAGCCATTGCAGAGGACTGCCATTGTCATGTACTCAAATCCATTGAATCCTCTTTCTGAGATCCTGTTATGCTAAAATATGTTTTGTGTAATTGTAAGTGTTTGATCTCTTTTTCTCTGGAATCCCATCAGACAGAGTCATGGCTGTTTGAGAAAAACAGGCATGCAGATAGACTGTAAATACTGGAACATGATGGGCCATCAGGAGCACCTTAGTGCTGCATTGCAGTCCTTAAAACACAGATTGCAGTAGTTCTATCCCAGACACTTGCATCTCTGTGGGCAGGGTAGCACATCTATTGCACAGGGTGCAAATATCCTCCATATAGTGAAGGCTTGAGCCAGAAAAGGAATTCCTACCTTTTTTTT
>VYXD01015589.1:73596-89871 GCA_013397195.1 Hylia prasina
TTTTTTCCCCTCCGTTTCCTGAGATTTCTGTTTCAGGAAATAATATACAAACAATAAACAACACAAAAGCTCTGCCCGATGTTCAATTGTGAATAAAAGAGGGCAGACAGCCCCTACTATAACATTTCAACAGAGCCTTTGGACAACATTTAATCCACTCTGTGAGATCCAGCTGGAATCTGTTTGGTGTGCCCCCAAATCAGCTTGATAATGAGCTCATAACAGTTTGTTGATAGCAGACTGGCTCGGATTCATAAGCTGCTTGTCATTATTTCATAAGTGATATACGAGTCACAGATTTAAATAAATTCAATATAAGAAATATTCGGGAGCCAATAAATCTGACTATTTCTTATGAATCTATCCAAACATCTCCTGCACTGTCATTCTGCTTTTTCACATTTTGCTAAGCCCATCTTCTTAGAATTTACTGTATATGCAAAAACAGCAATGCAAGCAAGATGGTAATCAGAGCATAAAACAGACACATGCACTCTCCTACGTATTAATAAGTTAGTGGGGGTGGATGGAAAAGAAATGGAAAATAAAACAGGCCTCAGATAATTCCAGAATGAAAGAAGTGATGTAATGCTCAAATTATAGTTCTTTGAAGTAGGCTCTGGGTGAACTAAATACATAGCACATGGCGAAAATTGTGTGGCAACTGCTGTGGTAGAATTTGTCTTGATTAAGACTCCATATGAAAAGATAAATCTTTCTAAGTAGAAATAGGAGTTCAGTGAATTGAAGCCAAAAATTCAGCATGCCATTTGAGTTCAGGAAGTGAAGTAAACATGAGTTTGCATAATGTATTAAAACCACTGTATTGCATTAGGAAATACACAACATCTATATACTCTCTGAAAATAAGATAGAGCAGTTGCTAAACTTGCTGTTTAAATTTTAAAAAATTAAGGTCATATTTATTCAGACTGTGGTCTTGGCATCCCTAAAATTAATTAAGATCTTTTTGTTGTTTTGTAAGGGTTATGTTTCTGACACAATTTGTATCCTCCATATCTAGAATACACTGCATTCTACCATATTTCTACCCACAGTACTGTGGGGTCATGGTAAGAGAATGAAGTTTCCAAACTGGCTTTAGTATGAGCTGACTTGTTCTTTCTGACCAAGGTGTGAAACCCTGCTATTACTGACTGCAGTTCATAGATGGGTTAATCCCGTGTCAGTAAAGAATTTAAGCAAAAAGCATTTTCTTACAAAGAAGGTAAGTGCAAACCCTTAATTAAAAAATGCTCAACAAACAGAAACCCCCTAGTGATTTATCCACATATATTGAAAAGCAAGACCAAAGCAAGCACAGCTTCATACCCAAGGCAAACCTCTGCGCAAAAAGATTTGGAAAAGATTTTAGACCAAATGTTTAATACCCATTATATACACTAATTAATACAGCTACTTTTCCTATTATCTATTACAGTTATATCTAATAACTGCATCGTCAACACTTTGTATCTGATAATTATGTGTGTAGTAGAAAAGCTGAGGCTGGCCATAAGTTTTGTGGTCAGTTGTGTATCCAGCACAGGAGCTGCCTCCAGGTCTTGACATTTCGTGCAAAGATTTAATTTTTTTTGTGTGTTGATGTAATTCATGGACTCTGGGACTTTTTCCATTTTTTATGAAGGAGTGACTATTGTCCCATCATCAGCTGATCTAATTTTAATAAAAGAGTTTGTTTTTAATATTACCAGAAGCACTTCATTGTTGAGATTCATAAATTGAAAATTTACATTGTTTTTCATCCCCTCTAAAGCCAGGAGGACCATATTCTGTTTATGTATTTATTTGGTGCCTTAAACTATAAACTTGACATTGGGGGAAACAAACAAATATAAGCAAAGGATATTTTGTGCTCTTCTATAGGTTTTTGGGATCTTTTGTGGTCACTTGTTTGCAAACTTGTAAATTTGATACTCCAAACCACTATTAACTAGGGATGACACTGAAGCAGAGCATTCATAAGAATACACTAGTAAAGATTTTAATTTTGTTTAATTCAGAATATGCAGGCTGTAACTTGTGGAGCTGTAAAGCAGTGCAGCTCCATTTAATTTAGATGAGTCACAAAATTTGAAGTGCCTAGTACTATAGTCTTAGAGTTTTCATAGAATCACAGAATATCTAAGTTTGGAAGGGACCAGTGGAGCATGCTTGCTATTTAATATTATTCTCTGTGTTAGAATTTGGAGAATTGTTAGGCAGATGGATGGTTCCAAGGACCTTCTCACCACATATACTACTACTCAGTCATGTTTAACAAAATTCACACAATTAGCACCTTAACCAAACGTTCCCCAGAATTACAATTGTAATATGGCATTAATGTGTTTGTTGTCACAGAGGGAAGAGGCAACCACACCATTACATTGCATCACTTAGAATGCAATGGATCAACTTTAATCGTGGGGTGGGTTATGGTGGTGCCTCCCCTTCCCCTCCTCCTCGGGCCTGCTCTATGACCTCGGTGGTTCCTGAAAAGCCTGGGCTGAACAAGCTGAGCACTCCTTCCTTTCCTGTACCGGGAGGTTTTGCATGATAAAGGTGGGAACAATTCTGACTACAGCAGTTGCCTGAGCAAGGTGGGGAACAAAGGATAAGCAGCCGACTTGCTTATCCTAGCTAAATCATTTACCTGGATTGTCAAAGTGTAGTCAAAATGTAGTCAAAGTGAAATAGCACCATTGTTACTGGATTTTTTGTAAAAAACCCCAACCCTCCAGTTACTAACTTGAGATACAGCAAGGATAGAAACTTACGGGTGACTAAAGCAAATCACCTTGTGACCCTGTGAAGAGCAGTCTTAAATGAGGCCCTCTGAGTTTTCCTAGGCTACTATAGCTGCACAGTAACTCCAGGTGGGATGATTCTTGGAGCTCACCATCATTCCTGTTTGTGAGAATCAAAAGACCACTGCTGACAGTGAGAAGTAGGTTGAATCTTTCAGGCACAACCCATGCCTGCAGAGAAACATCAGGAGATTTGACATGAGTATTTCACTGAACCTCTGGGAAATTTTTGATGGGTACTTTTATACACTTTACGTAGATGAATAAATTTCTCTGCCCCTGTGTGTGTGAATTGATTATGGAATGAACGTTGTCACTGCAGATCTATAACCAAGTTGTTGTCTTAATCATAGTAAGTCCTGTTCAGTCTGTAACTATTAAATTAGTCATTGATTAAGTGCTGCTAAACCCTTTTGTATGAGTTTCCTATATTTTTGCAACCATACCTCTTTCACCTTCAATCTTTGGTAACTCCTGTCTCTATGTAAATCATTCTTAGTTGATTCTAATCAGATTTTTCTATGTATGCTTCATCTAGGTCATAAGCAATAGAGTGAACTTTTCCATAAAGCTCTGTTAAAGTTTCAGATTCATAAATTTATATTAAAATCTGGGTTTTGCCATTACCCTTGATGGTGATTCTTTAAGCAGCCTAACTGCTAATTCATGACAGTAGGCTACCCTTTTACTCATATTCCCCAATTAATAGTAAGCCCACCTCTGCAAAGAAGATCAGAATCTTTGGTGAAGCTATTTAGAAGGTGCAGCCAGCCCATCAGTGTGGGCTTGGGTGCTGTGGGTGTCACCATTCATAATCCTCCTCTGCCCCATTCATGGCGCTCTGGATGTAGAGGCAATATCCTGTTACACACCCTATTTCTCCTCTAGCTGTGCGCCCAAGGAGGTCCCAATGGCTGTGGCCATTCAGGAGACGACAATGTCCTTGGCATATAATATTATTTTCAGCCAAGATGGGAAAGAAGGATCCAAGGTTTTATGCCCAGGGGTCTTGCACAAACAAAAGAAAATGTTGTTTTGTTTCTAAATGAGCAGCAGCAACAAAGATTAGAGCCCAGTGACCATAGTGGCGTGCTTAATGCATATGTGTGACAAGAACAATATGCCAGTTCTTAATGAGAAGCAGAAATTTTTGGCTCTGACAGTACTGCAAAATTTTCAAGTCTTTACAGCCACTTTTAACATGAGAGGCATATGTGATGTTTTCCTCATCTATAGCTACAAAAGTACACACAGACATCAAATATACATGTGAAAAAGGGGAGGAATGATGCATGTATAACTAAACAGACGGTGTGGTGATGACAATTTGTAGGCTACATATTGAATTTATTTAATTTAATAGACAATAGCCTGTCCTAATGTTTTAAGCCAACAAAGTATTTCCTGGCTCCCAAATGTTAGCTAAAATAACTTTTTTCCTTGTTAATTTCCAGTTCTTGGCTGCGTTTTGTGCTAATTTCAAACATATGTCATATACAAAATATGTTAATTTTGAAAGCCAAATCTGGCAGGAGATGATTGTTGAACTGGCATAGAGAGGTTTGGGACAAACAGACAAGCTCAAAGGTGGCAAGACGCATTTACAAACCACAATGTGTATTTTTTAAAATCTTTTCCAGCTATTTCCATGCACACACAGACAAGAATAACAAAGGAAAGACAAATGGTCTGTAAGAAAATTTCAATATGAAATGAAGACACCTTTAATTTAGACATCTGCTGCATTTTAATTTATCCCATAAAGTTTAAAAAATCAGAGTTCACTGTTTTATACAGTCCTTAAATACCATAGATGAAAATTAGAGTAATTGAAATGTGATGGTGTTTATAATATATATTTACACTTTACTGAAACAACTGCTAGTGAAATTGGCCATAGAAAGGCAGATTGTTATGATTTTTGCAAAAATCCTATAGATTACCGTCAGTTCAAATCAGTTGCACTTCACTTGTTCATTATGTTGCTTTACAGAATTATCTTATCAAAAACACTCCATGAAATATTCATGTAACTTAAAAATAATCTCTCCTCAATACTGACCCCTTTATGAGTTTAACCCAAAACTTATTCAATTTCACAGTCTGTTAACAGTCATTTTATAAATATTCATTTATAAATATTCATTGAAATATTTATATATTTTTATATATGAAAAGATATTTAAATATGGGAATAAGCATGTATGTTTAATTCTTATACTACTACTGCACTTATTTGTGCATACATATTGAGCTGATTGTAGCAGTAAGACTTCATATCATTTAATACACTCAGCGATTTTGATAATGATGGACAATTCTAAGAGATGAATCTTTAAATAAAATTAAATATAGCTGAAAACTCAAGTGTAAAACTCCCTCAAAAGCATATAATAATGCAGGGTAAAAGAGTTCTATAGTGAAAGACTGAATATCTGAAGATAAAAATATAATCTTGACTCTGTTTTATTAGTTAGATGCATTACAAACTCAGATTATGGAAGCATTTGTCCTTTATCCTATATTTTCTAATTCTTTACTTACAATCCCTTTTCTGTGTGATTTAAGCATATATGTTTCTTAAAGATCTGAATTGGAACAAAAGAATGTGTTAGAATTTTCCTTGGTTGGGCATCTGAAAAATTTTTGTAGGAAGTATTGACAGGGCCCAGCATTATCACAAAATACCTATCTGGTGTTAAACTATCTAAATAAATTAAAAATTTTATTGTAAGAGTAAAAACATAAGAAAACAAGATCATAACATCTAAATTAACTCATTTACAATGAGAAAACCACACTTTCTGACCTTATAAAAATGGAAAGAGTGAAAACAAATATATATATTTTTTTAATAAACCAAAACTGTTCTCTCTCAGAATATTTTGACTTCACTAAGACTACATTTTTAGGCAGATAGCTATTGCACTCTGCAAAACAATTGTTCATCTCTCACCTAAACTAAGTAATGATCTCCTTTGAGAGCCAAGTTATGAATAACTTCTGCAGGTGGGCAATTCCACATTTATTTCTGCCTATACCTGTTGATATCCTGCTGTCTCAGACAGATATGATTTCAATAAATGCTGAAGAATACACCACTACAGATCTTCTGTCTGAACAAAGGCAGAAATTATAAAAGAAAGAACTGACAGAAAGACTGTCAGGCTTCTTTAATCATTTGTCTGGATACTGAGGGAAAACAAGCCCAGGCGATGGTGTGACTTTTAACATAAAGCAATTTCTGCAAAAAGCCTGTTGAAAGATGGTAAATGGAGTATGGTTACTTGTCTTGGAAATCTATACAAAGAATTACCTTGCAATCAGGTGTTATAGGATGGTTACTTAGACATCAGGCACTATACAATGAAAATAAAGTTATAGCACTGGACAATTAAAACAAACAACAAACAAACACCAAACCAACTAAACCAACCAAAAATACCTAAACCACTGTAAAGAAGCTTTGATACATAAAATGTATGAAATATAGAAGTCTGATTGAGAAGGCCTAAAATATAGTTAAGTGCAACTCTGGTTCTTTTAAAATTATACCAATAAAAGGTTCTCCCAGAAGACTGGTTGTATTCTGTACCTTGGACCAGTATCTTAAGTTCTATACCTTAAATCTTTTAGATTCCTCTGTGCTCAAGGGAAAGAAATAAACCTCTTCATACGGAGATTTGTTCTGTCTCTCTTGGACTGCTATCCCAAATGCATTAATTCCCTTTCTAGTTTACATTTCATTCTTTAAATATAAAAAGAGAAATTAATAAGATAACAAGAATACAAATAGCCCAAATCAGACATTCACTGCTGAGATAATTAGAATTACTGCAGTTCCGGTTCAGAGGAACTGGTCATTTGGACATGGGGCAAGAAGACATTTATGCCCAGTATGTAAAATGAGAAAAACACTTTTCACTTCAGCTTTCCTCTCAGGACTCAAACACTTAAGTGGTTTAGCATTGAATTTGTGGATGTGGAAATAGCAAGTCTGTGGATAGAACAATTCTCTTTCTACAGATATTAAAAATGCACTTCATACACTCACATAGTCTGTAAAAAATGGCAGGGGATGGCAAAACAGAAAGAGTCAGCAAACAAAAGCACAGTGGCCTACGTCATGAGGGCATGGGTAAGACCTTTACTGTCCTCAGGCAGGGATTGAAGGAAGTGGCATTCAATACTCAGAACAGGGATAGCTCAGCTATTCTTCTGTTAATTCAATGTAAGTTTTGCTTTTTATATAGGATTTATTCTTCTTTACTCAAAGTAATTGATCTCTTGTTCTGCAATTTGCACTCAGAGCTAAATAGCAATTAAATTGTATCTTCAGAAAGAGATCCAACTCAAAGTGAAGCAAACACAGCTTTATTTTTGTTTATTAGATGGAGAACACGGGAAACTTGGGAAAAAATTAAGAATTTAGCTGATACGTTACAGAAGGAAAAATATTGCAGAAATCAGATTTATCACAGATTAATTGGATTTTAAGCTTACAGAATTTTTTGGTAATATTTACACTCTAAGATTTAGATAATGCGTATCTTCTTATAAATAAATTTCATGAAAGTCCTGTTGCCCCAAAGAAAGAGATGAAACAGAATTTTTTGTTTATAATAACTTAAAGTAAAATCTTGATCCTGTGTGCATTTATTTTGGAATCTTAACTTTACTCATGGGATTGAAAATACGATGCTTTATAGACAAAATTATCCATAAATTCTCATTACGGAACTTCTCTCATATGCTTATACATTTGTTAAAACCCAGCCATGTGGGCTGGAATTTTACAAACTGAATGTCCATGGCAGACTGCTCTCAATAATCTGTTCCTCATCATTTCTCTGAAAGAAGTTCAGAGATTTGCATTATTTCAGAGGAGAGATATTATCTTTTTGCCTTAAAAGAAGGGTTAACCTACCCTTTGAGGAGCTCCATTGTCCACTTTTTGGGACAGTTACTTGAACCTGGGATTCAATAAAGTTTTTTATACCATGAAAAAGGCAAACTTATGGTAGGAGTTCTGAGACAGCGTTGCTGTATGTTTGACTTTACAGTCTTAATGATTTTTTTGACCACTAATATTGCTGGGTTTTATTAAATACATAGAAAATGGGGTTGTGTTCAACAGTTCCATTAGCAGTTCCTAGAGTGCACAGTTGGTCTTCAGGAAAAGACTTTTGGGAGATATTGACTGTGTGTCTGCTTACAGATATACAAGATATGATTTTTCCCTCTATCAGCCTCTTTTCAGTAATGTTTAAAAATCATCTGTTCATATCATAGTCATTTAGGACCTCATGAAACATTGCCCTCTTACTTCACCAAAACCACAAATTTCAAAGATAAATACAAAATATTATGCAGCAATAAGAAGACAGTTCATAAAATAAGACATAAGAATTCAGCAATCCTATCTTTATTGACTGAGACTTAATGCGAAGTGATTATGTATCAAGATAAGTTAGCATGTGAGAATATAAGGAACAGATAAAATTTTCTATTTCTTGTCAGTACAAACATTGTTGAGAGAAGAGCTTTTTGATGATGTAGAACCGGTTTTTATTTGGGCAACTTTAAATACATTTAAATGTGTAATTAATTTTTATATGAACACGTTTGACATCAATAGAAAAATGTCATTATAGAGAGCAATCAGTGATTCTTGTATTTCAAAGAGGTTTCAAGCAAAGGTGACAGATTTTTGCATGCTACCCTCTTTCAAAAACACTAGATTAAAAGGTGGTGTATACATTCCTCAAAAAAAATTAAGAAAACAATGTGTTCATATAGATTTAACTAGATTGTAAATTGCATGTTTTTAATGGAACAAAACATTTCCCTATTACAAAGTTCTCACAATATATTGCGTCAGCATTATATCAGAACAACTTTTACTAGCAAATTCATGTTGAAAATTTTGACTCCTGGTGTTTCAAAGCACCTAATGAACTTTTGAATAGTGTGCTGTTCAGTTTGGCATATTATAAGCACACATTGTATAAGGTTTTTCAAACTTCACATACATACACACATGATGCATTTAGTTTGTGAATATCTGTGCATTGGCAATACCATTGGCAGGTACCCTTCTGAAAAAAAGATGCTGCCTGCAAAGACTCTTCCTACTTTTATCTTTGACTTTCTTATTCTTTTTTCTTTTAAATCTTCTTTTTTTTAATTTTAAATTTCTGTATGTCCTTTATCCAGATAGTATAATTGATGTCTGATAAGTGGGCAGGGTAAGAAAACTCTCATTTGAAAATGTAAAAGATTTATTTATTATTATAAATATATAAAAATAATTTTATATATTATATTAATTATAATAAATATATAATAAATATAATTACTATTTTAAATAAAGTCAAGAATTTTGTCAAAACTTTATTTTAATTGATCTTTAAATTCTATTTTTCTGTCAGGTAGCTTCTATAGCACTTTCAATTAACTATATTTTATGGTTATATCTTTTGCACAGATTTCAGCTTGCTGTGCTATGCAGTGCAATGGTACTACCTTTACACAATAGAAGTCTAAAATAGGTGTTTACATCAATTGATTTCAAGGGAGTCACTGATCATAAGTGGCTTTTATTAAGTGAAACACAGAGAGCAGTAGTGACATTACCATAGCAGAAGAAGATTTGATCTCAGGTCACAGACCATTCTATTTTAAGGTACATTGTCCAATTCCTGCTGAAACACCATTTGAACTGTGGAAATTTTGGGAGCAGCACTGACAGAGCAGGTTTGGCTTTGAGAATGGTATTGTCCTCTTTTGTCCCAGGGTAAAAAAAAAAAAACCCTGGAGATTTTTCAGTCACTTTCTGTATGATTTTATAGCATATGGAGGTGTGTTTCTGCCTAAAATTCTGTAATTATGTTCTTTATATGTATTAATACTATTTTCTTATGAGTGTTACTAATATTAAGGGAACTAAACAACTGCTTAGAATTATACATGCACTTCAATTTCTGAAGCATCAGATCCCCAATCTTCTTTAATAATGGCAATTAGAGCCTTATTCAGAAAAATGTCAAAACAGCCTTATTTAGAAAAATCAAAATTATAGGGTTATTAAGTTTGGGAAAGGCCTCCAGGATGTCCAGGTCCAACCTTTGACTGAATACCAGCACACCAATTAAACACAAGCACCAAATGCCACATCCAGTCATTTCTTGAACACTGCCAGGGGAGGTGAGCCCACCAGCTCCCTGGAAAGCCCATTCCAATGTTTAACCACCCTTTCAGTGAAAAAAATTTTCCTGATCTTCAGTCTGATTCTCCCATGGTGTAGGTTGAGACTATTTCTACTCGTTCTGTCACCAGTTGCCCCGGAGAAGAGGTAAATATCTGTCTGGCTACACTTTCCTTTCAGGTAGTTGTAGAGAGCTGTAAGGTTTCTCTAGCACCTTCTCATCTCCATGCTAAACATCTGCTCTCTCAGCCTCTCCTCCTAGGGTTTACTCTCTAGACCCCCACCAGCTTTGTTGCCTTTCTCCAGACATGCTCCAGCAACATAAAACTTTTTGTGTCCAAGACTGAAAACTAAAAGATGTCTTGCAAATATACTCCTGCTCATTGTTTATACTTGCTAAATGAAGTAAGACTAAAGAACACCATAGAACAAATGGAAATTTTGAGGGCATGCTTTTGGGAACACTGATATTAAAATAGTTTTTTGATAACAAGTTCAGTTTGGTAGAGCCTTGCTATTCTGTGCCATAACGATCGCTGAGCAGGCGTCCTGTCAGAGGTACAGGATTGTTGTAGATAAGAGAGTTTGAGTTCCCTCAAGTATCTCGGTTTCTTAAATTAATACATTTAGTTTCTTAAATAAATATATGAAGGTAGAAATTTAATTGATCGTATTTTGCTTTTAGGTATAAAGCCATGAAAACTTTACTGAGGTTCATACAGTTTGGTCTGAGAGAAGAATTTCTCTCTAGATCCACCCTTTGCACCAAAACAACTGCAAATGTGTTTTTATTGGATGGGAGGAAATGTTTGTGCTGCCAATTCATATTCACATACAGTGTTGCTGTTTAGAAAATGTACAGAAGGCTGGAGAATGCTACCAAATGTCTTACAGAGGCTGTCATTGAACATGACAAAACTTTCACACCACTCCCTACCTACTGGAGGTGAAAACTACGTGTGCATAAGGGAGAGGTCATGAGGTTCTCTTGAGCTCTGCAGAGTGTGACAGGAGAGGTATAAGGTGTCCAGTGGGAACATCCCCTCCTTACACTCAGAGCAGGGCATGGCAGCCAGCTGGGTGTCCAGGACATCACACTTGGTCTGGCACACTTGGTTTGCATACCACTGACTGCTATCCTCACACTGCCTTACCAAGTTGGTAAATTACAGGCACTTTACTTTTGTCCTAAAAGCCAAATTAAATGAAATATGTATCATCTGTGAGCTGAATTCTAGGCTGTCATTTTTCAAAACAACGGGATAACTAAAAGCTTCCACTTTTTTTACTTTCTCCCATGTTTTACATCATGTTCCACGCAGATGGAGTCTCGTGGTAAGCTTCAGTAGAGAATTTTTTGTGCAGTTCTTCCCAGATTCCCTCTGCCTTTGTCACTGTCATCCATTAAAACATATATACACAAATCAAAACAGTAAAGAGCAAACAAACAGCTGCAATGATTTAACATCCCTCATATTTCTTTAATTGGTAATAGGATTGTTGAGAGTCTGGAAGATCTATTAAACAATTTTTGATTTATAAACTGGGCGCTCTTATGACAGTAAGACGTCTAAAACTTCCTAGTTAAGAAAAAATGTTCCCTTCTATTCTTGAAATTAAAAAAACCAACTTTACCTTGTTTTAAGTTTTTGAAAATACTGCATTTTGATGCTTATTTCTTGGAGTTAATGTATTTTTGCACTGAAAAAATAGGTCATTGTAAAATTAAAATGGAAATTACAAATTCAGAGTGTTAAACCAAGACATTTCTCAGTCCAATAAGTTATTTGTTCTTATCTTTTACCTTGAAATCGAATTCTTACACAGTAGGTGTGACAACTTACAGCAATCCACTCCTTTAAAGCATTCTGGTAAACGTTTCTCTAGGAATTTCTTTGTCTAAATTTTTTGTTGGGGTAAATATGGATATTGCATATTTCTCCTGAAATGTGTTTTAAAACTTATCATCAATATGAAAATTATCACATTTGTCTTATGTATACACTCTGAACCCAATATTTTCCAAATCTTTCTCTACTGATTATGTAATACTGTTTTGAATATTTCAGAAGCACTCCTTTTTCACACAGATCATATTAACATTTTCCACTTCCCATATAAACACAGGGAATGAACACTTAAATAACCTGGATACATTCTCTAGCTTCAAGGAGTCATAGCAGCTCTCCCAGATATTAGCAATTTTTTGAAAAAACCAATAGATTTTGATTAGCTTTCAGACAAAGTGTGAAACTCCTTGTAATTCACATTTATGTTCTCCCACTACAGTGAAGGAAGAATAAATGTTCCATATTGAACTGATAATTAAAAAAGGAAAGCTTTAAAAGTTTGAGAACAGAGGGGTGAATTTCTGTATGCAGTGAGTGTGTTTTACATTTGATTGTGGTTTAGGGCTGCCAATTTTCAAAGAGAAACACTGCTAGGTGACTGAACTCCATAGATTTATATGTTTTCTTCAAAGTGTGTGGTAAAGTCTAACTCCTTCTCCTGTTATATCATTCAAGGAAGTGGATCAAGAGCTAAAAGTTCCAGCTAGTGGGCAGAAGTGTGCTTTTATTATGCTTGTATTCTTGTGACACAATTCTCAGTGCAGTGAGCAAGGGATTTGTATGAGAACTGAAGTCACTAAGTCTAGTTTCCAAGTTCTACCTTAAATGGTTTCATATGTTTGTCAGAATCTAGGTTACTTAAGGAATAACTGGAAAGGAAATAATCAAGAACATCGATTTTCCTTCTCCCTGGCTTCCCTTCCACTTCTGATATTGGGATTAATTTTTTTTCCCTTTCGTGTTCATGCTCTGTAGACTGTTAATACTGTTTCTTTCATTTTTCTTTCCTCCTGATTTTTTCTGGCTATCACTCTCTGAGTTTAATAGTTTTAATAGTTCCAAGGTAAAAAATTACCCTTTGGAATAAAGTCTACAGTTGCTCCTTAGTTTTGAATATCCAAAGGATTTTGGAGGGAAGGTATAAAAAGTATTATTTCTTTTCCTCTACAATTTTTACAATATATGCATTTTTATGTGTTATGCACATGTACACATGTACATAACTATGTACAATTAGAGTATTTACATGTATATGCTATTGTATTTGGTGTATGGACTGTTTAAATATAAAATATTATATATTATACTTATCAATATATATGTTAATAAAAATTCTATATTTGTCAAAGATTTAAGGAGTGGTTATGCCCATATTTTGGAAAATCTATTTCTATATTTTTTCTAGATCTCAGTTGACATGGCACACTGAGGGCTTAGTACAGAAGCTCAGAATTACCATAAAAACAGAGTTAAGGAAAATATTCTTAGTCTATACTGGATAATGTGAAGTTAATTGCTGTTTTTAGCAGGGATGCCATTTCTATGAAGTTCTTATGACTCAGATACTAAAATAAAATAGCAAAATATCTGTTAACTGGGTCATATGCATGAATTTCCAACTGCAGGAACATTTGACCAATGCTATATAAAATTTTGTACCTTCATTTCCCTCTCTGTGGCTATGACATTATTGGATACCATTTTATTAATTGTGCTGCTGCTGTATCACCATTTAAATTTTTTTGTTGCTTTTTTGGGGGGGTACCAAGAAAAGAAAAGTGCAC
Source organism: Hylia prasina (assembly GCA_013397195.1). Taxonomy (NCBI): domain Eukaryota; kingdom Metazoa; phylum Chordata; class Aves; order Passeriformes; family Sylviidae; genus Hylia; species Hylia prasina. The sequence goes on from VYXD01015589.1 coordinate 87,248, forward strand.
AGTTTTATCCAAATTATTGTTTTCAAGTTATATTTAAGATCAGAGAGACGCACCATATTGCTAAATGTACTAAGCATTGCTGCAAAAGTGGGTAGCAGTGAGACAAGAAACCCACAGAAAACTCTTAAAAAATCTACTAAAATTATCAAGAAACTTAGGGTCCACCTAAATTATAATTTTGAATACTGCTTCTAATCTATTTTTATGTACCTACACCACAGACCTATTTCAAACATAAATATTTCAATTTATAAAGCAAATAGGGAGAAAAAGTGAAAATAAGTCAATACAAAATTGGAGTACAAAAGATTTTCTTTAATGACATTTGATTTCATTGACTATAAAATTGCTCTTGGCTATGAGATACCTTCCATCTAACTTTGCCTGTGTCACCAACCTGATAGTACTCTACAATGACACATGTACCTGGATGGTTGTGCACCTGCACTTCAGCAAGGATTTTGACTATGCATCTCATAACAACCTCATATGCAAACTCAGGAAGTGTGGACTGGATGAGTGGACACTAAGATGACTTGAGAACTGCTGGAATGGTAGATCTCAAAGGGTTCAGTGGCACAGGGTCTAGCTGGAAACCTGTCACTTCCTGACATGGGTGGTGTCTCCCAAGAGTTCTATACTAGGCCCTGTGTTTAACTTATTCATCAATGACTGGGACAAAGGGACAGATGCCACCTCAGTAGGTCACTGATGACACAAAGCTGGGAGCAGTTGCCAGTACCCCAGAGGGCTGTGCAGCCCTTCAGAAAGGACTAGATTGGGTGGAGAGATGGGCAGAGAGGAACCTTCTGAACTTCAATAAAGGCAAATGCTGAGTTCTTCACTGTGGAGGAGTAACCCCAAGCTTCAGCACAAGCTGGGGAGTTATCTGGGGAAAGCAGCTCTGAGGAGAGGGACTTGGGGGTCCTGATGGACAACAAGCTGTCCATGAGCCAGCAGTGTGTCCTGGTGGCCAAGAATATTGTCCTGGGCTGCATCAGGGAGAGCATTGCCAGCAGGGCAAGGAGGGTGATTCTGCTCTTGTGCTGTGCCCTGGTGAGGCACATCTGGAGTGCTGTGTCCAGTTCTGGGCTCTTCAGGACAAGAGAGAGATAGAGCTCCTGGAGAGAGTCCAACAGAGGACTTCAAAAATGATTGGAGGGCTCAAGTTGCTCAGGTATGAGAAAAGTCTGAGGGAGCTGGACCTGTTCAACCTCGAGAAGGTAAGACTGAGAGGGGATCTTATCAAGGTAAGCAAAATCTGAAGGGATGCTCTTCTTGGTGGTGCCAAGCAATAGCACAAAAGACAATGGATAGAAACAGGTGCACAGGAAATTCCACCTAAATATGGGGAAGAAATCCTTAACTTTGCACATGACTGCATCGGCACAGATTGCTCAGACAGGTGGTGGATTCTCCCTCCCTGGAGATACTCAACTTCTGAACTTCAATAAAGGCAAATGCTGAGTTCTTCACTGTGGAGGAGTAACCCCAAGCTTCAGCACAAGCTGGGGAGTTATCTGGGGAAAGCAGCTCTGAGGAGAGGGACTTGGGGGTCCTGATGGACAACAAGCTGTCCATGAGCCAGCAGTGTGTCCTGGTGGCCAAGAATATTGTCCTGGGCTGCATCAGGGAGAGCATTGCCAGCAGGGCAAGGAGGGTGATTCTGCTCTTGTGCTGTGCCCTGGTGAGGCACATCTGGAGTGCTGTGTCCAGTTCTGGGCTCTTCAGGACAAGAGAGAGATAGAGCTCCTGGAGAGAGTCCAACAGAGGACTTCAAAAATGATTGGAGGGCTCAAGTTGCTCAGGTATGAGAAAAGTCTGAGGGAGCTGGACCTGTTCAACCTCGAGAAGGTAAGACTGAGAGGGGATCTTATCAAGGTAAGCAAAATCTGAAGGGATGCTCTTCTTGGTGGTGCCAAGCAATAGCACAAAAGACAATGGATAGAAACAGGTGCACAGGAAATTCCACCTAAATATGGGGAAGAAATCCTTAACTTTGCACATGACTGCATCGGCACAGATTGCTCAGACAGGTGGTGGATTCTCCCTCCCTGGAGATACTCAAGAACTGTCTGGACATATCGCTGTGCAATGTGCTCTGACATGACCCTGCTTGAGCAGGGAGTCTGGACTAGATGTTCCCCTGTTGTCCCTTCAAACCTGACTGATTCTGTGATTCTGTCTGTCACTAATAATCACCATATAAAATTGTTACAACTTCCACAAGGAAGAAATCACCATATACTTTGTATATGATGTAAATAATATTAACTTCAAATTATAATAAATAAGACAGAAAAAGAATCCTGTGACTGAAAGTTAACAAAATCTTGTTATTTTATATTTAGGCACTTCATGGGAAGAAGCACTTTTCAAGGAAGAAAATCTTTTAAAGGAGCATAATTTTCTGTATTCACATTACAGTTTATTTAATAGACAAGAAAAGATGAGATCAGATCAAAATTCAGTGGAATTTCTGAATCACAGTTCTTATCTGTCATAAAGTTACAAGAAAGAGAGCTTTGTCTACTTTTAACAGGTAAAGATGAAAAAGAAGGAAAAAAGAGAATTAACTTTGCCAGCTATTGCAAAAATAAGAGGGCATGGGTTTGCTCACTTTT
>VYXD01015589.1:89932-112925 GCA_013397195.1 Hylia prasina
TTTAATGGAAATGGATGCTGAAATCCCCTGGAATTATAGCGCAAAAGCCAAAATCTGCACATCTGAACAAATTTGGATTCTAGCTTGGTTTACAAAATTATACAGAAAAAAATTATGTGTACTTTATTACTCAGTGGTGAATGGAGGGAAGCATGACTTATGCTGCAGATTAGCCAGAAAACAGTTTATCAGTTTGTGAGTCATCAAACTTTAGATGACGGGTACTCACTTTAGTGGGAAGCAACTTCTTAGGCCTGCTGAATGTTGGCTGGTTTTGTTTTACATGTGTTTATAACTGTGTGTGTTTAATAGAGCTCATATGGATTGATTCATATTTCTTTTTGATATTTTCTACCAGAAATTTGCTTTTTAGAAAGCATTTTCTTGAAGAATTATAACATTTTTATTTTGAGTTGTAAGTACTTCAATTCTCTCTCCCGAAAAAGAGAAGACTTTCTGTATTTTACAAGACACTGGAAGATAAGTAATTTTGCTTACTCCAGGCAAGGTCCCTGTACAGATCAAAACTCCTGAAAGGAATACAAAGGGTTGAGACAGGCTTTTGTTTGTTTTGGAGGTGAGAGATCTCTGGTACACTAGTTCATGTCTGGCTCCAGTGAAATGATAGCAAATGTTCTTTGAAAGGAAGTTAATATCAGGACTGAGTGGAAGAGAGTACAACTATGTCAGATTTTGCTCTTCCTATTTCAGATCCCATAACCAAAAGTAAAAATGAAGAATTGTTCCAGGTGGATACCGCTAGTATTTGGAACTGCTGACCTTTGTGGAGACCATACCTTTCACAACCTCTGTCCCCAAGTGGAGCTGGGAAGTCATGTTTTCTTTCCTTTACAGCTGTGCACTTAGCTTCTTTCCTATCCTTTAAAGGCGTGATAGACTAGACAGTGTTAAGGAAAAGCATCAGCACTTTGAGCTGAATTTGGGTTAATACTGCAGTTACCCAAACAAAGGATTTGGTTCAGAATGTTGTCAAAGTGAAACATTAGCAATAGGTGGGTTAAAGAGGCAGTAATGTTTTGACCCTGGCTGGGCATCCACCAAAGCCTCTCTATCCCTCCCTTCTGCAGCTGGACAGAGGTCCAGTCTATAGGCTGAGATAAGGATTGGGAGATATCTCTCACGAAATACCATCACAGACAAAACAGGCTGGAAGCAAGATATTAATTGAATTTCTTACTAGCAACATCATAGTGGAATAGTGGGAAGTAAAAGCAGACCTTGAAAACACCTTCCCCCCATCCTCCTCTCCTTCCCAGCTCTCCCTCCTATCCCCAGTGGTGCAGGGAGGTGGGAAATGGGGTTATGGTCCATTCACTACACATTGTTTATCCCAGTACATTGGTAGAGGAATCCTTCCCATGCTCCAGCATGGGTCCCTCACACAGGAGTCCATTTTACATTAACTTCTCCAGGGTGAGCCCATCCAACAGGCAACAGCTCTTAATTAACTTCTTTACTTCCATATGGGTCACTCTTCCACAGGTTACAGTCTTTCAAGGACCAAGAACAGACTGCTCCAGTGTGGGTTGTCCACAGGACCACAGATCCTACCAGAAACCTGCTCCAGCAAGGACTTGTCTCTCCACAGGTCTGCATGTCCCAACCAGGAGCCTGCTCCAGCACAGATTTCCCATGGGATCTCAGCCTCCTCTCAGACATTCACTTGTTCCAGCCTAGGGCTTCTCCGTGGGCTGCAGGTGGATTCTGCATCCTCCTGGTCGTCCATGGGCTGCAGGGGCACGGCTGCCTCACCATGGTGAAATGGAACTACAGCTCCTTCTTCACCAACCTCAGCGTCTTCAGGGCGGCTCTTCTCACATGTTCTCACGCCACCCTTCTCTGGCTGTAACTATATCTGAGCAATAATGGGAGAGGTTTTTTGTCATTCTTAAATATGTTGCCACAGAGGCATTATCACCATTTCTGACTGGGCCCAGCCTTTGCCAGAGGAATGTCCAATTTTGGAGTTGTCAAGGATTGGCTCTGCCAGACCTGGAGGAAGCTCCTGGCATCTCTTCACAGAAGCCACCTCCGCAGTCCCATCATTACCAAAGCTTGGCCATGCAAACCCAATACGGAGACTCAAGCTTACACCTGATTTTCAGCTCTTTGATTTGGATACCAAGAGTGAGATACTTGATTATGCAGGTATTCTGTGTGGAATTTTACAAAAGTTAAAAGCATCTGGTATTACAGGCTTGATACTTTGGAATTTGTGTCATTTGGAATTTGTGATCTCCTGAGATCACTGGTATGTCATTTTTATGAAATTAAATTCTACATTTTTCTACTTGTACAACAAACATCTTTTGCAGTTGGTTTGCTGTTTGGAGTTTTAAAAATATTTTTTCATTATTCTCTTGGAAATCAATTGGTATCACTTGCTTTAATGACAAGTTTAAACATTTCCAATATGCTACATCAATACATGTGTTTGTTTTTCCTGAACAGTACAAATGACTCAGACTAGTTTGTGTGAGATGATTACACCAGAGTTTCAAACTCAAGACGGGCTACAATATGTCTGACATATTTCAAATAAAAGGTGGGAGGCATGAATTTATAATTTTAGCTGTTGCTGAAACACATTACAGTAAGCAGAACTGCAAGGAACTGCAAAATGATTAACTGACATTGAGAAGTATGACATTTATTTAAATCTAGTACTGCGTTCACAGTTGCCTTGCACAGGGACTTTGATGCATATGCCAAGGTTATAATAATAATACTCTTAAGGTCCATTTAGTGCAAGGCTGAGCAGTCACAGTTCCTGCTCAGTTTACATCAAACTCAGTTTTTCTACTAGCAATGAGAAAATTGATGTTGCTGACACTATGAATAGAGAGTCCTGCTAATTGCTTGCAGGCATTTTCATCAGTCTTGTTTCACAGTAGAGAGGCTGTTCAAAGACTGGCAGTCTTGGGCTGTGAACACATAAATGTAAAACTTGGTATATGCAACAGGTGCTCTAAGTTAGGATGAATAAATGCAATTGTATACCAGCATGGAACAAATTCTAAAAATGTTACATGGTGTGCAAAACATTGGTGGTAGATTATTTGTTATCCTTGCTCAAAGGGTGACACTGACACTCATTTCCTGTGTCAGCAGCAACCAGCAACCAGATTAAATTGCTTTGAAAATCACAGAAGTTCATGAATGTAAAGAAAGACATCAACCATTATGCAGCGTAATGAATCCAGAATTGCAACGAATTAAATATGGCTTCATTTAATGTTGCTTATCCTTCTCTTAGGATATCCAAAATAAAATCTACTTAAAAATTCCTAGGTTGATAGACAACTAATTTGACATCTTTGCTTATTTTTTGACTTGTAACTTCTAACACTAGCTTTTTAAACTTTTATTCACAAACGTAGAAGGCTAGTAACCTGTTACATTTTTACACTATGGTTCCAATATAGCGATTTTCATAGTGTTATATATGAATCTGGTGTTTAAAAGAACCCCCATGTATTACAGCACTAGTGACGAACATGATGAACTGACAATATGTTAACAATGAGTTGGCAATGCCATGCATACATAATCTGCAGCCTTGGACTGCAAAGCCACATGGACAAAACCACAGGTGTGTGGTAGCTCACCAGGGCTAATATGGCAATAGGTTACTGTGAGCACATTCCCAGTGACAATTCCCCACCACTAAACCTCTGCCTCTGGCATGAATGCTCATGCAATATTGGTATCACCTTGAGTCAAATACATACTCCTGCTGTTGAAAACGTCTGTTTTATTCATTGCCATTCACCTTTTTTAAAACAGTATCTGGTCACACATCCAGTAAATATTTTCATCCTTTTTGCCGTATGTAGGGGGAATATTATTATAGAATCACAGGACCATTAAGGTTGGAAAAGACCTTCAAGATCATTGAATCCAAACCTTGACCAAACACCACCATGTCAACCAAGCTGTAGCAGTAAGTAGAACGTTCAGTCATTTCTTGAACACTTCCAGGGACAGGGACTCCACCACCTCGTGGGGAAGCCCATTACAATCCTTAACTTTCTCCTAATCCTTCTTCTCTTTCAGTGAAGAAATTCTTCCTGGTGTCCTCCTAAATCTAAACCTCCCCTGGCACAGAATGAGGCCATTTCTTCTTGTCCTGTCACTGGTCGGCTGGGAGAAGAGACTGACCCGTATCTTGCCACACCCTCCTTTCAGGTATTTGGAAAAAGCCATAAAGTCTCCCCTCAGTCGTCTTTTGTTCAAGCTGAACACCGCCACCTCTGTCAGCCATTCCTCATGTGACTTGTGCTCCAGACTCTCAAACATCTCTATTGCCCTTCCAGGCATACTCCAGCACCTCAATGTCTTCTTGAATTGAGGGGCCCAGAACTGAACACAGGAGTTGAAGGTGTTGCCTCACCAGTGCTCACTACCCTGGTCTTTGTGGCAATAGCTGCTTTTGACATGAGCCAGGATGCCCTTGGCCTTCTTGAGCACCACTGGCTCATGTTCAGCAGCTGTCAGTCAGCATTCCAGGCAGCTTTCCAGCCACTCTGCCCCCCGCCTGTGGCCCTGCATGAGGTTGTTGTGGCCCGAGGGCAGGACCTGGAACTTCACCTTGTTGAACCTCATAGCTCTGGTCTTGGCCCATTGATGCAGCCTGTACAGATTCCTCTGCACACCCCTCACACCTTTCAGCAGATGGACACTCTAACTCAACTGATAATTGCACTGCAGCTGCCCACCGTGGATGCATTCACCTACTGTACATTTCCTTCGTGTTTATAAATTCTGTTTTCTTAAGCCTGCCTACCTACAGAATATCAAGTGGATTTCAAAGCAGGATTAATATGTAGCTTGAGTAGCCCAATCAGTAGCAATCATCAATAATTCTTTCTCGACCATGAACCACAAGGGTGGGGAACTTGTGACCCAGAGACTGAACACAGCCCATGCCTGTATTTCTTCAGCCTCATTGCCATTTCTTTTTATGTATATTTATTGACTATTACTAGAGAACGTACTAGTGACTGTAAAATATAAGGCTTATTTATCCCTGAGCAGGGAGAGGGTTCCACTCCCCACCCACTGGTAATGTCAAAATAAGTATCAAAGATTAAATGAACAGTGGGGGAAAAAAAAAAAAATTCAATTAGTAGAGGAGTATCAAATTACAGTGAACTTCCCTCCTGGGTTCACTGCCCATAATAATGACTTTATTTAGAACTAAATTACTGAAAAGTGTCATTTAAAATGTGCCCTGTATCTATCTCAGTGTCAAGTTGAAGTAGATCCTTTGTGGAATGATAGGTTGGTTGAAGTGGATGTATTTCAGAGTTAAGTTTAGCCTTAAGTATTCTTTATAAACTAGACATTTAAACTGATGAGGAGGCTTCCAGCCTATTTGAACATATTCTCAAAAGTTGTACAGCCTATTTTCAGGGGAAGCAGTCTGCTCTCAGAGGGACAATGTGGTCTGAACCTCACCTGGACCTTGTCTTCAAGTCAGGAAACCAGGCATATTTTACAACTGCAAGCAACTTCACAAAGATTCTTCTTGTGTCTAAGTGATTCTTTCTTATACAAACCTTTCTGTTTTGTTCTTTAAAGAAATCCGGGTTGTCAGCTGGGTTCCTCAGAACACTTTTGGCAATATATTGTGACCAGTGTGTGAGTGCTCCCCTTCACTTGTAACGCTACTTCATGAGGCAAATGTAATGTAAGTAGGCTCAATTGCAGATAATTTTCGCGTTTCATTGCAAAAGTTTTTTGAAACTTTAATGACACTATCTGTAAAAGAACACAGGCTGGCATTTTTCCAGTCAGTATATAAATCTAGTATAGAATAGGCTAAATTTAAAAGAAGAAAAAAAATAAATTGAGGCTGCTCCCATTTGCCTGGGCATCTAAACATGACTTGTCCTGTTCTATCAGTCCTGTTAAAGTGTCATATCAATTTTTCCTACTTTCTCCTGGTTACTGATTTGTACATATTCCTTTTTGAAAATGTTAAGACATATCCATAGTAGAATAATTCCAAGAAAAACATGAACATTCTAGGTGACATTTTTTTACATAGAACTAAACAGGAGTAGGGTGGATTTTCTTTTTCTCTTAATTCCTCTGAAATTCCCACATACCTACTCTTGCTTAGAAAATGCGTACTGAAATAAAATTAATACTTGATTTTTACTCAGCATATAAAATAGACAGGCTTTCATTTCCAGATAATTATTCTATGGAAACATTGAAGAACAACCTGCATATTTCAGTCTTTGGTTGAATCTTTGCCATTTTATCTTGATTAGTCTGCATGCTGTTTTACTAGCCAGTGACCCCAAGAGAAAGAGGCAAAGCTTAAGGCATTTTCAATTTTGTTTTTAGAAAGATTGTAAAGATTGGGCAGATAATTGCTTGCTTGGAGTATAATTCATAGAATCATAGAATCATAGAATGGTTTGGGTTAGAAGGCACCTTATACATTGTCTAGCTCCAACAGGCTTGGGGCAGGAGCTAGACGTGGGCAGGAACCCATTTCACCAGATCAGGTTTCTCAGAGACCTCTTCAACCCAGCCTTGAACACTTCAACGGATGTGGTATTCCGTGCTTATTCAGTGGGTATGGATGGGGCATTGTCCTGATTACAGAGAAGAGGCAGAGTTTAGCACCATGCAGTCATCATAGTGCCTCTGTCTGGGGATACCACATGGACCTGAAGGAGCTGTCAGTCATTTTGGTTTTGGTCCCAGTGGTGAACACCTTTTTGAGGGTAAAACACCTCTTGTTATATATATATATATATATCTGTGTGTGTATAAACAAATAGATTTATGTATTCTTTTTTTCCATTAATATTGCTACTGTAATTGTGTCTGTGCTGTAATTGCTCTGTGTGTCTTATTCCATTGCTTTGTTCTTTTGCTTTTAATAAATTTTTACCCCAACCCATAGTCTCTGCTTTTTTGTCCCTCCCTTACCAGAAGGGGCAGGGGAAAGGGAATGATTTATTTGGAGTTTATTCCTCCTAGTGTTAAAACCAGCGCAGGGATCTGTATCCAATTCATTGAGTTCAACTAAGAACAAGATTAAAAATTGTAAGAAGTGCTGTGACACTTTTAATTGTATATCTCATGTATATCTTTTCAAGAGACTACAAATCCAAGACAAGATGTCCTTGCTATGAATGACACTGTGTACAATGTTTTAGCATAATCGCTTTGACTTGCATCAGGCCTTGGGCATTTAGAAAAATTACAGACACTTTGATATCTCTCTGCTTGAACACCTAGGCCCTAAACTTTAGGATATTTATTCCAGTAGGTGTATTTATAGTTCATCTTCTACTCTCCCGCTGAGGAGAGTCTTTTTCCACTTTATTTTTGGGCCTTAGTAAGACTATTTCCCACCTCCAGAAAGGCCTCGGAGCTCTGTGTTTAACCAGTCACACTGTGATAAGACCAAATAAAGTAAGGTTGTCAGATCAGGAGATGCAGGATTTGGGGAACTGCTGTGTAGCATTATGATGGAAGTGAGCTCTGAACCAGGGACAGCAGCAACAGCGTGGCGAGAGCAGAGCAGCGCACACAACAGGCCAGCTGACTCAGCAGAGAAGTTGCCTTTGCTGTACTTAGCACTGTGATTGACAAATGCAAACAAGCTCTCATTTGTAGCTGCTCTGTGGTTGCTGCTCACACACAGATAGCTCTTTGCAGCTGCAGAGTAATTCAGTTCAGCTTGACTGGGCTAAATCAGCTTAGACCACGTCTTGTTTGCATGGGCTGACAGCAGGCAGAAAGGTGGCTGTCATGGCTTGGCTGGCATAAGCCTCACATTTTCCCACCCTTCACTTCTCAACACGTACCGAACACTGACATACTTTTTAATGTGATTTTTCTCTAGCAAGATCTTTTTACCTGCTAGTTTTTTTGATTTGTACAAAAACATCTTCTAAAATTATTGCCTTGGTGCAGCATTGTACAAGATTTGACTAATTCAAATGCAATTACCAGTTTCCTCCCTTTAGTGAATGCATTCAGTTTTGACTATCTAATTTGAAAAATGTACTGAAAGAAAAGGAAAGGGAAGAGAAAAACATATGGAGGACAGGTGAGTGAGAGCAGAAATCTAAAAATAATTGTTTGCTGTTGTCTCAATTTGGGAAAATTAAATAAATTAATGAGAAAGATATTCAGATACTCTGAGCAGAATAAAGCAAATCAGAAGGCTAATACAGGGATGATATTTGAATACAAAACCTAAAGAACTTTGAATAAAGTAAAAGCAGTTATATATGTATATTTCAGTTTAGTTTTTGGTAATACCTTTATATGCTGAGGAACTCATTCCCACCAAAATTTACTTGTGAAATGAGTATTTGCAGAAATTTACACTGGATTTAGACTAGCTTTGATAAGATTACTGGAATAATCATCACAGGAATAATAATTACAGCAATATCATCTTCATGTTTTACAATAGAATCTGAGAACTTCACCTCTAGAAAACACTTTTTCATGTGGCAAGCTACTGCAAAATTAGCTATCTTTTGATATGTGTCTACCTTTCCCTCAGATATTTATAAATAGCTTGAGATCACCAAATCTCATGAACTACTATTTCTAAGGTTGTTAGGAGATTTAATATTCCTAAATTATTGAAACAATGAAGTCAGAGAAAGCTAATGGTACAGGCCATGACAACCAGTAAAATCACTGATTAAAATATTTAATCAACTTATGTACAAGATGGAACTCTAGATGGAGCAGTTCCCTTTGTTTGAACTTTGTGTGCTGGGCTGATAATGATTTCACTAGGTTAGTAACCATTAAAAAAATAACTGGCCTAAATATGATAACGCAATTCTGTTGAAACATTCAAACTCAGACTGGATTTCCTAAACAAGAACCTTGTACATTAGTATAGGAAAAAAACTTGAATGAATGTTCCCCTTCCTAAATTTATTATTTGAAATAACAGCGAAAGATATTTTATGAAATAACAAAATCGAGTAGTGCAGCAAAAGGTAATGAAATACTTCATATCAACCTACTTGAATATGATTTGCTCTAATTGCAAACTACTATTTAAAAAGGAGAAATATGAAAAGGGTCTACCAAAATAGGAGATTTATGGGAAGTAAAGTGTTGTGTCATGTGCCAGTGTTACCAAATTAATTTCAAGTGCCTCAAATCTCTGCATGTCATGCCATTTAGAGAAAAGCTTCATGTAGTCCCATTTTCAGTCCTATCTCATGGGAGAAAGATGAAGATCAGGCTTTCCCTTCTAAGTCCTTGTTCACAATCAAGATAGCCAGGAAAATATAGCCAGTTATCTCAGAGCTTGGACTTCTGGAGCTACCACAAAGAGTATGCCCCACATATTCGTACCCTCACCTGTGCTTCTCCAAAACCTTCTCAGAGAGTACACTGCCCTAACATGCTTCCAGAGAAGTAGTCCCATTCATCTAGTGTGTTTGTCCCCCTTCAATATCTGCAACAGTACAATCATTGCTGAATTAAAGATGTAAACCATAAAAAACACAAAACAACAAAATAAAACAACAATAGCAATAAAAAACAAACACACTCACACAAAATAACAGAAAAACCCAACCCAAACCAAAACTAAAATCAAAATCAAAACCAAGAAAGAAGACTAACCTCCTTTAGTCAGATTGCCTCTCTTCTCCTTGCAAAGCAGATGCAAAAGAGTAGAATCCACTTAAGTTCCTTTTCCTAATTAAACATCTCTCCCGGAAAATTAGATGCAAAAGAAATGGCCTTTCATACCTGATCTCCCAAGCCAGAGTTGATGCTTAAGGTAAAGCTGTTCACATTAGCATAATTCTCTTTCCCTTCAGAATGAAACTTCAAGGAAAGCAGCTATTGGAGTTGTGCATTTTGTTAATAGCCATTCCTCATTTTGAAACTAGCCTCAAGCTATATGAGCAAAATAATACCTAATGTGCACAAAGACCAGATGATGGGAAATTAAAAGAATCAATTCCAGAGAATATAAGATTCTTTGCAGACATAGAATAATGAACATCAACAAAAGGAAAGTTCTTGTGCCAATATGTAAAAAACCTGCAACTGAATGACAAGTATAGTTCTTTTAATTCTTTCATTTTTTTACTCTGTCCGCAGTCCTTTACAGAATTGGTATCATGGGCCAATTGTTTTTTTTAATGGAGATGTGAATTAATGACCTTCTGGATGATTTGATCCAATTGGCTATTATTCCATCCTGCCTGACGTGTATTCATTTACTATTGATAAATGCCCCACAAGGTTTTTTTGCTAAACTTTGGTCTATCAGTAGAATACACATTCAAGGAAAGAATAGGATTTGTTGAGCCTCTGGCAAAAATATTAGATTTGCAGACACAGGATGCTGAGCCACATGGCTAAATGTGATGCTGAGACAGAGGACAATCTATGGAATACTGTTTGCCAGTGGTTGAAGGCCTGAGTCAACAGAAATATTCTCTACCTCTCTCCTGATCTAGATGAATAGTGCTATTATGGGTTAATAAATTACATGACCTGATGCTATGATTTGAGCACATTAGTCACTCTACGTTCACATTCAAGATAAAATAAAGTGGGGATACACATTTTCTAATTGGGAATTTCTAAATCAATAGTTACTCTGCAAAAGGAGCTATGTTAACAAATGAATTTGGGTGGTTGGCAGAAAGCAAAATTATGCCTGGAAGAGCTTACAAATCACAAAGGAAAGCAATCACTTAATTTCTGTTGAGTGAGTAGCAGTTAGCAAGATAAACACTGCACTGTAGTAATTTATGCATGATTAGAACAAGGCAAAAGGTAAGAGAAATGCATGGGGTTTAATGAAAGTTTATGAAACACTGGAATATTAATTCTAGGGTAAATAAATAGTGGATTTTTCTCTGAGGACAGTACCTAACACCAGAATAATCACAATATAAAGACTAAAATTATTATTCAGTTTCTGTGAAAAAAACTCACAGTTTTGCCATTATCTGAATGGCAGTGAAACAGGTGCCTTTACTAATCTTAGCATACTGCCCAGCTCTGAAGTTAATCCACAGCTGAAAAGATCAGTCTAACTCTGCTAGATAAATTAAATCCAGTGAAAATCTAACCAAGAGGTGAGTTGATTCACAGACACAGATGTGTCTTGCACAGTTCATGTAGACAGGGCAGCCCATTTTAAAGAATTGTATTTCCACTGTCAAATTAACTATGACCTGAAGATTCAGGACTTCCAAAGTTTGATTACTAGAAAAGTCTCTTTGTTTTAAAGTCATATCCATTGCCAGAGTCATTTACCTGCCTCCATACTCACACATATATATTTGCACGCATGGACTAATATCACTTTTCTCAATTCTGTAAGGTTTTTTATTAGAAAATAAATGGGAAAAAAAAAACAAACCCTAAGTAAAAGGACTACTTCACAATAGGATTAGGGTCCCAGAGCTGTGAAGAAAAACATATTTTCATAGATCAAGTTTGAATATTGATTTAAAGTTTAGAATGTTATTTTCTTTCACTGAAACCATATCCAGTTTTTTAGTGAACATCCCAAATTCAGATGTAACCGCTGAAATTTTAAAAAATTTCTTGAAGGAAAACCAAGTTTTCATCATTTTACTTCAAGGTTCATAGAATCTCTAAATAATCACTTCACACAACACATAGTAAGTACTCTGTAAAACAGAGACCTACCTCATAAAAATGGGCCTGTGTCTATGCAGTGGTGTTTCTGTGCATCATTAGCTCTCACAGCAACCAAAGTTTATATAGGATTCCTCAAGGACAAATGATGTAAATTTTATGTAAGGTTCCTCAATGACAAATCATTGTTAATCTGAGTGTTGTGGATAATATCCTTATATTCATTAAGTTTAAACATTTTCACTCTCACTAAACTTTTTCAATCATTCTTTCACAGAATATTTTCCATACACAAAACATGCTCTAAAAAAAATGCTATGAGCATTTTTTTTAATGTGGTTCTAGAGGCCACAGTGCAGTAGAAACAGAGACTAGATGTTTTGCCTAAGAAGAAATCTAGACAAAGTACAAAGCAAGAGGGTAAAAAAGGATCATAAACAAGCCTCAATTTTCACACCTTCCTGAGATTGAATCTCTGATGAACTACTTCTTGTATTTTCCAGTTCTGGTTCTAAAAAGGAATGTGAAATTATCTGGATTTTGTGCTTTTCCTTTAATGGCAATAAAGGAAATGCACTAAGATAGATTTCTTGTAAGTGTTTGAGATATCCTATCAAAGCTAATCTATCTAGCTACCTGTCTCAAAGTCACAACCATGTCTATATAACTCTGCACAAGAATGCTCATGGTTTTCACCATACCAGTAGATATCTGAAGTCTGTCCTAAGACAGACTGTCTTGGGCTGAACAGATTTTGTCCTTGTCCTATTTAATGCATGCTACTGAAGGAGAAAATATAAGGAGGTAATGGCCCTTAACTTAAAGTCAAGAAAGGGCTTGGCCATATGATTTCTGCTAATTTGAGCACAGATTATTTCATAGCATTTGCCTGGTTTTGGTCACAAAACCCTGGCGTCTGCACAGGCAGAAGAGGCAACAATTGAGTGCTAGTGACAGTTGAGTAGTTAGTGTTTTCTCTGCTAGATGTCAGCCATGGTTGCTATCTGATTGCTGCAAGCAATGTTTTCCAAACAGTAGGCAAAATCCTGCCTCTGCAGGTTTCAATGGCAAAACTCATCTGACTTCAGTGGGCTCAGAATTTAATTTACTGACACATATTTTAAAACTCAGAATTTGCCAGAGGCTGACAGTCCTTCAGAGAAAAATAATTTTTAAAAAAATGTAGAACAAGAAGG
Source organism: Hylia prasina (assembly GCA_013397195.1). Classification (NCBI taxonomy): domain Eukaryota; kingdom Metazoa; phylum Chordata; class Aves; order Passeriformes; family Sylviidae; genus Hylia; species Hylia prasina. The sequence goes on from VYXD01015589.1 coordinate 102,787, forward strand.
AAAAATCCATTTCTTTCCTAGCAGCTAAAAATCTTTCAGTGCAATGAGTACAAGAGCAAATAATCTTTCTCACTGTATCTTAAGGGAGTTTTTAGTGTATATGAAATGTAGTCTCTCTTTGGATCACAACAGCCTGTTCATTGCATTCAGCCAAGAGCCACAATTCCTACCTACGCAATTGGATGATTTGTTATAAATGTTGTCTTGGAGTCTGATGCTGCTGATAGCTCCACTTCCCACCAATAAAGCCTCTTTCAGACAGGGAGATGAAGGTTTTAGTTCTCCCCCAGTGAAAGTGCTTTTGCCTTTGCTAACACCTCCAGTTTAACTATGAAAAATATTAAAATTATCTATAGTTAGGTAAGAGTATGTGAACAAATTAAAAAATACTTCACTCCCACTGTCACAAACCACAAGATCCAAAACACTGACAGTCTCTAGTAAGACCCATAATGACTGGGATTGGGACATTTTGTTTAGAATGGCTACAGATGCTGATAGTCTGGAGAAAGAGGTATGAACATATATCCCACCGAAATTTTTGCTTTTAGATGATGCAGAAAGGATAGGCCAGCTGTGACTTTAGTGACATCCTTTGATGTAAATTTTTATATGTAAATGGAACTCATGCAAAAGATGACTAAATACTTCCTCCTCGTTCTTCAAATATCACTACATCATCCATGAATAAAACTATTTGGTATTGCAGACCTTCATATGTTTGGGTTTTTTAATATTAATGACATAGTATCATCCATGACTTAGCTTTAAAATGTTCTATATAGTTTATAAGAAGCTAGAGCATGAGACAAGGTCAAGTTACTACAACTTAAATCTACCAGGTTTTGCCTCTAAGGCAGAAAAAAAAGCATTAAAGTTTTATTCATTAGTCTGTATTGGCTGTATTTTGCATCATAGGTTTTGAGTATATTACAAGATAAATGCAAAGAACTTATCCCTGAATAATGTTTTCTACAAAACTGCATTTTTAATAGCCCAGTATTTTGTTGGGCAAATAATTTGGATTGGAAAGGTAGAAGAACACACCTTTTCCCCTCTTTGAATATGGTAGCATAGATTTTCCTGCATTTAAAAAATAACTTTTTATTTTCATGAAATAAATATGAATTTGTTGCTTGGCTTGATGTTAATATTTAATTTCTTCCAATTACTTATTACTGCCATGCATAAAATTCATTAATTAATAAAAATATAAATAACAACAAATGTAAAAATTAACAATTTTCATATGAATATTTCTGCTTCATTTAATGTAAAGATTTTCATGGCTTAGGTGTATCCTCATGGACACAGAATACAAGTTTCACAACTAATTTTAGATCATATATTAGGATGCCAGGTTTTTTTGTAGGAAAGGCTTAACATTACTTGCTTAATTATTGTCCTCTCAAAAATTTCAATTTCTTCTAAATTGTGAGTTTATTCATACAAAGAAAACTATATAAAAAAACCAAATTGATCTACTCTGATTCCACAAGTCAAAACATAAGAAAATGAAACAAAGCAACAAAAAAGAAGTGTAAAATCTTCACCATTAAAAGACAGAAGGAAAATTGAAATCATATACATGTCTTTGGGTGAACACAGCAGATGTTAGTTCCTCCAACCATAATCCTCAGCATCAAGTACTCCTTAAAGACTCGGTGGGGAAGTGGTTTCCAAAATGCCTGAATTGTCATGATACTGTGTTTGAATTCTAACTATTACTCATTTCAGTTAGGCTCAGTTTCAGGAAATCTGAGAAGCTTTGAAACATATGTGCCTACACTGCTAACTGTTTCTCCCCCCACCCTCCGCCTCTTCCTTTCATTATCTTCTACCCACAACCTTTTCTCCATTTCCCTTGACTTCATTCAGCTTTCTCATGCTGGCATTCATAATGAATAAATTCACTGGTACAGCTAGGAATATATTACTGTTGAATATTCCCTGCAGCAAAGTTCCATCAAAATTGCTTATCACTGACAGATGCCCACTCAGAGATGCAAAACTGCCTAACTCAGTCCTCCCTTTCCTACCCAGTTTTGTGATATGTGAATGAAAATGGACGTGGGAGAATGACAACCTTTGCCTCTAAGGTACAAATCTCTTAAGTGTTCTAATTATTTTGATTCCCATCCAGTCTGCTGGAAGTTTACCTATTTCATGTGTGCTGGCACTCACCAGCCAGCAAAAATAAGGCCAGCTTGAATAACCTCATTGTTTGAACTGCTTTCCAAAATTAATACTCTCAGGACATTCTTTCAAAAAACAGGAAGGAGATGGGAAATAACACTCTCAAACCGTATGAATAGTTCTTGTTTCACTTGTGTTCACACACACACACACACACACACACATGCACCCCCTGTGCAATCCCAGGACTTTCTTGAGTGATGGATTCACTTTGCCTCTTCTAATTTTTTATACAAGAAAAGAAAATGTTTCTACTGTTAGCATCACTAAATCACCTTATTGAAAATTTGGCCATCACACAACAGATGCAGTATTCCAAACGTGACACTAATGTCAAAAGACCTGTTGCTATCAGCAGATGGCAAGGCATTTGGGATGTGCTGGTGAAAGCTTGCACATGACTTCTGCCTCTGAGAAATCAAGAGGGTGGACGTACCTTTGCACTCTGCCCATTTATGACTGCAGATTGTGCTAGGATGACTGCACTGGGTGTACAGAACATTCACCAAGTCATCAGCAAACATGACTACATTGACTTCTTGAACAGTTATTCATGCTAAAACACCCAGCAACTGGAAAGAGTTTCAGGCAGTCTTCCCAGCATTCACTGATATATGACCCTTGATATGGTCCCCTACAACATCCTTCTCTCTAAATTGGAGGCAGATGGATTTGATTGAGGAACTGTTTGCTGGATGTTAATTGGTTGGATTGTCACATCCAGAGAATAGAATTTAATGGCTCAATATTCCACTGATCTCCAGATCCACAGGGAGATCAGCATCAAATGGTGTCCCACAGGGGTCTGTGCTGGGAATATCTTAATTTCTGCTTAAATCTAGATCAATGATATAAAGAGTAGGATTGAGTGTAGTCTCAGCAGTTTACAAATGACATCAAGCTCATGAAGGACAGGATGCCATTCCAGAGGGGGACTTGAAAGAGCTCAAGAAATGGGCCCTTCAACAAGAAGTGCAAAATCCTGCACTAGGGTTGGGGCAACACCCTGCTATCAATAGAGGGTGTGGGAGAAAGGTATTGAGAGCAGCCCTGCCAAGGACTTAGACATACTGACGGATGAATAGCTAGACATGACCTAGCAATGTGCACTTGCAGACTGGAAAGCCAATCGTATCCCAGGCTGCATCCAAAGCAGTGTGGGCAGCAGGGTGAGGGAGGGGAATCTGCCCCTCTGCTCTGCTCTGGTAACACCCCACCAGCAGCGCTGCATCTAAAGGAACTTAAAAGAAAGACGGGAACAGAATTTTTAGCAGGGCCTGTTTGATTGGACTCGGGGTAGTTTAAACTAGAAGAGGGTAAATTCAGGCTAGATATAAGGAAGAAGTTTTTTACAATGAGGGTGGTGAAACACTGGAACAGATTTCCCAGAGAGGTAGTGAATACTCAATCCCTGGAAATATTCACAGCTGGGTTGGACTGGGCAACCAACTGAGTAACCTGACCAAATTTTAGATGTCCCTGCTCATTGCAGGGGCGTCAGACTTGGTGATGTTTAAAGGTTCCTTCCAACCCAAACTATTCTAGGATTCTATGATTCAGTGTGTTCATGGAAGGACAATGCACATACCTGCTGCAAGGCACAACCTAGGCCCTGCTTGTAAGTGAAGGAGAGGTATGAAAAACTGGCTTGTTGAAACTTAAAGGAGGAGAAGGTCAATCCTGCAACTGCGTCAGTCATGTCTATGCCACTATCTGGCAAACTTGGGCTGCTTTATATTTGTTGGGAAGGAGGCTAACAGGGTGAGACTTCTACCTGTTTTTGTTACATACAAACCACAAAAAATCTGCTCGAGTTTGATCCACTTTTTCCCCAGATATGGAAAGCAGCCACATATTCTCTTATCTTATTTTATTTCAAGACTGCAGAGCAAAGAGCTATCTCCAGAGAAAACAAGGTGCCTATAATTTTTTTACTCTGCTACAGAGGCCGAGTCGTAATGGGAAGCAGCATCCTTTTGCACCGAAGTGTTTTGCACTGCTTCCCTCTTTAACTAGGCATTTCTAGGAAAGTAGACAGAACTGCTGAAACATCCACAAATCCCCACTACAAAATAGATCCCTTCCCCGCTTTTTTTCTCTTCCAAATTTTTCCTCTTTCTTCAAAGCCAGATAAGGGATGTAAACTGAAGCAAAAAAAACCCCAAAAAAACACAAAAAACCCCACACATATTCTACATCTATCTTGTGGAAAGCACTGCATTCTGCATACTTATAACACTCTTGGTTGCAGCATGCTGTGTACCTGGGTTCAAAGTGAAGTTTGTACTTTTGTTCTCTTGCCAGTACTTTTGATCGCTTCCAGAAGACCGCCGCATCCTTCTCGGTCACTGTATATCTCCAGCATGCTGTGTATATTTGAGCTTGGAAAAAAAATATAATTTGAGTACAGAAGAGAGAGAAAAAAGAATTTATAAAGCATTGTTCTAGGCTTGCAGTACTGAGGAGACAAAAAAATAGGCATACATGAGCTCTTGTATTGGTTACGGTAAAGACAGTTTAAAACACTGAGTCCTCCAGACCCTCTTTTTACAAGCAAGAAATGTTGAAAACTATGGAAAATAGCTTTCTCTTTCCCACTCTATTTCTCTCCTTTCTTCCCCTACCCCACTGGCACCCCTATGCCATTAATTCAGCTCAAAGATATTTTGCACAGGTGTTTATGTAACTGTGATATACTGGGAAAATTCCAACTCAAATTGATTCAGCTCAAAGACCTCCTAACCACACTTCCATCAGCACAGTGGGGTGGTCTAGATCCATAGTAAATGGCCAGTTCAAGAAATTCTGCAGATTTTCTCTAAGTTCCTGAACCAGGCTACTTAGCACTGGTGTGTATCAATGAATCCATTGCTAGTAATGAATTTCCTGTTATGAAAAATATTGGACTGCTGAAGCAAGCAGGGTAAAAGCCCGAGTGACCGTCTTGCTGTTTCTTTTCCCTGTGGTTTACTTGGAAACACATCTCCAATTGTTTTACCATAAGCTAAGTTGGTTCAATGAGTTGCCACTAGACAATTTTAAAATGGCTGAGAAGGTTTTAAGTCCCAGCTATTTCAAAATATTACTTTGCAAGGTTGCAAAAAATTAATGTTAAGAAACAAGATTAGCTTGTATGGAAAAGGTATTTATTTAACATTATAAATGCTAAATGCTGAATCATTTTTTGATGCGGAATAAAAAAAATATTTGGGGAAATTGCTCTCTTGGCAAAGTTACACGCATTCATTTGAAACAAAGGATCATTTAAAAGCAAAATAAAGGAATCTGTGGTGCACATAGTCATTGAGAGTCTTTGGCTGTAAATTCTCCTCCCTTTTCTCTGTGGAAGCACATGTCTTTGCCTGCTGTTCATCAGCCTTGATTTTGATGGGGTGATTTTTAGTCAGCTGTCTCTATCATTTTGGCACAGACAAAAATCCTTTAAAAAATGTTACACTTCATCAAAGTGTATCATGAGACTTCACGGTCATTATCTCAATGGTTGCTCTGATGTGCTACAATTGGCAGGGCCACAGACGGTGGGGGGTGTATTAGAAGAAAGCCAGTGTTTCATGTGGAAAGCTGGCAAGCCTCTCCAAGCTTCTGTCAACAACTCAGCGGTCTGATCCGATGCACTGAGTGCTGATTATGCTCTTGTTTCTGTAGGAAGTAAACAAGAAAATGAATTCCACAGCACAACACAGCCTCTTTGTATCTTTAAAATGGCGTGGCTGGAAACCAGCCAGCCTCGTTGAAAGTTTGGCCATTTGTGTCATCGGGCCCTGGTACTGATGGAGACTTTGATTACAGCTTGGATCCAGCACGGAGACCTTTCATGGACAACCACTCAGCAAATAAAGGCATTGATAGGTTGTTGGGTCAATTTAGCCATAAGGGCGTAGAGCAAAGTCCTTTTGAAAAGACTAATGGATTAGCTACACAACCAGTCCCACTGTAGGGCCTTATTTCTCAAGTAACTTCATGACTGCTTTCCAGCTTGGCAGGGACTCTCTTCCTCTAAAGCTAGCTCCAGTGCGTTCTTGTTATCAATAGTGCAGCTCAAAGGATTAGACACAAAGAGCTTTACAATTTAATGAAAACAGCTGTTGAAACAACAATTAAGGCAAACAATAGTTTGCATGAAAAACTATTAATTATGCAAAGTTATGCAGAAAGTAGAATACTCTTTTATTCATAACCACCTAATGTGACTGACAGAAAGTTAGGCACCTTCTCCACTGTTGATTTAAATGTTTCAGCAAGTGGTGTTGCTTATAACAATATGCACCATTTTTTGCTTTATTAACATTTGAGCAGCTAATGGTTCAGAGCCTATGAATTCTCTGTGGTATGGCTGCAGCAGGAACAAGTAAAACAGTAATCTAACAGCTAATACTTCATGTGGAGGCAGTACTGATCTCTGAAGTTTACAGCACCACTTTACTAAGAACAATGCCTCACAAAAACAGTATGTCATATTGCTATTTCCATGCATTTCTCCCTTTTCTACCCTGATCCCTTTACACAGTCTTCCATCATGTGCCTTTGTGGTGATGCCTTAAAGGCAGGCACTTGGTCAAATCACTCACCTCAGATTTCTTCAGCAATATCCACTTGACACCCCCTTCCTACCTTCAATGAACTGCTAGCCCCCTGCCTCCTTGTCTTTCTTTTCACTGAAATTCATTGCTTCTCTATTTGCAGTCTCCATCCTTGACTAGCAGCGCTGAGAATTGACTTACAGTCTTTTGAATACAGTATGTTCCACATCTTGCCTCCTTCCAGCACCTTGAGCCACCGTACCAAGAAGTCCCATTTAAAATGTTATTAGTTTTGCAGAAATAAATACTGTCTTATGCCTCCAACTACTGTTTATTTCAGCTGCCAGTTAATTGGCATGCTCTAACACCCTTATTAAGCCAGCTTGAAAAAATTGCTTTAGAATGCCTTGGGAATATAACTAATTTCATGCTAGAACCTAATAAGTAGGATCTGACACTCTTTCATATCTTCAGTAATCCATTAGGTGACTGTAACTTCTTTCAGTGACTGGATGAAAGCTTTATTAGTCATAGGGTCTCTACTCCAAACACATCACCAGAATTTAGTACAGTATCAGCACTAAAATGTAATTTCTGACTTCTTGGCTAAATAGACTTTCAGTGATGTCCCAGAATGTAGTTTCATATATCCACTTTAAAAGCTTTCTGCTAAACAAGATTATAATTCTATTCAAACATTTATTTTTGTTTCCTTGAAAAGTTTTAATTTAACAACAAATATATATAAAGGTGACCAAAATAAAATAAAATAAAATAAAATAAAATAAAATAAAAACTCCACACTGGATCAAAAATGATCCAAAATTATCCAAATTATGCAAAAAGAATCATGCCATATTATTTAAGAATCTCACACAATATTTCAATCAGTGTCCTGAAAAGACACTTCTTCCTTCTGAAATCCAGAGAACTCGCTTCTCTCCTCCACCTCATCTGCTAAATATCTTCCTTTTTCCCTTTTTTCCTTTCAGTTTCATAAAGTAAGGATTTTTTTATCCATGCTGGCTGATGCTTAAAAGTGGGATCTTCTGTTATCAGTATGTCTCTAGGAGACTGTGAAAGCTCATTAGCACATTTGCTGGCAATAATCCAGTTAATGCATATTTGTTCAAGATCTCAAAAATAATTTTATTATTAGGAAATGCAAGCTCATTTTCCATTGTAAAGACACAAAACAAATGTCCTATACAGCATGGTACAATTTCTATTTTTCACTAGAGACTTCTAAACAGCATCTGAAATTTGAAAGCAATTACACCAGTTATCCAGACGTGATTTTGGCGCTTTTTTTTTTTTTTTAATTTTAAAAAAAAGTCTTCAGCAGCTCTTATTCAGTGATACTTCTCATAGCTGTCATGCTGGCACAGCATTCCCTTCTCTTCATTAGTCATTCAGCTCATGGAGCTTAATTGGACAAGGCTAGAGCGAATTTGACAAACATCACAGCAGCAGAAAAAGCAATCACTCTTTCAAGATGAAAATTTGTTTGATGTCTTACTGTGTAACTCATTTACTCTCCTTGGGCATCATGTGACCTGAATGTTAATCAGCCATTGATTGGCTTCTCTCCGTGGACAGTCACATGGCAGGAATATTAATGTACTGGGACTGGTAGCGGCACTGGTAGACAACCTTTGGATTGGCTGCCAGGTTAAGATAGGGAGATAAGTGGGTGCTTAATGAACACTTGACAGAACTTCACAGAAAATTAAGGCCCTAAAATAGCATGAGAAAGTCTTGTCAAATCAAGCATGATTATCATTGAATGCTTAAGAAATTCATCATCTGCATGAAATTGATACACTTCAGTACCAGCAGGCCCTGCAGTCAGCAGGGACTCATCAGACTTTTATTTATATGTGTTCACCAAATCACATTAATTCTGAGAGCTAAAACATGCTAAGGATGAAGGTTATTTTCTGTTCAATCTAATTTATCTCTGACAATAATCATCACTAATAATATGTCAAATTAGATTGCAGTCATTTTATGCATGCATGCTGATTTGGAAAATAGTGTTAAACCATCCCATAGTAATTAACAATTGCTAAAGGTGTGCAGGGCCTAAAGTCATCAGCCTATGTAGATAGAAAATTACATTTTATAGAAAGTATTTACAGATATGTATCCTTATCTGACTCTGAATATAAATTACAACCTGTAAAAGTAGATGTAATTTCTTATTAAGCAATTAGGACTAATAATCTTTGAAAGAGGTGCGTGCCTCTCTCCAAATTATTTTGGGGCAAATTCTGCTACTCTAGAAATGGAAAGGAGTTGCACCATTGCTTTGTTAGAATGAATGATCCTCTGTTCTTCATATTTTCCTTTTTTTTCCTCTTTTTTTTTCTATGGGTTAACTTTCTAAACATTTACTAACAGCTTCTAGCTTTTAGTACAGATTTAGCAAGGTTTTGCAAGTAATTACACACAAGTCTATTCACTGTACAAGCATTAATGGCAGCAGTTGTACTGTAATTACATGTATTATAACAATGCACATTCCACAGCATCTGCCAGTGTTATTAATTTAATACATTCTGATCTTGATGTGATACTGGTGGGTGGGGGTTGTTGGTGGTGGTGTTATTTGGTTTTGCTCCCATTTTATTCTTTTAGATGAAAGCAAGATCAGAAATTGTGCACATTAACCTGCCCAGAATCCCCTATTCTTAAGGAACCATTAAAACAAAAATTGCTTCTGCTGAAATGCTGTTAATGGTTCTTTTTTTCACAGTAGGTATTTCATGGTGCTGATTGCTTTAATAATACTTTTACAGTCTCTTGACTTATTAAGTATTACTGTATTGCAAAATACTTCATTTAAAACTGTCTGCTCAGTAATGAAGTTGTAAGGGAGCACTTATATCCTTTTTGGCTGTTTTTTGCACACACACATACACATACACACACAAAAGCATGCTTTGGCTTACAGAATTACATTTTAAAAATAAGAGGGAAATAATCTGTTGTTTCTTATTTTCCCAGCTCTAATCTCTCGTGATCCTGGTACTGCCTCTCTCTCTTTGGAGACCCTCTTTATTGATTAAATGAATCTGCTCGAAAGGCTGGTTCCCAGGCTCTTTGATCTAATCCGATCTGATCTTATCCGATCACTTCAGCAGGACATTGGGGAATTAACAATAAGCAGCTTTACCACAAGTGTTTAATAACTCAACACAATCTCCTTATGGCTCCGAGCTGCTCATGTTCTCATCCAGTCAACGGCTCGCGGTGTAACAGATTGGACATCCCTCTGAACCTGAGGAATTTTCATGCACTGTGAAACTAATCGCTTCAAGTTCCTTCATAAATCACACAAAGCAGATTTCAGCATCTTAACAAATTGAAAAAGAAAAAAAAAAAAAAAAAAAAAGAAAA
>VYXD01015589.1:122559-139533 GCA_013397195.1 Hylia prasina
TTTTTTTTATTCCTGTGTGAAGGGAATTATGTGTATATCAGCCCTTTAAGGAATCCATAGCTATTGCAGAATTTTTCTTGTCCCATTATTCCAATGCAATAGCTTCCCTGCTGTTACTTTAAACACTGTAAATAATTTTAGTTCTTTTACAGTAATTGGAAACTTATGCAATTTTGTGGCTTAATATTGCATATGTAAATATAGACTAATTGAAATTTCCAACTAATAAATGTTCCTAATATAATATTCATAAACCCAGTATATTTCATAGAAATATTTGGCCACATATGAGACATCTGAATTAAATTTTGCTTTGAATTAAAAAAAAAAAAAAAAGGCCTTCATTTTATTGAATTAGGCTTAAAATGTTGTACTAGACTTGGGAAAGTGAATAAGAAAGAAATAAAGAAATATTAAGACAACTGTAATATCAGAAGATGCATAATCACATTGCTATTCTTCAGTCTTATTAACAATTTATACTATAAAAGTTTACCTCTGGATAAGAAATGGCAATGATTGGTGGTGGCAAAATAGAATCATTTTTCATGACAATGTTTCATATTTTGTCTTTGTTTCATGACTATCTTGCATTAAACGTTATGTTCTCAACTTGATCATGGCACATGCTGCTCACAGCTTCTAAAAGGCAGCAGGTATTGCATGGGACCAGCAAATTTGCTAGTCAAAATAAGAATTATTTAAAAATAGGAACATAGGAACTGTAAGTCCACTGCACTCTTTTGTATACTGTGTACTTAGGAAGAAACACTGTTTCATGTCAACCATGAGGCAGCTTTATCAATAAGCAGAAAAAGCCACAAACACTCTAAACACAAATGTGCCCTATTGCTTACGATAGCCTTTCCACCACTGCCCACAGGCAGTTGGTAACTGCAGGTGTCTTCTCCACACTGACAGCCCCAGGTTGTCACCTGGGCAGAGTTTCTGCAAAAGTACTAGCTGAAATACCTGGGTGAATAAGGCATTAACCAGACAGCTGAAAAGGTGAATGGGGTGAAGGAAGTAAATGTGGAGTCACATTTGTGTCAATAGTGTTTAAAGCAAAATGACAACTGTGGCATAGCTTTATCCATGTTTCCCTGTTGTTTCTCATGTCAAAGTAGCTAATGTGTTGAAAGGTGATATAGATCTCACAGTATTAATGTAATTATGAAAAATATCAAAAGAGATCTGCTAATCATCTTGAAAGCTCACATGTGAACCAAGAGTTTTATAAAAACTCTATTATCTGAATGGGTTACAGTATTTGATGAGTAGGTACTTTTAGTGAACCAGCCTTTGACATCTCACTGGAGGTGCAACATGGCTGTCTGCGTGTTTGCAATGGCACAATACTTCTGGTCATATACCCACTGGTGTTTCTTCCCCAGAGCCATCAAAAAAGTGGTGAAGAATGATTTCTCTTTTCTCTGAGACACTTTCTATGATTGAATTTTCTCAGTTGGATCTGTTGCTGGCTCTCAGGTCACAGAAAAAATTAGACTTACATCTGTACAGTCATAAGGGTTGTGTCTGTGTACACAAACCTTTTTCACATCCTTCTTCCCAAACAGCCTGACTTTTTTTCTCCTTAGTGCACATGGCTTTGAGATGTCAGCTATCTGCCAAAAGCTGAAGATTTGCCCAAGCCGACTTTGGCCAGCAAATTAGTCAGCATGTGTTTCTACTATGTATGCTATTGGCTTAATTAGGTTTAATTAACAAGTGCTTATGTCTGTTGTAGGGGACAATGGCTATCTAGTGAAGGCTTATTTATTGGCAACATATGGTATTTTGGTGAATGATTGTCAGAACAACTATAACGAAGCCTTTAAAAGAACTTGTTCAGTTCAGACTTGGAACACTAAAAATGTTTCTCAGACGTCTGTACAGTTTTCTTTGAAAATGGGCTTGGTGCTTCTTTCAGCATGTTGTGACCTAAAGAGATGAGTAGTGGGAAGAAACTGTCATAATATTACATTATTTCAGCAAAATCTTGCATGTAAAAGAGCAGAGGTACCTCCAAGCATAATAGTATTATTGAAAAATAACATAATTTTATATTTTAAAAACTTACTCAAATTCCTTGTTTGTATCCTAGCACAGTTATGTATGCCTTAGACTTTATAGTGATAACCAAAGAAACAGGATCTCAATTTCAAAAGACACAGAAATTTAGCATTAGCTTTAAGTAATTTGTAAAGCAGGATACAATTAGAAATGTTTATACTCATGGACTCTATACAAGCACAGACACTACAATAGTTAAAAAGGTTTGCCACAAAAATTTATCTGAGAGAAAAAATAGGCAAATCCCGCATAATAAAAGATGCTGGTCTAAGCAAACATAGACTTTGTAATATAATGCTTTTTAATAGGATTGGCCAGTAAAAGCAGAAATTCAGAACAATAGTTTGCCATTAAAGTTAATCTTCTGATCCAGGGTCAATGCTGACAGTATTTCTGTCTGGATTTTAGCTAGGAGCTCATTGGCAGTTTAACCGCCTCTGAATAAAAATCCTTATTCTTTCATGGAATTATCTTGAATTTTGCTGGAAACAAAGCTCTTTCCTTTTATTACTTCTTTGAATTCTTGTTTTCAGGCCTGTACTTGCAAACCAACAATGGAAAAAAGAGTCACACCAGTCCTGGAACCCCTTTGGCATAAAGTGGCATGCAAACTGAATTTACAGGCTTCTGAGAGGTTGCTTTATAATTGGAAATTTCCAGGACAAAATTTTCATTCTGAATTAGGTGCTCTCAGCATCAATCCCATCTCTAGTATTACTGAGGGGACTCTGCACCACTCCCTTCCTCACTCCTCAGATAAAGAATGATAGATCTCTTGTTGGTAGGCAGCTTTCATAGCTCCTTTTTCCCTGGAGGACTCAGGATGAGGAGGTTGTTCTATACAACCTCATGTTATTGCCAGGGGAAAGGGGATCTCTTCCAGGGAGAAGGGTCCCTCTGGTTGAGTAAATGTGGCAAAAGGAGTGCAGGGGGACCCCACTTCCAAGCAATCACTTGCAAATCGTTCACGTATCCTGTAGATTTCATTATTGATTATGTTGCTGTTACTGCTCTCTTATCACATTGCTGTTTCCAGTAAATTGGTCTTACCTCAACCCATGATCTTTACCTTTCTTGTTACCAGTTCTCCTCTTCAGCATGCCACAGGGAGAAGGGGAAAAGGAGAAGGGGAGGGAGTGGAGAGAGATTGAGGGGGACAGAGATGAAGGAACACCTTTTGCAAACTACTACAGAGACAAATAAGATATATAATTTGTAAGGGACTGCATGGTTCAGGGCTGTTATAGTCAGCCAATCCAAAGCAGAAGTGTGGAAAAAGGACAGTCATGGGACTAGAAGTCCTGTGTGATCACTTCTGTGGAAGTGTTTTATCAGTGCAAAATATCAGTATAAAGTGTCAGTATTTATAAATAAATGCCACAAAACCTCCAAATCATTGATATTTAACCAAGACTGGTGGAACCAGATGCCATTTCAGCTTCTTGTTCAAAGAAAATATTATGAAATAGTTAGAGTGTGTAAAAGCTCACAAAATTAAGTTTTACAATGCTGGCAATATGCTTTCAAGAGGAAAAAGGAAGAACTATTTTTGACTGATTAAAATGCTATTACTTAAATATAGCTCATAGGACAAAGTTGATTAAAACTATCCATAGTTCTTTAGTATCTGAATGATTCACATTAAGTTTGCATAGTCAGGGCAAATGCAGCCCTAGTACAACCCCACAGAAATCAGTGATATTATATCTCTTACACTAAATTTTATTTCAGGATGTACTTCCTTGTTTTAACAAGTAGACCAACTGCTTGGTTCATATTGCAGTCATAAAAATATAAAAAAGTACGTTAAGAAAGTTGAACAATGTTTTTTGGAGGAGAGTATTTCCATCATTACCTTTGTTATTGGGCCCCCACATCTACTGTTAGGGAAATCCTGGAAGATCTGAGGCACCAGTTTCTACAGAAAATGTGGACATTAGACAGGATTCCTCATCGAAGTTTTATGAATAAATTTATAACAAAATGCATTCTCAAAATAAAAGTTTGCTAATAATATGGTAGACAGGAACAGCTCACCAACTCTGATACACCAGCTCATTTGTTGGCCTACATGAACAAAAGTCTTTTGAAATACATTCTTATTTGTGGAAGGCTAAGATGCGTCTTCCAAGACATGCTGCTGTGCTTATGAAATAGTATTTCATCAGAAGATGAAGAAATACTTATAGAGGTTGAAATGCAGCCAGGATCTTTATTAATCCACCCCAAGAATGGCAAGGTAGAATGAAATATGTCTAAGAATTATACTTGAAAGCAACATTACAGCACCATTTGAGTGGAAATTCTGTTTGTCCAAAAAAGTAAAGAAGCTTCAAGCCAAGCTTCTCACTGAAAGCATGATGATGTCCCTCATTACTTCTGAAGTACATGACTGTTTTAATTATTTATAATTGCTTAATACACACACCAAATGAAGTCTCATAACTTAATGATTGACAAGGAAAAAAAGGTGTTCCTTCCTACCCTATAACCTGTGAACATTGTGTCATACAGACCTTGTGCATATGCTGAAACAAAGAAGGAAAAAATAATGTATCCTCACATGAAATCAGATTTGAAATTCTGATGACTGGTGCTCAATTGAAGCAGTGCTATGCTGGAAAAACAGAGAATGTAATTCTACTCTTTCTCTTCAATGCACTTAAGAGACTCTGGCTTTCCCAGATGTCTAAGGAGAAGGCTAATGTCCTTAGCTGTGGATGTAGGTGCTCCTGGAAAGAAATATAGCCCCTCAATCCAAAACTTAAGCAGTGGACTGAGATACAAACTAAGACATCAAACTGCTCCGAAATTTTCCCATATCCAGGCTCAGGCAGCTCTATTTTCTCTCTAGGGTTCTCCACAGGCCTCACCCTTCACTTGTGTTGTACCAGTAGCTGGAATGCATAACACAAAATTGTATATTTGCCAAGTATCCGGTGCAAGCCCAAGGGTTGTCAAAAGTCCCAAACCCCCACATGAACCACGGTCTCAGCTCAGGGCCTGGCCATATCCCTACACAATTCAACAAGGCATCACACTGCAGTATGAGTGAGGCTGCAATTTCACATGAAATGGTGGAAAGTGTAACTGAAAAAATATTGGAACAATTTTTAAATTCAGAAGGCCCTTTAAATCATCATCCTTCCTACATTCTTCAAAATCCCTCTAACTGTGGCCTTCATCTTAGCACAAGCATTACATTGCACAGAGCCAAGATTAGCCTTGTCATAGTGAAAAATAACCATCTGGCAGCCCTGGTACAGCGTAACAGTGTTCCACTCAAAAAAGAAACAGTTCATTTTAGCTATGGAAAGCTAGTCTCACATCTAATACCATTACTGTGTTTAAAAGTAACTTTAATTTTTGTCACTTTTCCTAGGAGACCAATGACATTTTTCCATGAGAAAGTGGATGGTGACAAAATTGAAGGGGTGTGTGCAATGACATTGAAATTTTATCCCTCTATTCAAAAGTCTCTTTGCCTGCAGAAAATGATAAAAAAAATCTATATTTTTTCTAGTATCTGCCAGAAATTCATTCCCAGGTGTCAGCTTTCTGAATCAGAGCAGTATATCCATTTGCCACTACTCTTCTGAACATGTCATACAGCAAGAAAAGCACTGTTGCTGACATGACCCTGATAGGCTGACATCCAAACAAAATGAAAATTATGATGTTCAGTCTCCTGCTCATTGCCAGAATGCCCTTATAATGATATTACTCAGATTGGATGTTTACTATGGAAAGGAAAAAAGGGGGTTTGCTCTGTATGTCTTCCATGAGAGTACCCTCACATTTTCTCTAATATAAGTGACTTTCAAAAGTTGTTTTAAACAGGATGAAAATGAGGAAACTACTTTCTTTTTATGCAGTGAGACAAATCAAAATTATACAAGACAAAAATCTCCTTAACATTCTTAAACTAGTTCTTGTAGGCCAAACAATGCAAAAGCATGTGTGTGCAGATAAAAAATAATTATAGAATGAGTAATTTATTACATTATTCATCAGATAGTATACTATTCATGAGATGTTTCACTGCATAGCCATTTAATTTCCAAGACAGCATCTGCTGCAGCAAAAACTGGTGTTAAAAAGCCACGACCTTTAGATGGGCATGCTGTAGCTGACCAACTACTGTAATGTCATCAAAAGACAAAGTCAGAATAGACATAAGAATAACTCAGAATTTCTTTTCCTCTCCTACTTCTTTCCCATTTTAAAATAATTGCACTCCTCCATTAAGCCTAATAAAGATAACCTCCTAACTACATTATAACTACACACTTTAAGTTTTGCCACTGGAATTCATAATAATGGTTGATCTGGATGTCAAGAGTGTTGTCAATTCAAGTAGAGCTTACCTATCATTTCTTCATTACATGCATTCCTGAACTGTTCATGACCGCAGGATATGGGATTTTGGCATGTACTTGGTTTGTGCAGTTCATGGAAAGACAGTTAGGGCAAGCCTATCTCTCCCCTTTCTTCCCTTACCTTGCATCTTTCACATTGATCAGATTTTATTTATTTGGTAAAAGAGGAAAAATATTCCAGAAGGATGAATGCAAAGTCTAATTTCAGATTGTGAGACTCTGTGAGTCTTGGTTTTTCTTTGTGGTGTTGTGTTTATCACAAAGGGATCCCAAGCCTCCCTCAGGTCAGTAAAAAAAGGAGACTAATGTGAATTAGGCACAGAGAAGCATAATCATATGAGCATAGATTTTACAGTGTAAGATGCCAATCATCCATGTAAGAATGTATTATTTTGACATTAAACAATTTCTATTTTTATAAAACAACAAGAGAAGCCAATGGGGAGGAATGTTTTAATGCCTGTAAAATTTTCACAACCTCACTACTTAAATATGAAAATATAAATTAATATAGGCAATGTCAAATTTGTGAAAAATGAGTTCCATGCAATTGAAATAGGCAAACAAGATGTCTTAGTAATAATTTCCAAATGGAATAAAAAGCTGAGCTGTGATATTTAAAGGAAAGTATTTTAAAAAAAAGATTAAGAAAAATATCTAAGCTAAATATGAGATTCATAAGGAAACTTCTATTTATTAAATTTTTATTATAAATTGAATGATCTTCTATTCTAAAAGACTTTCTTTTTCTTTAAGTAAATTGAAACTCTCCTGTAATATACCATAATGAAGTCCCAAGCTGTAAAAGTGATACTCAGAACTTAAAGGGGCACATGGACAGTTAGTTTAACTATTAAATACAGAATTATCAAGATAGGAAAATTTAATCTTACTATTCACGTAAGGTTCTTTCACTGTGTGGCACAAATGGAAGCAGGGGATTCACATAGTGATCCAGGCATATTTTCTGCCATATTCACCTACAATATCTTCTTATTTCCNTTTCATTTTTCCTTTTTCCTTTTTCCTTTTTTCTTTTTTCTTTTTCCTTTTTCTTTCTTTTTTTTCTTTCCTCCAGATTTTTCTTGAGCTCAAAAAGGATGAGAAACACTTCTCTAAGAAAAGGAACGTGTGGGTAAACATTTCGGGTATTTCCTACACACATTTTACATGGCAAATTCTACAGTCTTGCAGATCAGTTAGAATATGGCATTTACTTTTCAGGAGAAATGTACTACCTGCAGTGAAAAGCAGTTAGTTCAGTGTGGTTTCCCTGAAATAGCAGAGGTATTTAATTAATTTAATTAATGTGGTAAAGCTTTGTCCACTTAGGTTTTATCTACATGATTTTATTAGGAGCTTGATTTTGCCTGTGTTTCTTAAAAATTCTGATATGTCTGAATGCATAAAGTCACCTGAATGCCTATCTCAAGTCTACATTTACGTAAGTAGATTTTTTATTTTGAAATCACACATAGTTTGAATTAGAGGGTTGTACATTTTCTTTTCTTAAACTGTTAATTTCACTGGGAGGAAAAAGGAAGCAAATAAATGTAGGAAGAAAAAAAAATCACAGATTGTTGGACTTTAGGTCTGTCATAGTCTGAGATATTATGGGAAGACAAGAGAATGTGTTCTAAAGGATTTTTCTTTAAGTGGTTCACATAGGGCTCCTGCTGAACTGGTCAGATGGTACAGACAAGGTCCCACATGTCTTTAAATAAGTTTTGAGTATTGGTTGTTTGTCTCTGAACTAGCCAGCCAAACCACAAGACAACTTCTGCCTTCTCAATTGAGTGAAACTCCCCACAAGCAATTTGCTCAACAAAGCCTGGCGTATTTTGCCCTTGCATTTGAAAACAACAGGAGAGAGAAGCATGTTTACTTCTATACTAATTTACTTCTATCCCAAGCTGTTGGACACTTCACAGAAAGCCCTAGAAGTGCAACAGGTCATTTATGGAATATTGCACCATAGAGATGGTTGTCTTCTAATGGCTTTCCTTAAATGTGGGCTGCCAGCTGCAGCACAGTCATAAACCTCATCGCCTTTCTCTGCCTCACACATTATCCTACCTTGTTTAATAGCATAAGTCAAGCTGATGTGTGTCCCCATTCCCTGAATCATAAAACATGAAAGACTTTCAATGAATGAGGTACAGGGCCAATTATAGGGCTCTCTGTATTCAACAGGTCAATTCAGATGAGGTAGGATTAAACATCTAACATGTTTAGTAAAATATACTGAATGCCCTAAGATATACTGAGAATTTTCCTATATCTCAGAGAAAAAAGCAACCATCCAGAATCACCTATGTTAACCTAATTGTCAAGCACAGCTTTCTTTTCAAGGAACCAGGGCAACTGCAGAAATATTGCTGGATGTAAAATTTTACTGTAGGGAATATTTGTCCCTCTTTGTTCGCTCTTTTTTATTTTAAGGTATTTCGTAATTTTGCTGCTCTGCATTAATATCTTCTTTTGCCTATGAAAAACAGACTGGTTTACTTACTTGCACAAAGAAGTGGTAGGATATGGTTTATCTGGAATACAGTACTAGAAAATCTTTATCAGCAGCTCTTGAGTTCATAAAAAGCAATTCTTTTTCAAGGTATCCATCTGTCACATGCTTTGTTTTGGTGGGGTTTTTTGGTTTTGATATGTTGTTTTTGGGAAGGCTTTTTGGTTGTTGTTGTTTTGGTTTGGTTTGGTTTTGGTTCTGTTTGGATTGGTTTGGCTTGCTTTCTCATTCATTTGTTTGGATTTTTTATTCCACAGAGTTTTTAACATCTAATGGGAATGTAGCAGAACTTTTAAAATAGAAATCTTCAAATCAATCAGCTGATTACATTGATAGTGGCCTGAACTTTCTTATATCACTGCACGACATCTAGAGTAAATCTCCAGTAAAAATGAAGAAAACATTTATTGTAAGTATTTGAAAAGCATGAGAGAGTTAAACAGAGTTTAATTTAAGTGCTGCTCTAGATGTTTGCTTTGTTGGATTTTTTTTTTTTTTTTTTAATTGAAAACATTTGAGAAACCATTACATGATTTCTTGGGCCTAGTTAGATGTTATCTTACTGAGTGGGAGATTATTACAGAAAACTGGGCTACTAGCATCTGGCCCAATCCTCTATAGATGACAGATTGTACTGCCTTAAGCCTCTGACTGAACTCCATCTTCTGTCGAGTGTGCAACTATTAGTTGCCCCCTTAGGAATAAGATACATCACTTGAATGAAAAAGTGAATATTAATGCTTTCCCAAATTTTCTGGAAAAGTATATTTTATAACTATCCTGAACATATGAAATGACAGAAAAATGTATAAATGCCATTCCCAGCTTTCTCTTGCCTTAGCTGAGGAAAAAGGTCAACTCACAGGTACTGTTTAGGGCACTAACTGTGGTATATATAAAATTATTGATAAGACATAAAATATTCTACGATACAGGGTATAATTTTGTTTCTTGATTGTTTTGAAAAAACAATTTACTGTTCTTCAGTAAGTTCAGAAAGTTGTTTATGCATATATATATATTTATATATATACATGTAATTACATTCACGTAAACATAGACATGTACATACACAACAGTATGAGATAAGAACTACCGATCTGTTTAATTCCCAGGCAGGGCATTCAGTGAACCTGAAGGGTTGGGAAGACAACTTGATCCAGAGGTGTTAAACTTTCACTTTATGCCATGATCCATTGAAGTCAAACCAAAGTAACCTCACTTTTTTTTCCCTTTTCCAGTTCCAAATGATTATTCAAAATGCATGTTAACAGTCTAAAAATGTTCCTTTTAAGAGCATCAGTTGTTAGGAAATGCTGTTGTCTTCAATACTTTCAATATTTGATATCTTCTGTTCCTTAGTATAAATGGCAAACTGCAACTGGCACCTGAAAATAGTGTTAAAATGCACTGAAATATTGGCATGACATTGATAAATGCAAACAGCCTGCTGGAAGGAATATCACCTTCATTTAGATCATCTGTTTGAAAATGTGTATATCTGTGAAAACAGATGTATTAATGTAGCTTTTATCCCCAAATAAATAAATGGAGAATAATTTAAATTAAATAATAAACGTCTGTTGATACTTAAGAAGAAAAGTGCTCCTGGAGATAACTCTGCAGTTGAGTTCAAAAGACCTTAACTTTTTATCATATGACGAGGAAATGGTGGAACATTCTTCTTGCAGACTGAGTTCCTGTTTTCTTTTTTTCCCAAAGTTTTATACAAAAATAAGACAACATATATCTCCTTCCTTTTATTAAACAATTGGATTCTATTAAATGCAAACTGAGCTATAAAACTGACATCATATTAACTGATTCAAAGTTGTGCTTTAGACATTTTGTGGATTTTTTTCTTACAAGTCGCTCTGTCCTTTTCTGTGGTTATATGATTCAGTCAGGTGGGTTATAACACCCGTGTTTTTAAATATGAGACTCTGTTGTTCCACTTTTTCTCTTCCTCTGTATACTCATCTGCACACTTACACGCATTCACGCAAATACATCACAAATCAAAGGATGCTTCATGAGTATGGAGATGCAAAGCCACTGGGATTTGTGATCAATTTATGCAGAATAGAAGAAATTACAAAAATATTTTGGTTGTGTTTTGGTGAAAAGGATTTTCTAGTTGAAATATATACTTGGTCCTTTAGCTTATTAGATGGGAGGACATGATGTTTTACATTTATAGATAGGAAGCAAACAAGCTGTAAACTTCTCTTCATCCTTGAGTCTGGTTAAAGGAGAGCATGAGAATAGATTGTACCTTTGTCTAGGTACAAAGGGTAAACTGTGAGACCATGTAGATATCCTATGTGTGGCTCACACTGGATCTGGTCACAAAGAGCAAGGCTGTACTCAGTACCAGACTAAGATTTTTGTATCGTGAAGATTTTGTAGATATCAGACTAAGATTTTTGTATAGTTTTGGAGCTCATATAAAATGGTAATAAGTCTGTATTTTCCATTTTAATTTAAAACTCTGCACTATTGTTTTTAGAATACAAGGTATTCTTTTCTGCACCTCATTCTCCCTTTTCCCATTTGAATTACTCCTGTTGCCTACTTACTGGTGAGAGGGGGAAAAGCTGTGTCTTTCAAGGCTGCAGAAAATCATGGCAGGACATACTCAGAAGTTACATCTTGCTGTTCAGCTGATGCACAACAAAATTAAAAAGTCTGTGGTTCACTAAGGGAATCAGTGGTTCACTACGGGAATCCAAAAACTTGGCTGTGATGTAGTCCTCAGGTTTTATGAAAGAACACTGGAGCAAATAAATTCAGATATTCTTACACCACATGCATAGTGGTGTGGGTTTGGTCCCACAAAATAGTCACTGGTTAGCTTCTTTTTTTTTAACATAGCAAGTAATACCCTCAGGTTTCAGGGTAAAAACAGCCACAAATACGAAACCCTGTTTCATCCAGGCTTGTAATTCCAGATTGGAAAACAAAAGGCTGGCTTGATGCCTATCCCACTTACTTTAAAGGGAAGTCAGAATGTTTTTTTGTGAAGCAAAGAATAAATTAGTCAAATAACCTTTTTTATTAGATTAAAAATATTCTAATTCAAAATTTTGTTTTGGTCTATATCAAAGTGTCTGTTTTTGTGTTACCACTTAAAACTAATATTTTACATAAATCTCCTGAATATCCATGTGTCAGAGGTATTTTAAGAAAAAGCATTTAGTCAAGTGGAGTTATTATTTTGTTGCAAGTAGGTTGGGCTCAGTCATTTCTCTGCTATTTGTAAACCCAACCTTTTATCCATGGGTATCTGAAGGACTAGGGGGAGGATAGGACTGGTTAGTCTAGTGATTCTTTCCAGTTCACTAAGAACTTAAACATCCAGCTACAGCTCCATGCCAAAAGACCTCTCCTTTTAGTTCAGAAAGAAGTCTGTAGTTTGTAAATTAAGTATCAGGATTCCATAGGTGTTGAAGGTCGTTAGAGGGAAGCAGTCACAATAACAGTTGGGGTTTATTCCTTTTGATTTTTCTTTTCTCCTAAAATAAATCTCATGGAATTTATTTTAGGGCTGTATTTCTTTCAACTAGTACTAAAAATGTTGGCTAAAAAACCCTTAATACTTCCTTTAAAATACATTTTAAATAATTGTTTTGTAATACTTTGCAAAGTGTCTAGGTTTTAGCTTCAATTACCTGACTATTGAGTAGCCTTTGTAGGAACATATTTATATCTTTCTTTCATGTCATCAAAGATGTGCTTTTAAGGGGGAGAAGCAAAGATTCATTAGAAATATCTCTTTTCCTAAAGAACCAAACTGTTCTCCACAAATCTTATTTAAAATTCTTCTTTTAAGTATGTGGGTCTATGGTCATGTCAGTTGTGGAAAAGATTTAAGACGGAACTGGAAGCATACCAAAATACAATTAAGAGGCACAAACCTGCTTTGCAATTAGTGGTCACAGCTAGGTCACTCCCAGTGTCCATGCTATCTCATTTAGAGCTTGTTATCAACTCTGTGCTTGGTATTTCAGTGAAAACTGGTCCTTGAAGCACTTCTGCAATGAAAAAATATTCTATTATCAGACACTTTAACCTTGTAACTGCATAACAGTGCTTTTGACATGGAACAGTTCTGTGCAGGTTCCTCTGTCCTGGCCCAATTTCATCTATTTCATGAAAAATTTGGGGTGTGTAGTCAGGTATAACCATGAAGATACCTTTTAGTTGTTTTTGTCAAATATCAGGATTTTAGTCAGAAATTCATGACAGAAAAGAGGTGCAACTGAAAGAATAGTAAGAGGCATCTGGTGTACTCAGAGATTTAGCAACTAAGCCATTATGAGAACTCCAAGCAACATGAAGTACAGCTTTGTGCTCTTAAACATCTAGATCTAATAGAGCTGCAGTAACTCCAAAGGGAAAGAGCCATAACCACAGACAAATGGATTTCATGCTAGCCACCATGTGCTACAATGATAATGTGTGGTCATAAACCATGTCTTCTTTCTGGTGGAGCTTCTCCTAGTCTTTAGTCAAAAAAAAACCTTTAAAACAATCTTTCACTGAAAATCATAGCAGTTTGGGGAATATGAGCATACATTTATGTACAGAGTGCATGGTTTGGTTTATGCATACTAAAAAGCTCTGGTTTATCTATACTTAAGGGATAAAAACTATGAAAAGTATGACAAATCAATCAATCTACATTTTAAATCAAATATATGTTGAGCTTTCTCATAAACAGTAAGTCAGCATGTCTATATGTATGTTTGAAATAATAAAACTCATTTAATGATGTAGTTCAGGTCCTACATTATTTACGAAAGTAATTCTGGATTTTTTTTAAATTTTTTTTTTTTTTCATATTAACCATTTTATAAATCTTGACTCAGGTTTCTTAGACCTGTGATGTCTCTTAGTGAGAATTAATAAGCCTGTCTCAAATAAGAACAAAACCCAGTGGCTGTGAGTTGCTGTTATGTGATAGAAATCAGACTAAATTATCTTTCACTTTGACAATACTTTATCTACCATGACATCTTTTGATCCTCTACCAGGTGTCCCTCTTCATCTAGCTTCTAACAGCTTTCTTAGGGAAAGACTAGGTCTTTGCTTTTCTTCAGTATACTACAGTTGTATACTGAAGAAAAGATCTAGCCTGTCCCTAAGAAGGTCTGATGCTTTTTGGTGGGAAAAAGCCCCCCTCTGTCAATCACATATGATATTTCCTTAGGACCTTTTTATAGTAGTCTTGACTGGAATTAGTAGATTGGTCAACAAATGGTCACAGCTTTAAGTATTCAAAAATCTTGATTGTGTTCCTGCTAAATTATTGCTGCTACCTTAAATTTACTTCCTTGTCTTTCAGAAATCTATTAAAAAAAAAAAGGAAAAAAACCCACAAACAAAAAACTGAACAAACCCCCAACCAACCAATCAAATCAAAACCAAGCAAAAAACCTCACCAAACCCCAACACAATGGCTTGTTAAAGGAGTGCAAGTGCATCCAAACTGATATGAGACATTGAAGTTCTGCATCTTTGTAATGTCATTGCATCTTCATAACCTGTTTTCATGAAACCTACCAACATATATGCACATTATGAAGTTGAAAGCACTTACAACTGAAAAATTATTTTTAAAAATATCTCTTTTCTGAAAGAACATTTCTTTTTTTATTATTAGAGTGGTCTGGTAAACCTCTCTGAAATTTATTATAATCCCTTGAGTTATCATTGGATGTGAGAACCATTGACGCACATTGATATGAGAAAATGCCCAGGAATGACTTAGTAGCACAGAAAAGATGGACAAGAAGGACATTAAACTGTTGAAAGATCTACAGCATTTCATGGGCTAAGTCTTCTGGAAATAAATGTCTTGATTGGAAACACAGGTTACTTCTATGTCTTCCATACATTCTTGAAGATTTTTTTGCCGTTGTTCAAGCTTTCCAGTTGAAAAGATCCACTTGCTTTAAGCTTGAAAAGAAAAAGGTTTGTGTGGGTCTGATATTTTTGAGTCTATAAGGTTTTCAGCCTGTTAATGGTTGATTTTCTTACCAAGGGAAGATTTCTTGGGAGAATTTTCTTTCAAGGACAGTTCTTGTAAATAACTATTTTCTTCTTATAACATTTCTAAGTTCTTATAAGAATCTCTCTCCCAGGTGTTGTTTCTGTTACTTAACCAATGGAGAGAGGTGTCAATTCTATGGACCAATGCTATGCCTTTTCAGCACAGCATGTTATAAAAAGGCTGGATGAATTGTAAATAAAGCCTTCTGATTCTCTTCTGCCTGGAGTCAAGCATCTTTATTTTGGTCCAATTATGACAGGTCCATCTCTTCTTTTTCTGTTCTTATTATGAGAGGAAGGAAGCATTAAAAAGCAACAAAAGAGCAAAGTAAGGTATTTTTGAGAAAGTACATCATGCTTTTGTAGCATTCTATATCCCTGCCTAGTAAATGAGGGGAAGACTATGGATCTAGTCCACTTGGACTTCAGTAAAGTTTTTGATTCTGTGACCCACAGTATTCTCCCGTAGAACAGACAGCCCATGTCTTGGATGAGTGCACTCTTTGCTGGATAAAAGTGACTGGATGGCCCACAAACTGGGCCCAGAGTGTTGGTGAATGGATTTACATCCAGCTGACAGTCAGTCACTAGTGGGGCTCCCCAGGGCTCAGTGTTGAAGCCAATTCTGTTTAATATCTTTATTACCTGAATGAGGGGATCAAGGGCATTCTCAGCCAGTTTGCAGATGACACCAAATGGGAGGAGAGTGTTGATCTGCCAGAGTGTCAGAAGGCTTTGCAGAGGATCTGCACAGGCTGGATCAATGGGCCAAGGCCAGTGGTATGAGGTTCAACAAAACCAAGTGCCCAGTTCTTCACTTTGATCACAAGCATGCTTCCCAATTCCAGTCCCCTGGGGGGCAGACCTCCATGAAAATTTCAAAGCAGTGGCTGTCAAGAAAGAAGGCTGTGAAAAAAAAAGCATTCCCAAAATCCATAGATGGTTGGTGGCTGAATAGGCAAAGTGAGGTACATGCCTGTAGGCCTTGCCTGTTAGGTGTAGACAACTATTCTTAAGAAGACTTAGAAGGGTTTGTGCAGAGAGGGCAGGTAAATACTCAAGAGAAACTGGAGACTGTGTAGGCAGGCCTCATAAAGTAGAAATACAACAGGAAGATGTCAGGTCCATCATCAAAATAAAAAATTATTGATAAATTTCTCATAGTGCTGGAGATGATTTAGGAGCAGTATGTACTCAGGTACATGACTAGCAGAAAAACAGCCTTGGTTTCTTGTGGTAGATCTGTCAGATTGCAACTACTAACCAAGGTGATAAAGTGGTCTCTCATTCAGTTTGCAGATGATTCCAAGTCAGGCAAGAGTGTTGACCTGCTGGAGGAAGGAAAGCTGTAGGCTGGAATAGATCCATGGGCTGAGGCCAGTGATATGGGGCTCCTAGCTAACATCCAACACAGTGTGGCCACCAGGACCAGGTACGGGTTCATGCCCCTGTATGCAGCACTGGTAAGGGGCACCTTGAATCCTGTGTTCAGTTCTGGGACCCTCATGACAAGAGACATGGAGTAGCTGAAGCATATCCATGAAAGGGCAGTGGAGCCAGTGAACAATGCCTAGGCAAAATTGCTTATTTGAGAGTCTTGTACTTGAAATTTCTGGCCCAAACTGTTTGTTAGAGCAAGGAAAACAATTATATCTCAATTAAAGGAGAAATGTTCACAAGTAGGCAAAGAGGCATATGAATGCTCCTGCAAAACCTGGCGCATGGATTGCATTCTTTTTTAACAAGTAGTCTACCTATAAGAATATGAGTTATTATCTAGATTGTCAACTTTTATCCTTTGTTCGTGGAACGTGTGATTTGATGTTTAAATAGAATTTTCTTTCAGATTGTGATAACTAGGGTATAATTTATCTTATTAATCCTTTCAGGTGGCCTTGTTTATATAACTCCCGCTCCTGCAACATGCATGTCTGATGTCAACCCATG
>VYXD01015591.1:0-13704 GCA_013397195.1 Hylia prasina
ATACATATATACACAGACTTCCAAAGCCCACAATTCAGATTTTCAGAGCCAACAGGATTTCAGCTGCTTTGGAAAATGAAATGACCCAAACCCTTCTTACCCCTGGCTGGGATTAGAAGACAAATCAGGGAATTCTAACCATGAACAGGAACTCTGCAATTTTTTTGAGAATTAATATTATTTTCCATCCCTTGGAAAAGGCATTTTTTTTGCTGTGGGTGCAAAAAAATAACAGGAAATCCAACAACTCCAAATAAATTTAAAAGCTGAACTAAACGTGCCATATTCATTCAGTTATCTCATCTCCCAAGAATTTCAGTGACAAAGCGAAAAACTCCCCAAAATCAGGAAAATTTCATGTAAACACCGTTCCCTCCCCAGTTTTGTGCAGAAAACTGCAACAGGTCCCAATTTGTCCCTGAAAATCAGCTTTTCCACGTTTCCCCTTTGTGCTGGCAGTGTTTAATCCCTAATGATCCCCTCCTAATTCTTGATTTATTTTTTATTTTTTACTGCAAGAACTTTAATTACTGAAGAGTGCTTAATTAGCAGATGTGCAGGGCTGATGGGAGCGGTGCCCACTCGAAAGGGATGAAATTGAACCTCTCCTGAAAGGGAATTTGGAGTGTCCTGAACCTTCCAACAGCGGCCACCAGCTCTGAGGAAAAACGAGGATTTTTGGAAATATTTTCATTTCCCGGGCAGCGAACGTCAGTTGTTCATCATTATTCCAGCTCCAGCTGGTCAAGAGGGATGGTTTTCAGTTTGATTTGCCCATTTAATGTCCTGCATAAACTTCATTATGAGAGAAATAATTGAGTTTGGAGGAGTTGAGTGCGTGACCTTTGGTTTATGCAGGGGACGGGGACTCAGACGTGTTATTGAAGGCTTTAATTCGCTTTAAGTGGAAATTTTTATTGGCTCTGCCATAAAATTCCTCCCGTTGGGTTTTAGTCTGGGCTTCCAGAAGGTGTGAGGAGTGGGATTCCACCCTGATCATCTCCCAAGGAGGGGTTTTGGGGACTTCTAACAGGGATTAAGTAAAGAGGATTGGTGTCCTCTGGGTTTTCCATGAACAATTCCCAACAAAACCCCCTCAGCCAAGGCCGCTGTGGAAGGTGAATTTTGGCTTTTCCAGCTCAGATTGTGCTGCCAGCCTGAGGTGTGACAGGCAGAGAGGTAAGAACCCTCCTCAGCCCTGGGAAAAAGGGGGAAAACAAGGGAAAAAACCCAAAATATCCCCCCCAGGCAACCAGCAAAACCCAGGGAAAAGCTTTTCCTGAGGGTTTGAGCTTTTCCTCACTTGTCCAACAGCTCCATCCATCCCTGGACACACAAACTCACCTGGCTTTGTGTTCCTGGGGGAAAATGAAGGGAAAAAAACGTGAATCCAGAGCACAGGACCCCTGGAATATTCCCCAGCCCCACCCTGAGGTTAGAAACAATCTGAGAGGAGTTTTTAAAATATATTTTGAAAATATATTAATATATTTATCATCTTTACAGATAATAAATAAGTATATAAATGGCATATATTAATGTATATTTATATAACAATTTATGTATTAAGTATACATTAATATATTAAATAAACATACCAATAAAACAAACATATTAGCTACCTATATGGATGTATTTAATATATATATTGAATACATTGATATAGGATTGAATACATTCATATAGGTGGCCAATATGTTAATTTTATTGCTATATAAACTGCATATATTAATGTGTATTAATATAACGAGGTATAATAAATACCATTAATATATTAAATAAATATACCAACAAAACAAACGTATTAGCTACCTATAGGGATGTGTTTAATATATGTATTGAATACATTGATATAGGATTGAATACATTGATATAGGATTGAATACATTCATATAGGTGGATAATATGCTTGTTTTATTGCTTTATACACTGCATATATTGTGTATGAATATAATAATGTATAATAAATATCCATGAATATATCAAATAAATATACCAATAAAACAAGCGTATTATCTGCCTATATGAATGTATTCAATACATATATTTATACATGTAAATCCAGGCTTTTTCTCCTCTGCTGGATCAGATTTCCACATCCAATGATCCCAAAAAAAAAACCCCCATGAAACGCCCGGAGTGCATTTCATCCCGAGGGGAAAAATAAAAATCTGAGCTCATTCAGTTCCAAACAGATCCTGGTGCCAAGAAACAAGGGCTGGAAATGCACATTTCTGCCTGGGAATCGTGGCCTCCGTGGCTGGGAATGAGCAGTGGAGAATGGAGGGTGGGGAATTTGGCAGCCCCGGCACGGGCACGGCCGGGTGTTTGCAGCTTTGCACAAAAGCTGAGGGGAAGGAAAGGGGGGGGGGAAAAAAAAAAAAAATATATATATATATATATAAATAAAGCATGGGGAAAATGGGTTCCAAGTAACCCGTTCAGAGCACCCAAAACGGATTCCAGAGCAGTTTTCATCCCTTTGTATTCTCACTGATGATTTTCAGGAAGGATTTGTCCTTAAATTACTTATTTATTAGAAGTAAAATGGGTTCCAAGTAACCCATTCAGAGCATCCAAAATGGATTCCAGAGGTTTTTTTCCCCTCTTTATTCTCACTGATGGTTTTTAGGAAGAATTTGTCCTTAAATTACTTATTTATTATAAGTAAAATGGGTTCCAACTAACCCGCTCAGAGCACCCAAAACGGATTCCAGAGCAGTTTTTTTCCCCTTTTCATTCTCACTGATGACTTTCAGGAAGAATTTGTCCTGAAATTACTTATTTATTACTATGGAGCAGCTGAAATGGAGCTGGAATTTTTGTCTGCAGGGTCCCTGACTTTGCTGTGGGCCCTGCTGGAGCTGGGCATGTGGGAATTTGATCTCCTTGGTTGAGGAACGTGTGAATTCCGTGGTTGTTTTGCCCTGGCCTTGTGGAGGAAGCAGAATTGCAGGAATATTTCTTTCCTCTCGTTTCCCTCCCCGTTTTTACTTCATCCTGGTGGTTTTTCCCACGGCTGGGTGTCCCACCTGTGCAAATCCACATCCATTTACCCCCTGGATTTGGGGACATCTCCTGGTCCAGCCTCTTCCCAGCCCCTCCGTCCCTTTCAGAGTTGGTTTTCCTGCTGGAATTTTCTTTTTCCCCGGTGCTGTGTCATTGAATTCTGTGGATTTTCCCCTCCTGCAGGCTTAATCCCTTTTAGTGCTGCTCTGTAGGGCTTGGCTGGAGCTCAGGAATGTCTGGGATGGGCATTGGAGCCACCCTGGGTTTTCCAGGGCCTGGAGCTTGGCGTGGAGTTCTCCTTTCACATCAAAAAATTACATAAACCCAGCTCGGTGTGAGGGGAACAAACAGGATTTGAAGCCCCGGAGTCTCCAAAATCTTCATGGAACTGACAGAGAGGCGATTCCAAAATTATCCAGGGAAATGGGAGCAGTTTGTTCCACAGGCCCTGTCAGAAATTGTTGGATTTGTGTTTTTTCAGAGCGTCCTGGACAGAGACCCAAGGTCCCAGACTGCCCTGGAATTCATATTCCAGACATTTTGTTATATATTTATAACTATTTATAGATTCATTTCTACAAACTAAAGCACAGGAATCTTTTTTTTCTATTTAGAATACCTTGGAATGATGAATATTCTTTTTATCCCACTCCTCAGTGCAACCCCTCATGCTATAAAATTAAACCAGCAGCACAGAATGGGAGGAAAAATCCCTCTATTCCCTACAATAATCCCCTTAATTGTGTTTTGGTGGGAATTCCCAACCAAGTCCTGGTGTTTTTTATCCCAAACCATCTCCTCCTGTTGTTTCAATAATGGGATTTTGTGTCCTCAGGAGCTGGTGGCTGCTAAGGAAGGAATTCAGCAGGGGGAATTAAAAAAAAATAAAAGTCAAATTCCTTGTTCCACGTTTGTAATTCCGCATGAGCAGCTCCTCAGCAGGCCAGAGCAGCTGGAATTTGGATATTTTACAGGAAAATCCATGTTCTGCTGCAAGGCCAGTGGAGCAGAGCACAACAAAGCCCCGGAGCAATTTGTGTGAGCAGCAATTGGAGCCCTGAAATTCCCCCTGGAAATTCCAGAGGCAGGTTGGAAGAGGAGTGGCTGCCATCAGAGCAGGGATATCCCAATTTTTTTTGTGGAGAAATCAGATGGGAACAAAAAGTTTTGGGAGCTTGGAGGAGTGTCAGGTTGGGTGTGTTGAGCCTGTCCAGCTTGTGCAGGCCCTGGCACCCTGATTTTTATGGAATTCTGGACTCTGCAGCCCCTGAAATCCTTATTTTTTATGGAATTCTAGGCCTGTAGCCCCTGAATTCCCTATTTTTAATGAATTCTGGGCCTGCAGCCCCTGAATTCCCTATTTTTAATGAATTCTGGGCTCTGCAGCCCCTGAATTCCCTATTTTTATGGAATTCTAGGCCTGCAGCCCCTGAATTCCCAGACATTTTCCAAGATGCTGGAGCTCTCCAGGACAGCTCCAGCTCTCCAGGGGACAAAAGGCTTTGGAGATTTTGCAGTGGGGAGTTCATTAGGAAAAGGTTCCTTCCCTCTGTGGGATGTTGGAACTTCCATGGAGAAAATCTCATCCTGGGAAGTGTTCCACCCCAAAATTGAAGAAGATGCAGCTGTGGGACCTTGAGGTATCTGGGATTTTTTTGGGGGGGTTCAGCCCAGCCCTTTTCTCTTCCCACTTTCTCCGTGTCCTTTAAAGCAGATCCGAGTCCCGTTTCCATGACAATGTTTGTACAGAGGGTGCCTTGCAGTATGGATATATGGATTTTTTTCATTTGTAACATCTCCCTGCACGAATTTCTGGTGTGTTTAAGGTCTCCTTGAGCTCTTTGGAACATCTGTTCCAAAGCAGGTGTTTTGGGACACTCAGCTTTTGGGTGAAGCTTCCCAGTGTCTCCTCCAGGGAGAGAGGAGGGAATGAGTAAATGGTAAATGATTTTGAGTGAAAGGGAGGGATGGGAGCACTCCCTGTGTGCTTGGTGTCTCTCCAGCTCCTGGCACCTGGATTTTTTATGGCACTTCTGGGCTCAACAGCCCAATTTTTATGGAATTCTGGGCCGGCAGCTCCAGACATCTCGATTTTTATGGCATTTCTGCCACAGGCGAAGACTCCCTTAGCAGAAATCCCCTGAGAACTGACACTAAACAGATTCCCAGGCTGGATAAGCAGGGACTGCCTTCCCAAAAACCAGGGCTCAGGAGGGAGCCACGGCTTTTCCCTCGGCGGGAATTGCCAGCCGGAGGTGGGAAGGGCGATTCTGTGGCTTCCCTGCGTTCCTTTGGATTCCTGGGAAGGGTTTTGGGAGAGCACTCCCAGCGCTCTGGTTTTCCATCCTGGGAAGGTTCCTGGTGGGAGCTGGACACTTCCCCCTCCTTCCCCACCCCCTGTGTCCCTGCAGAGGGCTCAGGAGGGGCTGCTGGTGATGGGAAGTGGCAGGCAGGAGGCAAACGTCCCTGCAGGGGGATTGGGAATCATCCAGTGTGGGAGCCGTGAAACAGGACTCACTGACTCCATATCAGAAGGCTGAATATGGTTTATTAAAATTGACTCCATTGTTCAAAGCTTGGGCTGTTTCTGCCCAGGTACAGAGAGAGCTGTTCTTCTCCATGCTCCGTACCCCAAAAGAAAACCCCGAAAATGCTTCCCATATTGTCACCCAGAATTTCTACAGCCTTCTGAGAATTTTTAAAGCCTTCTGAGAATCTCTGGAGTTTTCTGACTTTTCTAAAGCTTTTCGAACGTTTACATGTTGNCGTATCACAGAGATAACAAAACTTCACACCTTGGCTAAGAAAGAGAAACAAACCCA
Source organism: Hylia prasina (assembly GCA_013397195.1). NCBI lineage: Eukaryota > Metazoa > Chordata > Aves > Passeriformes > Sylviidae > Hylia > Hylia prasina. The sequence goes on from VYXD01015591.1 coordinate 5,832, forward strand.
CATCTCCCGAGACAGAGACACAGGACAGAGATTGTTCACAGAACTTTGTGCTCTGCAAATTTGAGCTTTCCCATGAGAATATTTTTCTGCAGGGAAACTCATAATATGTTCACACACCAATCCAGGACACCTCGGGCACCTCCTGTCCGAGGGAGGCGTGAGTGACACCCGCAGTGACAGCAGTGACAGCAGAGCCACCTCTGCCTGCCCCGGGGTGCTCCCTGCAGGTGAGGAGCCTCTCTGAGAGCTCACAGGGCTCAGCCTGCTGTGCCTGTGCCTGCCCTGCAGCAGGACAGGGGGATGTTCTGCTCCAGGGGCACAGGGGGATGTGCCAGGGCTCAGCCTCACCATGTCAGGGCATCTCTGCGTGATGTGATGGGGAGGCTGGGCTGGGGCAGAGACTGGGCTGGAGAATAAAGCAGAGATTTATTGAAAGGCCTTTGAGGTGCAGCTTGGGCAGGACAAGAGCCTGGCCAGGGCTGCACCCAAGGTGGGCACAAAATGGACACAAAATGGTCACAAAATGGGCACAAAATGATCACAAAATGGACAAAGGGTCACCAGGTCTCACACTTTGATAAGTTTTGGTCCATTTGCACTTTGGGGTTGAATTGTCCAATTCCAGCTCCAGGTTCTGCAGTCCCATCCTTCTTGTCCCTCCCTCCAGCCACCCTTGTTTGTGCTTTTTGGGCCTGAAAACCTGTCCCAGCTGTCCTCGGCAGGGCTGGGGACACAGCAGTGCTCCAGGTGTCACCTGGGTGTCCCCACAGCCACCAGCATCACACAGAGCTCCGTTTTCCCTCTCCCAGCCCTCCCTCTCAGCCTCCAGAAGCCTTTGGAAGGGCAGGTGGGGGTTTCACAGCACATTCCTGCTCTCCTTCTTCCCGGGTGAGGAGACTGAGGCAGCTCAGCTCCACCAGGGTTCAGCCACGAGTGATGCTGTTCCTCAGAGCTGGGGCCAGAAACCCTCAGAATTCACAGCTCCCACTTGCTGCAGCTCCTCTCAGACTCCATAAGGTCTGCCTCACACCCACAGATAAACAGGGATGAACGTGTTTGTTTGCATTTTCCAACTGCCTTCGCAATTTATCCCTTCTCGTTTAGCCCCTCTCACAGTTTATCTTTCTCTGTTCCTTCTTTGGGCAGCCTGGCTGCCCAAAGCCACCAAAAATCTCAATATTTTGTAGAAAAGCCTTCCCAGGACATCAAGCTCCCAGAGCAGGACGTGAAGCAGTGAGTGGGAGCTCCGAGTTTGTGGGAAGCGCCCTTGGGAAGAGGGGGAAAAAAAATGAAATATTCCACCAGGGATATCAAAACGTGTCACCAGTTTAGAGCAAAAGCCAAAGGAGGCTGAGCTGGCACCTCACATCAACACCCAGCAACCAAAACCATCCTGGGGACGGTGCCACAAACAGCCCACGGAGCTGCCACAGCAATTCTGGTCACCACCTGCCTCCAGCTCTGCAGGCTCGTTATTAATTTGTGGTCATAACCGATGAAAACAAACTCCCCCCCAAACCTCCAGATGGTGATTTTATCCCCTTCACTGCAAACACAGCTCAAGTGATCCAGTTATGTCATGAAAGCACGCCCAGGGCTCAGCACAGGCAGTGTTTGGGAAGGGCTCACCTCTTCTAGCCCCACGTGGGATCTCCCCAGTGCCTGAATCTATTCAGGGGCAAGGACTGATCCTGATTTCAGGAACCTTCCTCTGGTTTCTGTGGCTCGGGTGGAGAAATGCCCACTAAAATTGCACAACCCGGCCTTGGTTGGCTGCCTGGGGGAAGAAACTTAAAAATGTGCATCCAGCTACTGAGTACACTCCTTCCAGAATTGCAGAGGCAGAGTTGCCCCATCTCTGGGTCAGAAAAAGGGATAATCCCACAGGCTGCAAAGCCCAGGAATGCTGTGTTGTGGTGCAACATTTCATTCCAACAGATGCATCTGGCTGCAACCTGTCACCCTGCATTTCTACAGCCTTCTGAGGATCTCTGGAGTTCTCTAACTTTTCTATTAGTCTTCGAATGTTTACATGTGAAAGTGGAGTCTTTCAAGGACTTTGCAGGAAAAACAATCTTTGTTTACATTCCTCTCGCAAGGAGAGACCTTTNGTTTACATTCCTCTCCCAAGGAGAGACCTTTGATGGACTTTTGTCTCTGCCAGTGTGGATGGAGAGGTGGCAACTTCTCCCTCCAATCCAGAGACAATCCCTGCAAAACTATAAAAACCCTGGTTGTAAATAAACTCTCTCTTTCCTGCCTCTGGAGCTCACTTTGTGTGCCATGCCTTCATTCCATGTGCTGTTGTGACAGCAGCCCCCGTTCCTGGCTGAGGAGCCAACAGCCAGATCCAGTGAGCAGCTCAACAATGCGGCCTCCAAAGCTGGAAATGGCTTTTTCCCCCTCAGAACAAAAGTGCTCCGTGGTGGCAGGGCTGCTCTCCAGCGAGGAGCAGACCAGCACTGGCACCCCGTGTCTGTGTGGGATCCCTTCACACCGAGCAGGGGCAGCTCCTCCCGGGCTGGGCTTTGGTGTCTGGTGTGCAGGGTGGGGGGACAGCCCTGCCCTGGCAGCTCAGCCCCCTGCTCCTCTGCTGCCCTGAGAGGCCACCTGCAACACGGGCTGGACAGAGGTAAAGAATAAAGTAGGTGTTTATTAAAAATGCCTTCAAAGGATGCACCTGGGGCAGTACAAGAGCCTGGCCAGGGCTGCACCCAAGGTGGACCCAAAATGGATTCAACATGGACCCAAAATGGACCCAAAATGGTCACAAAATGGACTCAAAATGGTCCCCAAATGGACAAAGGGTCACCAGGTCTCACACTTTGATAAGTTTTGGTCCATTTGCACTTTGGGGTTTAATTGCTGCTTCCTCCAAAAACTGGAGACACCCCACGGGAAATGCCCCATGGCCTCTCCCTTTATTCCAGTAAAGTTCCAGGACTCCTCTGTCTCCTTTTTGGACACAAACCTCGGGTGTTTGTGCATTAATTTTCCCGGCACCAAGGGCTCAGGGAGGGAGGGAGGGAATGCAGAACCACCCTCCTCCCCGGGGAAGGGTTTTCCAGTCACTCTGCAGCTGTTAAATGCCAGTTCAGTGGAGCCTTTAAACACACACTTAAAGCCATTCCCGCTCGGCAAAAACACTCCAGCACCTCCTTTAAATTAAGCTGTGTCGGAGCGTTGTGGCACGAGGAGGCTGGGGCTGTTCAGGGGGATAAACACATCCCTGGTGAGGCTCCTGCTGCATCCCTGGGAGGGGGTGGTGGGCTCTGGAGCCTGGGATCTGCTGGTGTGCAGGGGCAGCAGGGGTTCCTGCATTTCCCACAGGGCAGGGAGGGAGCGCTCAGACACCAGGGAATGGTCCCAGACTGCCGGAGAGGAGGGGGAGATTGGAGAGGGAAGGGAAATTCCTCCTTGTGGGAGCTGGGATGGAGTTCCCAGAGCAGCTGTGGCTGCCCCTGGATCCCTGACAGTGCCCAAGGACGGGGCTTGGAGCAGCTGGGACAGGGGGAGGTGTCCCCGTGGAACGGGATGAGCTTTCAGTCCCCTCCCGACCCAAACCCTTCCATGTTCCTGGGATCTGTGCCTTCATTCCAGCCAGGCTTCCTCTGCTGGAAGCCAGTGCTGCCATTCCTTTGCAAGTCTGACTGAGGGGTGGCAGAAAGCCCCAGCTGCTGAGGAGGCTCCCCACATCCCACGTGTGACTCCCCTCATTCCTGAATTTCCCCTGATCTCACTGCTCTCCCACATCTCCTGCTATTTCTGCAGCAAACCCTCAAGCCCACCCTCTCCCAGGCTGTGGGGGATCCTTGGAAGTTGCACTGAAGTTGCTCAGAAGTTGCCCAGGCACGTTCCAGAAAGGGAAACTGAAAACTGAAACAGAGTTTCCAAAAAGAAAAAGGAAAAAAAAAATAAAAAATCCAAGCAAAAAGCCCCAGAACTACCCTCACAAACAGGATGGATGGTGAACAATTTTGATTGCTATTATCCCAAAGTAACTTTCTGGCTGGTTTTTAGTGAACAGAGAAATATTGGAGGGGGGGAAAAAAGTAGTTTCCATTTAGCTTTATCTCTGGCTGTACTGGAAACAAATCATGGCACGGGGGGGAAAAAAAAAGGGATAAAATGAAATGAAAACGATCCCATTTATTTCCTTTGCTGTAGCACACTCTGGACAGTTCTTGTGAAGATTAAAACTCTTCTGAACTAAAGCAGATTGCACTAAAACACTGCTGAAGGATCTCGGAGAGTCCTGGAGTATCCCCGGGGTGCCTGGCCCAGGGTGGGAGGAAATGGGTCTCTGTGGATCTCTCCTCCACTCTCCACGTCCTCCACGGCTCTCCACTTAATTTTTGAATTGTGATAGAAATCTTAGGGATATTCTCCTTAAAAAATCTGGTTTTCCCTTGGATTTCTAGGATCCAGTGCTCATTAAGAGAATATCTCCCTCCCCTGGCTCTCCTGTTGATTCCTGTGGATACCTTGACTTCCACCCACCCAAAACAAATGCAGGAAAGGCAGGAACATGCAAAGAAGGGTTAAAAAAAATTAAAAAATCAGAGTGGGGTTTAATTTGGAGCCGTGTGTGCAGTGCTGCCTGAGCCAAGTGCTTGAGGTCAGTGATTCTGTTATTTCTGTGTGCTCCGTGCGGCGTCGTTCCACGGGATTTATAAATTATTGCTGCTCTGCCTCGCCTTCCTCCCTCTTTTATTAGGGATGAAAACGAGCTGGGAATGCGGAGATGTGATGTGCAGCCTCACATCATCAGAGCTGCACTCCTTGATAAGATTTCAAGGTTAGAACAATGATAGCGTGGAAATCTCCCTGGTAAACCAGCCCCGGTAATTCCAGCCATAAAAAAGCTGCTTTTAGCTATGTAAATAGGGTGATAGAGCAGGGCTGCACGCCCTAAACCTCGGGCTTGTTTCATGTTCCAGCAGAGAAAATGGAGCTGGAGATTAACTGGAATAGGAAGCAGGGAAGGTTTCTCCTCAGGGGGGGTGAGGATGGATTTGGGTTTTGTTGGAAAGTCCCTGGAATAGGTCAAGGAGCTGATGGCAAGCAAGGAGAGAAGCATCTCTTTATTTTTAATGGTTTTTTTTCCCCTTTTCTTCCCCCTGCTGACAGTGAGAGCTTTGGGGGCTTGGGAGAGGCTGATGTAATTAGTCTGGATGCGTTGTGATGGTGGGACTCTGGCCAAGGATGCGTTGAGTCACATCTAATGACTTAAAAACTCCCAATTAATTTCGAATGAACTGGAACAAGGAGGCACAGCTTGACGAGCACCAGGTTGTGAACGCTCCTGATGTTGAAAACTGGCGGTGGAGCCATCCTGGGATGAGGAAAGTTGGGAGCAGCCTGGTTAAAAGGAGCGGAGAGAAATGGATGCAAGAGCTGAAGGTGGACGGGAGGAGGATTCTGGTGGAGATCAGCAGTTCTGTGGCAGCTCACAGTTCAAAGGAGCAGGGAGAAAGGGAGGTAAAAAATGAAAATCGGGGTGGGCTGAGGCTGCTGGTGCAGGTCAGCAGTTCTGGGAGCTCTGCAGCAGCTCCAGGGAATGGAAGTGCCTCAAATCTCTGGTTTCCATTTCAAGCTCAGTTCATTTTAGGTGACACCCTGTGAAATCTGGGGGTCAGATCTGGGAGTCAGATCTGCTCTGGTACTCACAGGTCTGCCCCCTGTCCCATCCTTCTTGTCCCTCCCTCCAGCCACCCTTGTTTGTGCTTTTGGGGCTGAAAACTTGTCCCAGCTGTCCTTGGTGTGCAGCAGGAACAGGATTTGTTTTGTGTCCCTGCTCTGTGCAGAGCTGAGTGACCCTGAGTGTGAGCTCAGAGCTGCACCCTGGGCAGCACAGAGCCTCAAACACAGGGGAGAGAAAACTTGAGGTTCTGCTGTGTCTGTGCTGGCCTTTAACACCCCCAGAGTGGCTCCTCTGCCGGGTCACCTTGGCAGGGAGGTGTCCAGGGCCCAGCCAGCCCTGGGACAGTGACATTGGAGGTGCCACTGCACCAGGATAATCCCATTGCCTTTCCTCTGTTGTAAAATCAGATAAGGCTTTGGCAGCTGTTCAGATCCAGACAGATGAAACAAACTGCTCGGAATTCATCGTGGGAAGGAGCAGCCTCAGCTACAAAATGAGTAACAGGACCTTCCCTTCGTCTCCACAAATCTGCTCCCTGGCTGCGTTCATTTCCATACAATCACTGGGAAATGTTCCCTTGATTGCTGGGAGCAAAGCTTTTATGGGCAGGTGGCAGGAAAAAAAATTTCCCTGCTCCTAATCTGTAGTGGAATTGGTAAATGGGGAAGACAGAGCTTTAATAACATTATTCTGGGCGACATCTGAGGTAAATAATCCAGTTCTATTAATCCCTGCAGCAATCAGGGCTCTGGCTGGTGGAGGCAGCCAAGGATGAGCAATAATGTAATATAATATTATCTCTGCTCAGGGGTGTTGGAGCAGAATCCCAAATCCATGGAGGCAGTGGCTGCAGCAGCTCAGGGATCAGCAGGGATCCAAGGGCCTGGGGGCAGTCAGGGACATCCCCTCCATCCCCTCTCCAGTCTGCTGTGGGATTCTCTGGGAGGTTCTGGAGCACCTGAGGAGCAGCTGAGCAGGAAAAGAGGCTCAGGGAGAACCTTGTCCCTCTCCATGCCCCCTGCCAGGAGGTGCCAGACTCTTCTCCAGGTGACAAGGGAAGGAAATGGCCTCAAGAGCACGTTGGGGTTTGATTTTAGGAGGAATTTCCTCCCTGGAAGAGGGTTGGGAGTGGAGTCACCCAGCGTGAAGTGCTGAGCAAGGTGTGGGTGTGGTGCTGAGGACACGGTTCAGTGGTGACCCTGGAGGGCTGAGGGGGGGCTTGGGGACCTTGGGGACCTTTTCCAGCCCCACTGAGGCTGGAATTGTGTGAGGCTCCAGCGCTGTGTCCTTGGACTCTGCTCCTCCCCTCTCGGGGAAGGGAGATTTCAGCAGGGCTTGTCTGGGGCTGACCCACGTGGATCCCAGCCTGGTTTGGGTGGGAAGGGACCTGAGGCTGATCCCATCCCACCCCTGCCACGGGCAGGAACAGCTCCACCATCCCAGGGTGCTCCAAGCCAGATCCAGCCTGGCCTTGGGCTCCGCAGGGATGGGAAACCAGGGATTCCCTGGGCACAGGTTCTGCACTCTGGCTGTAACCCCAACCCCTCTGGAATCATTTTCCTCTCTCCAGCAGCAGGAATTTGAAGACCTCCTTGTCTCCTGCACTTGGGTGATTAAAAACCCCCAATCCAAGTCCCCTGCAGGCACCCAGGGCAGTGGGGGGTTAATGCTGCTCCCCCCGAGCTGCTGTGCCTCCCCTCCTGGAACAAGCTCTGAAATGTGCAGGCAGCCCAGTGAAGCAGAATTTTAATCTGAGATCTGTTTTTCGAGTCTGATTTTAAGATCCCAGGCAGGTCAGGGTTGTCTGATTCTTCACAGTTCATTAAGTAGAGAGCAGCTCGTGGTAGAGATTGACTTTTAAAAATGATGGATTTTTATTTATAGCGGAGTTCTCCTCATTAATTTTAAAGGATGGAAGCATAAAAGCAGGAATGGGTTCATTTAAAAAAAAAAAAGTGCCGTTGGTAATTTAATTAAATTGGGGGTTTGAGTATCATTACAGAAAATGAAATGTTGGTTCTGGGCTGCTTTTCCACCCGTTTGCATTTGACAGCAGCCCCTGCTCCCAGAACCTGCCTGGGCAGGAACGTTTCCAGGTGGAACTTCCCAGCTCCAGGGGCTCTGGGGGACGATGTAAATAATGGATTTGGGGGGAAGAAACAGTGTCAGGGGCCTGGGATCTGCCCCTGCTGCTGTGCAGGGAGGGCTGGGCCTGGGGACACTCTGTGT
>VYXD01015592.1:0-21923 GCA_013397195.1 Hylia prasina
TTTGCTTTCAAACCAGTACAGCCGGACTGCGCTGACCAACCAGGTGTCATAATTCAGCAAAATGGTCATTTTGAGAGTCTCCCTGAGGCAGTTGACCATGCCATTATAAAGACCCTTGTCTTGTCTGATATCCAGGCACTGACCAACCATCTAGTTTGAAAGATTAGGTTCACTGACAAAGCTATGACAAGACTGCAAGATTTAAACTTTGAGTAGATGAATCCCAGTGCCATAGTAGATAGTATAGTCAGAGACTTTCAAGACCACTACTTGAGTTCAAAATAGCCATTCCACTGCCCAAAACACAGGAAACTGAATTGCCAGAAATTCTCTGAAGGGTGTCTTCTCAAATGCATAGCCATCAGTCTTGGGTTTGACATGCATTGATCTGGCAAGTATAACATAGAACATAAATGACTGCAATGCTACTTTTGCTTGAGGGATGCTAAGTAGCATATTTATTAGAGATGAACTCTGAGTATCTGAGATCAGCTGCCATATGATCTTCTTTGAGCTCCATGTGTTCATCAGAAGATCACTGGTGGAATACAAGGACTGAAAGCAATTTATTCAGAGCACTATATCATAAGGACTTTTACCTCAATGACTCCAAATCTTTCCCGCAGCTACATCAAGTGATGAAAATTTTAAAAGAATCTGAGTAAATATGCAAATTTCAGAGCACTCAGAATGGTTGATCTTTAAACAGAAAGGTGTTCTCAATCACAGCAAAAACAGAGCTAATGACAGTTAGAAAGACGCAGTATGTCAAGAATGGAGCAGCTCAATAAAGAAAAAGTGCTTCTAAAAATTTTTGGCTTATACATCTTGGTAGCCAGTGGAGACATACCTTGCACATTAAGATCTGACCCACAATGTATCTCTTATTCTAAAGAAACTGCAGGGAAAAATACTTTAGATTATGAATTCTGTTTGTTATTTTTATGTACTATGAGCTGCACATGTCTTCAAGGGTTATGATGCATTGCAACTGGAATAGGGATTTTCTTGAAATTTTCATCAATAGCTTGCTTCTCCCAGCAACAGATGGTTTCATATAGAGATTATGCCACATAAAGTCAGCAGGATGAAACAGCAAAGAAAAGCTTACCCACCAGAAATGGAAAAAAAATCACAATCTTAAAACCATACAGTAAAGTAAAACCTAGTAACATGGAAATTTTCTGGTTATTTTGTAAAGTAAATAAAAAGGCCTCAGACATTAATTCAGCATCATACAGACAACAGTTTATGCCTAAGTTTAGAAACACCACTAATAAAATATTTAACCGTGCAAGAAACGATGCAAATCCTTGTTTTGCAGCTAAGTTTTTCTGCTTGCACCTAGCCTATTAAAAGGAGCCTTTTATTGCTTCCCTTCCATTTTATCTTCTCAGATTTCTGAGGAAAGTAAGGTATGTATGGAAAGAAACAAGGGGTAGGATATATACGGCTTTACCTCAGTATGTCCCAGTACAGTTATATGCTGGACAAAGAGCACAAGCAGTTGTAGGTATTGAGAAAAGCTGAGCTTACTGCAGCAATAACACATGCATGACAAAAAATTAGCACTGATTAAATATGACCTTAGTTAAGTGTCTTGCATTGTTATTCAATTAAGAAGACAGTGTCACAGAACAGAATCAAATAAAATATAGATTTCTAAGCAGGGAACTAATTAAAGGCACTCTCAGAACAGGGCTGCCTGGAGCTAAGTAACAGGAAAAAGTTGGCAAAAGGTCTCGGACAATTTTAAAACAGCTTTCAGAATCCTCCGAGAGCAGTGTAAAATGGTGCATTTTGATAAAATTTTCTCATAAGGGTAGTAAATTAACTTCCAGGAAAATGAACAGAAAAAGAGGAGGTCTTCTTTGAAAACATGAGAGCTAGCTGCTATAGCTCAGAGGTGTACTACATGTTATGCTTTAGGATGTTACATGCCCTTATTTCTACATTTGTTCTACTTTGGTGTAAAGAATTGGCTGCTCTTTTTTTATTTTTTTATTTTTTTTTTTTTTTTTCTGATCAATTTATTTTAATGGTTGCCATTCAGTAAGAACTGGTAAATCCTTGACCTTGGATCCTCCTTGGTTTTTAAATGTTTTTTTTTAAGATTATTTCCCAGCAGACAAAAAGGACCTTCCTAACATGTGAAAAGGGCTGCCCCTTACTCCTCCAAATTTCAGACATCAGTATGTTTTAAAGTCATGCTTCATTTCTGTGTTTTTCTTTTTTTCCTCTTAGCCTTAGTCTTTACATATGAACATCAAGCTCTGGGATCTTTTTAGGTAACCTTACTCTCAGTTATTTTTTCTTGTAAAGAGATTGATAGCGGAATGGTCATCACTGCTGGACTTGGTTGCTTGTGTTGATGGTCTTACATGAAAGACATCTTTCAGAAGATTTGATACTTGAATCCTTGAGGGATTTAGGTCCCTTTTTTCCCTTGATCCTTGCTGAAGTTACAAGTTTAACTATGGGAATCTGAGCATAACCCCTCCAAACTTTTGGGGCTTAATAGTACACCTCTCCTGGGCATTTTATGTTGCCTAGTTCAAGCACTGACTATTGTAAGGTTTCTTCATGCAGTTTAAAGTTACTATTTTACCACCCAGGAGCCTACAGATTTTATATAGAAAACAAAACATTGCCAAAATAAATAAAGGTTGATGTCTGCAATATACTGTAAGTAGTTTCCTTAGATATTGTATAAGAGCACTAGACACTAGTCCTGCGTGGGGAAGAGAAGGAATTCCTAAACATAGACCCTCTATGTAAATAACTACTCAAGAACTACTGGTGATAAGGAATTCAATGGAAATGCCTAACAATAAAATCAACAAGTATGGAATTGATGATTATAAAAGTGCAGGTATCTGTTTAGAAATCTGAAGTTAAACCAATAATTTTGAAACTCTTTTGTATCTATTTTAAAAGGTAAAAATCATGAAACTCACAACAAAAACAAAAACAAAACTAAGACACTAAAGGAAAAATAACCACCGAACATACATTTTTTTACTTCTTAAAAAAATAGATTGATTACCAAGAAATTTAAATTGGAAGTGTATTTTAAAATTGCTATTAATACATTATGTATCCCTATCCCAGTGTTCTTTAAATTGTGAAAATATTTAGCTGAATTATCAATGTTCCACTATATAATTTTTATAGTTCAATATCCCTAAATTAGATTAAGTGTGAAATAATAAAATAAATGAGAAAGAGTATTTCTAGCTTGCATGGTATTGTATAACTGAACTTGCTACATACCTTCTTCCTAGTTTTATTCTTCCTAGTCAAACTGTTCTTTTTTGTCTTTCAGCTAGTGTTATTGTCTTTCACCCATTCCCTTTTAGAAATTTCTATGAACTAAATTTTCACTGTATCTCTGCAAAATTCCCAGAGTAAATTAACTGTGAATCTTAGGCATATCTCTCAATTACATGCACCTGTGCTGGATCAATTAGCTTGCCTAATTTGTAGCAGCAACAAATGGCCCACAAGTGTTCTCCATTAATTAAAATGATATCAGCCTTTTGCGAGTCTAATGTATTTTGCACTTCTAATGTATTCTGTCTACTGCAGATTTGAGGGCAGCTACTTTTGGATGGACCTTACAGTGTTAATTTGCATTTTGAACTTATTGTCCCTCCTGGAAACTAATGTTGGATTTTCATTTTTTTTTCTTGTGAAGAACAACTTTTGTTTTATTAGTTACTGTGAGAACTGCTTGCTGTAAAACTAAATCAGATCTTGTACTGTACCAATTTGTATTTTAAATGAAAGGGTTTTGTTGCAGCTGCTCTTTAATTTTGGTTGTAAAACCAGATTGGACCTCTCTTTAATGTCTCTATTTGATGTCAGTCTATACAGAAAATAATTTCCTTGCAGGGATGTAATGCATAGGCTACTGTAGAATAGTAATTCTTCTAGGTGTTAGAAAAGCATGTTTAAATCATACTTATGTGCTCATGACCTTTCTAAGGCAATGATTTAAGAGAGTTTTGCAGATTAACTGCTTTATTCTGCACTCCCTGAAAATTCTCTGCTTAAAAAGCACCCTGACCACTCTCAATGATTCTGTTTAATGATGCAATTCAACTTTTTTGCAAGGACCATTTTTAAAAAGCCATATTGCTAAGTATGGCATTATAAATTATTTATAGAGAATTGCTGGGACAATATCTTTCTTGGTGAGTTGCTGGTGCCAGTAACACTGAATTATCCACAGAAATTAAATCAACACAGCTTATTCCTTTTTTTTCTCTTTCAGCATCAAACCAAAGTATAAATTCATGCCAGAAGCAATTTTAGATTTTATGCAGAAATATTTCTCTTTGCTTCACTGAGTATTTCAAACAGGCAGAAAAATCTTTCATTACTAGTCTGCTTCCAATCCTAATTAGCAATTTTAAACCAGTCAGTTGAGCAATGTGTACAGGTATTTGGTAGATATTTTTATAAAACATAGTCCAGCCTAGAGCTAAGAAAAACTGAGTAGAATTATGAAAATAATCACATAATAAGTACATTAATAAAATTAACCCACAGCTAAATAAGTATTAACCAAAAAAGTAAATTGGTTACAGAAACCTCCTTATTCTATTTTAATTTATGTATTTCAGTTGTCCCTTTATTTACCCGTTTTATTATCTTTCTCAGAGACTTCAGTCCAATATGTTATTGAGATCAAGGAGAAATTCAGTGGGAGCGTCTTGCATACAGTTTTCCTGAAATCCCTCCCTATCTGTTGCCATGACAACACATTCATTCTTTTTGGAGAGGATGTTTTCTCTATTCCCAGAAAAATAATTTCACAGCTTTATTGTTGCAAATATTGGAGCAAGAAGAAGAAAAAGAAACCCAGAAAACAACCTGGAAAACAATGTATTCTAAGTGGACTTTCTGAACAAAGGAAGAAACCCCTAGGATTTGAAGCTAGAAGTCACTTTCTATAATAGTTTTGTTTATGCACATCTAAATATTTGTATGGGATGTTCTAACTACATCTACAAAAAACCCTAAAAATTAGCACTCCCAATTTTTTTGGTTTTGAAAAAAAAGTAGCATTTATGCAAGGTTTTTTATGGACCATAATTGTGTGTAATTGTAGTCATGCTGCTAAAGTCAAGTGTCTTAAACTACTAAGCAAAGTCTATTTGGACCTAGTTGGTAGCCACCTAATTTCTGTTAAATTCCACAGGGTACAGAAATTGCATGAAATAGCATTTATTAGCCTCATCAAAGCATAGCTAGCACAAACCAATAGAATTATATTTCTCTTCACATATAATTACATGACAAAGATAACGGGTTAAAAAAAAAAGCACCACAAAATGGCTTCCTTATTCTAGCACAAAAACCATCAAGACTGTACATCAGGGCACACAGAATAATTTTCAAGAATAGGAGTGCAGGTCCTACTTTTTTTTTTTTCTTTTGTGCTGAACCATTTTAGTGTAACTAGACTTTTACCTGAAAATAGAAATAACCTGACATAAACTGAATGAGCTTTGGAAATCTGTACTGGTGAGTAACACAAAACGTAGTGCTATATGGAGTAATTTTTAAAGATGGTCCAATATTCCTTTCAAGCATATGAATTGCAAACTTGCTCTCAGTTTTGTCACACACTGACAAAGATTTGCATTCTTTCTTCACTGCCCTTTTACTTAAATTTTATAGATGAATTGGAAGTAAAGAATAAATGTGTCATGCCTTGTTCCTTTTAGTTAAATCTCTAAAATCTGCAGTTTCCATATAGGTGATTAAGTCCTGTGGGAAGAAAACTAGTAATAAATTATGATGAAGTTTCAGGAAGAAAACTAGCAATAAATTATGATAAAGCTTCAGGAATATATGGAAGGTAAAATAATATTCTTGAAATAGTAAACAAAAACATTATCAATTTCCTAATTTAAAAAAAGGGGGGGAAAGATAAGCAGTAGAAAATTTTCAGCCTCTAAAAAGGAGTCTGCTTAATTATAAAAATTGGTATTATCATTTATCTTTATTCTGACAAAATCTATCTTTCTGCCTCAAAATTTCCTCCAGTTTCTGTCCTATATGTATGAACCAGGGTAAAATATGCATCTTAATGAGGATTATTTTTGTCTTAAATAATTGTTGTGGAATCCTTACTTAATACATTTCCTAAAAGTAAATTTGTGAAATATATTTCCAATTTACAGAATAAACACTATCTGCAGATGGCCAGGAGAACATATTTCACACAGTCAACATTTAGAAAGGAAACATAGTCAAAATAATCAGTTCCGTAAATGCTCAGCAGACTGGGATTGTGTGTGGTCTGTAACTACACAAAAAACTTGAGTATTGTGAAATCTTAAATGGACTTGGAATGAACATCAAAATTTGCACACAAAATTTACCTGTGAATAGTAGAACACATCTGAATAAATAAAGACAAGAAAACAGAACTTCTCTGAATCTTTATTTTAATGGTATTCTGCAACCTCTTTTATCGCTTGGAAACTACTCAGTACTAAGAGAAAACATGTTTAATTAAACTATTTAGAACAATTTATATTATATCCTATTCTATTAACTGAACTCAAAGGACAGCTAGAGTATAATAGCAAATCAAAAGGTAAGGAGCTATTTTATAAAAACTGGAATAGAGTTTTATATATAATGTAGCCATCATATTTGTCTCCAAAGGATCTTTTTGCATTTCTCTATGTTGAATTTTTTAGCTTGTTTAGAGTACGACATATGCACCAATGATTGCATAATAGAAAATTAAGAAATCCTACTAGATTTTATTATCAGCAAGACTGCTATAATATTTTTAAATAAACCTGCAAATGTTTTACCCAATTTTGTTTCAGCACCTCAAAAGATACAGTTCTGTTCCCTTTTACAGAGTGTAATTTTTCTATATTTCCTTAGCATCTATTGCGACAAAATGCAAAAACGTTAAACATTGTTTGCTTATGTATTTGTACCCTTTTCCTCCACAGCCTAAATAAGGTCATTATAGTCAACTTATCTGTGTATTATTACACTGACTACTTCTTTGACAGGAGGAGATATTTTGGTAGGCTTCTATAGATTGTAAAAAAAATTACCTTTTAATTTAAAAATATCTTATAGTGTTTTCACCACTAAAAATGTTATTTACCATCTTGGCTTCTTGCTTTCGGCTTTGCAACAAGGTCCTCCAACAATTGCACACAGCAGATTTGTGATGTATCAGCCATTCCAAAGTCACGTACAATCCTGCTCACATCACAAGGCATCTCTGCATATATACTGTCTCCAGAGCACAGTGCACTGCACTACACCACATGTGGTGGTGGTTTAACACCAACTGGGAATTAAACTCCAAATAAGCAACTCAGCTCCTCCCCAGGCCCCTCTGCAAAGTGGAAAAAAGAGTGGAGATTATGGGTTGAGATAAAAATTTACTGAAAACAAACAGCAATGGAATGAGAAACAAACAGGAACAGCAGCAATATTCATAACAAAAGTATACACAAACAGAAGGTGCTTTGCTGACAATAGAGGTGTTCACCACCTTGACTTAGTTCCACATGGCTCCTGGGACAAAGACAAGGTGGCAGCTGCACCACGTGAATTCCCAGACAACAACAAGATAGTGCTTTCTCCCCACAGTCGACTTTTCCAAGTCCAAGACAACAGAAAACCTCTCTGCATCATGCAGAAATGGGTCATTTTGCATACATGATCAGGTTGTCCTTAATGTTGCCCAGACTGCTAATTAAAAAAACCTTAAAACCAGACAGACAGAATATCCAAACATAGCATGACAACAGAGATTTGGAATGTAATACTTTAGTAAAAAGACAGTAAAATTCATGTCTAACTTCTCCTATTAATTTTATCTATTCAAAATCTGCACTTTTTTTGGTGAAAAATACATCTTCTAAGCAGTCTACAAATTGTATATACTTTAATTCTTACCATAAGTGAATACAACCTTTTCTGTCATAAGAAGGTTTTTACTGAAATATTTTAGACTTCTCCACATATGTATTTGCATTTTTAAGGAATTTGGCAAAGCAGCACAACAAACTCTGTAATGGACATGGGTGCTGGTATTCCTTGATATTTGATTTAGAACCAAGAGCAGGAATGGGAGAAATATAAGTAACAAAAATATAAGTTTTAAATAGTTACAGTCTTGTGGGTTTGATCAGTTTCTGTGAACTAGTGTAGCATTTTCTTTTCCAGGATAAATAATGTTGTACTTGTCACTCTAACAAGAGTAAGAGACACAGATGCAAGCTGGATCGAGCGAGAGGAAAGAAGGAAGGTTTATTATGATTTTACACTTTTATAGGGTTCAGAAAGGTGACCATCACTGGAAGGTTGAGGGTCAACTATCTCTTCCACAGGTCCGAGAAAATGCCAATCATTTGTCCCTCCTACCAGGAGAGAATGTAACAAGAAGAACAGTTCGTTACGAAAACATCTAGTTGTTTATAGAAAATGCGTGAGAATCTAACTCCAAAAATGTAAACATCAGAAAGCTTAGTAAGAAAGTGAAAAAACAAGGCAACAGTACCAGGGGTGTTGCTCAGTAGTAAATGTTGCATTTGAGACACCTGATGGGTTCAGCAGCCTATTGAGAGAGTTAAAAAATCCTCCTGCTTTTTCTGACTTTCTGGTATTGCAAACTGGGAGACTAAGAGATACAGAAACTCTTCCCTCTCATCATATCAGCAGGGTGTGTAATATGACTGAGTCCTGTTCAAGATTTTTCATTTGTCTTCTGAGGACATATTAGCACCAGCCACTGACATTTGAGGAGTTTTTTTCAGCAAACATAAATAGATGAAAAACTTGTTCTAACATGTTAGAGCTCAGAAATGCCTTAAAAAAAATATGTTTAGCTAAATAAATTATAAGGTTCACATACTTGCAGATTGATACAAGAAGTTAAGATTGGTCTTGATCCTAAGAAAACAAAAAAAATGTGAAAACATCCTGAAATAACAGAAATATACTGTTCATATATTATGTATATATATATGACAGAAATACACTATTCATATATTCATAGCTGAAGACTGAATGTTATTCTACACAGCAGTGCTGACTTCTTATTTTTTTTCCTGTAGTTTATTTTTCAATAGCACCTTAAAGACAAAATTTGATGGAACTTCTCATGTAAAATCATAAAATATATTTGTTCCTTGTTCTGACCTGCCTTATAATCTAGAATTTGGATTTGTATTGATGGAAAAAGTGAAATGAATGAACAACACAGTTCTGAGCAAGATTTAATGTACTCTTCATTTTTCTTGGACAGACAGATATTGTAACAACATAATCTATTATGATTTGTGGTAGCAAAACTAGAGGCTTATTGTGATATTAAAGCAAAAATGGCCATTATCTCTCAGGAAAGGAAATGGAAACCCTTTAATGATTGAGCTGACAATCTTCACAGTCATTAGGGACACTGATAGGAACATTTTCACCGCGGTATACAGAAACCAACTGTCATATATTAGTATTACCTAATGTCAAATTCCCATTCACCATACTAAAAATACAGCTTTGTAGAAACTAAATTTGCTTCACACAAATATAGGATTCTATTCTTATGCAGTGTTTCATTGAAAGAGATAAACCTCTCTTCATAGTCTCTGATTCCTTTCTTTTCAGAAGTAGTAAGTATAAACAATCTATAAGATTTGGCAGAGCACAGCCACATGGACATACAAGTCCTCAGGGATGTATCTGGGAGAGCACTGGAATTTCTGCTCTGGCAGCAGAATGTTACCAGGACATGAAACAGATCTATAGGAAGTGCTGTGCAAGCGGAGAGGATGATGTGGTACTCTCTGGATAGGCCTGGGTGTGGGACAGCGCTAGGTTATGCAGTAAAAGTTCACAAAATCATCTTCACACCCATAATAGGATTCAGAATAAATAATGACAGGAGTGGGAGCCCAAATAAGGCCCTCATCTGACTCCACAGAAGTCTTTTATCATGGGAAGGCCATCAAAGGCCCATCTCCACAAGCTCTGAGGAGCTCAGCAATGCACAATTGCAGGCAGGAACTCATATTAAAGATTCATAACGAATGAACAAATACCTTGTCTGGACCTCTCCTAGAACAGTCCCATGAGAGCCACCAGCCCTGTTTGTCCAGGTCTGAAACCCATCAATGTAAGTCATCATCAGGAGCAACTCTAAGGATCATCTGTCAGACTAAGCATGGAATGTCTCAGGGTGTGGGACACATTACGTAATGCAGGAACTTACTATGGGATATTTAGGGGAAGAACCAAAAGCAGCAAAAAGGAGGGCCTTAGGTGATTTGGGGAAGGGCAAGTGAGGGAAAATAAAGATCTGTGGGGGAAAAATGCCCAGTTGAATTCAAGTGCTTTTCTGGTCAGTACACTTGTCTGGCTGTTGGGACCCAGGAAGCTAGAAACTGGGTAGTGTGGAAACCAGGGATACTCACTGGGTGGACTGAGCATCTGAACTCAGTGGACAAAGGGATCCAACTTGTATATATATATATATATACACACACATATATATATACATATATATATGTGCACACACTTTTTTCCCCTCACTATTTCATCTTCATCCTGCTCAGACAGAAAGGGGAGGAGGATGAGGTCATTCATCCAGTGATTGACTGATGAATGTTTCCGTCTTTCATCCGTGCCCCCACCACCTGAGTGTATCTGTAAATATGTGTTGTACATGTGCCCTGTGTACATGTACGTGCTGGAAATGCAACTTCAGTCTTACTACTGGTTGGAAATAGGAGTATGGAGCCACAGCAACCTCACCTCTCTCTCAGAATGTTAGATTTAGCATGATATATGTTAATTTTTATCTAACATCATGTACTTTAAAAAGATATTTAAATGCTTTATGGGTTTATAACCTGAAAATATTTTAACTATGTGTTGTTATTAAATATAAAAAATGTTTACTAAAATACTTAGTGTTAATAGGTCTATGGCAACCTTCTAGAATCACAAAAAGGTCCATGATGTCAGTACCACAAATATTTTTTGTCTTTTTTTAAAGGGTTAGATATGTATCAAGACTTGCAGATTTTAAGGGTTCATTAGCTTAATTCCAAAGGAAAGTCCACAAACAGGTTGGGGTTTTTTTGTGGTTTTTCTTGTCCCTGTTCTGCTCACATATCTCTTTTTGTTTGATTGTTCTTCAGGTAGTCTTGAAGATTTTTCTTGAGAACAGAGGCATAAAATGAGCAGTAAGTCAGAAAAAGTTTTGAAGTTTAGTGACCAACCTCATTTCCTCTTCATAAACCTTTACAAGATTTTAATATGCTCCTAACTTTATATCTGCATCTTAGTTTAAGAGGCTTTTTAGGAGCCTACAAATATTTTTCACAGTCTAGATTTTTAATGTCTATGTATCTGAACAACTAATATCAACTTAAATGTTCAGAATAAGTTTGAAAATATATGTGTAGAATTAATTCTGTTTTTCTCATAGGAAAAAGGATGGAAATGTGCGTCTGGAATCTTTGCTATACCAGGAAACAGATAGGCCATATAGGAAATGTTGGATATTACTTAAGAACAGTACAGTTTTACTTACATATTTCTCTCTGAGAAGGAGAAATCCTAAATATATAACAATGTCTTATCTTAAACTATGTTATTAAAAGAGAAAAAGAAGGAGAGGTAAGAAAATAAATACAGGGAAAAATGGTAATAATGAGTGAAACAACCCTTTTTATCATGTAATTGATGGCATAATAGGATAAGCAAATTATAACAGGAATTCTGGCTCCTACACCAGTGGCTGAAAAACTAATGCCAACAGGTTTTTTTGTAGACTTGGCCCTAGATGTGCATCTCAATTTCCAAACACATTGTTTGTGAGAAGAATTAATGAAGCTGCCAGATTTCTGCCATGCAACTCTTCCTATTTTGTAATTTAAATATATGTTAGGACATCATCCATCCCTAAAAGACAGCAATAGGAGGATATATTAATCTGTGCTAAAGACAGCAGACTGTGTATGTCATCAACTGGGCATGGATTGGCCAAGGGCAAGTTTATGTTGCTGGTTGGAGTTCGAGATAATAGATTATTTCTAATTTCACACCATTGTTTGATCACTAGTCTGATCATTCATTTAACCAGAGTGCAGTTTCAGTTGTTCTCATTCATACTTCTTTATCAAATTAGGTTACATTTGACTAATGTGTTCAAAAGCCTTTGAAGACAGGACATAGACAGATGAACAGATGTAACTGAAAGTCTTTCTTAAAAAGAAACAAGCTAAAATTATCTCTTCCTTACAGTAGCTAACATGATTTATTGTATTCTTTGAAGAATTAATTCACAAATGACATAAGTTCAAGAAACTTCAAATTATCTGCAATTCATTTTGGGTCACAGAAGCAAAGGACATCACCCCCCAACCTCCCATATTGTTCATGTGAAGATTTGGTTACTAGAATAGATCTTAAAACAATCATCATACTGATCCCTTAACAGTCCAAAGTCATTTCTATGAAGTGACTAGAAAAAAGGATGCAGTTTGAATCACTGTCTGTGTAATCTCTCTCTCTCTCTCTCTCTCTCTATATATATATATATATTTCCTGAGGACAAGTAGTTTTGGGGTTTTTCTCCAATATAAGCAAAAGAACACCAGAAAGGTTTCTTGAGAAAATGTGTTTCAACCCTGCCTCTTTCAAAAACCAGGAAGAGAATTGCATGTTACTTCATTGCTTCATTGTGCCAGCAGCATTTTGTCTAATGAGCATGCACACACACACACACGTGCATATATATGTGCATGCATAAGTGCATGTGCATGTACAGTTATGCATTAATGTATATGTCTGTGTATAGTTAAATATTAACATAAGCTAATTCTTGTCTTAGGTTAAAAATGTAAGATGTGCCCAAAGTATGTATTCTATCACCATCTTCATGAGCTGTTGGAACCAGGTGGGGCAGTGTTTCCCTTATCTTCTGCTAATGGCCCATCAATGCCTTGCCCTATGACTCATAGATAACTCCCNTCTCCTCTCAGCTATATAATCACCTGTGCTACTCTTCTTTGTCTTTCCTTCTTTTGTGTTTAGTTTTCACTGCCACTATTTTTAATGCTTCCTTTCTTTCCAGGAAAAGAAAAAAAAAAAAAAATCAGAGGATAAAATATATCATTCAGAGCATCTCTACTTTAGGTGAAAGAGTCTTACTGTTTATTGCAAAGACATAGAAGTTCAGACCTTGTAAATATGTCTCACTGTACAGTTATTCCTAAATTAAAATGGGCCTGTGATTTCCACAACATTTTTCAGGAGATGATCGATCCAGTTTTAATGATTTCTTACAAGGTTCATATGAAAATAATGATATATTTCATCTAGTCCACTGATATAATTGTTTTGCACAAAACATTTTACTTGTGAGGAAAACCTGTGCCAATATGACTAGGTTCTAACTGGAGGAAATACAAAGCTAAGACATGTTAGCATTGTGAATTTAATTCTCCATCCCCCATCAAAACTTAGATATTGAGCCAGAATGAAAATATGTTCATTTTCTTGTTCTCTCACTAAATGGAAATTTGGTAAAGCCTTTGAAACTATGGCTGAAACCAGCCTAAATTAAACAATTTGGCAATATTTTATAGTTCATGCGGTTTCCATGCAAAAATGTCCCAGAACAAAAAGCAAGGTGTGTCTCAGGATATGTAGTCTGAACTAACATCAGAGGTAAAGAAAGAATTGCAAGACTATCAGCAGAAGCAGTAAGACTAGATGCAGTGGTACATAATGTTGAGCGATCTCTTGATCATTTCAGTTTGCAAGACTTCTTGGGAGTGAAAGATTAGATAAAATGAGAATTTTTTAATGTTAGATTGTTTATTAAATTACAAGGTAAAATAATAGTGATTGTGAACTCAAAATATCTAATTACACTATGAAATAATAAAATACTAATGCAACGTGTAAAAAAAAAATGGCGAAAGTATCTAAACTTAATTGAGATCAAAATATAAGAATTTTTCTCCTTGGGAGCAGAAAAGGTGAAATAGAGCAAGTATTGTGTCTCCTTGTCAAAGATTCATGAAAGAGTAACACCAGGTAAACTGTAAAATTGATGGCTCTCACAGAACTCCATGTATTGTACTACAATCCATTTGGATGGAGGAAGGAAAAAAATCTACACGGATATGTATTCTTGTCCTTATTGGGACTTAGAAAGCATTCATAATTCTTATGAAAATGGTATCATATTTTTACTAGTTTCCCAGCCTGCCTGACTTCCCATTCAGTCGACCCTATGCCAGTCAGTCCTTTGCCAAATTAATCTAGAAAGGACACCTGATCAGACAGTAGTAACAGGGAAACCAGTGATAAATTCTGGTTAAACTTTTCAGTTCTATCAACTAGATGATAGAACGGTCTGAATTACTTATCAGATTACTCTTTTCCATGTAAATTATAGTAATTTTCCAACTAACAGTTGAGGTTTGTAAATGTGTGCATAGAGATTAACAGAGGAAGACACAACTATTTAGCTATTAACAGAACAATGAATGTCTAGACGAGCATTCTAACAAAAAATCCTGAGCATATGTGGGCTCACTCCAGCAGAAAACTCTAGACACAGATTTACTACTTATTTTATTTCTACGTTACAATTTAAAAATACCTAACAAAAATGACCGATGGCTATTTTTTAAATTATTGTTTATTTTTAAACTTATTTTTGTGCCACCATATCCATGCATTGTTATATTATTTTTTAAAATTACTCCCATAATCCACAGAAAGAAAAATTTTCAATGTGTATGTCAATATGCTGAATCTATGTAATATTACTCTGCAATCTTCAGTCACACCCTGCAAGAAACCTCAAAATGTAAAATTTATTTACAGAGAAAAAAACCCCTTATTTTCTCATTTAAAGACAATTTATTTTTTTCTGTCTATATTCAGAATAATATCTCAAGAAAAAAAAAATCTCCAGTTAGTATTTGTTTTTGTGTCTTCACCAAAGACAGAGAAAATTTATACATATTGGTATCTTTTATTGGTGGTTTGCAACTTTTTCTTTTTGTTATTCCCTAAAAGAAAAGCATGTCTCTAAGTGTTTCTGCTAGATGGAGAAGAATGCTTATATTCAGTCCCAGTATTTTTACCAGTCAATTCAGATATCTGATGTTGGTGAGTAATATTTCCCTTAAAATTTTGCAATCATACCTGAGTAGCAACTGTTTCTATTTAGAACTGTTTCCTCCAAGCCTCTCACAAATCGGTGGAAGAAAATGCATTGAGCTTTTTATTCCCATTCTTATTTTTGACATGAAACAATATTGACTACAGAAAAGATCTTGATTATGAAAACATTCAAATTAAAATGTAGCAATAGCCTAGAACTCTTAATTTACCTTTGTACTGCAGAAGTCCTGTTTTGCTTCTCAAACCTATTTCTCTTTGTGTTTATTTTGGATTTGTTTATTTTGGGTTTGGGATTTGGTGGTTTTTGTTTGTTTTTAGTTTTTTTGTGATTTGTTTGGTTGGTTTGTTTGGGTTTGTCTTTTGGGTTTTTTTATCACCACAGGAAAATACTAGAATAACTTGCATTGGGCTTTGGAGCTTCTCTCTCAAATATTCTGTTCCACATATTGTAAACCCAAGATCGGACAAATCTATTTCTCTCTCATTACATCTGTTGCTCTCTGATATGAAGCAGTTCGCTGAGCAAGGTAATTTTTCATACAATATAAATCCTTACATTCATTCAGTTACAGAATAATATTTAACAGTGGCTTGAAATTAAGGAAGACATTTAGCTGGTAATCTACATCTTTCTGCCAGGTTCATCACAAACACATTTTTTGTTTAAAAGCTACTTATTGATCCACTTCCATAAGAGTTTTGTGCTTACACAAAATCTGCAGATCTTTATATTTGTATCAGGTGTGGAAATATGATTTATGGATTGAAATGGGAATCTCACATCTATGATTAGATCACCTGTTTTTACTGTTATGGTAATGTGGTGAGACATGTCCTACACATTTTCTGTGTCACACAGATATATGAAGAGATATAAACACCTTCTTTAAAAAGAACTCCTTTTTGCGAGCATATCTCCCTCCCACCCTTTCTCCCCTTTTCCCTATGGTTTAGTAATTCTCAATTGTAAATACCAAAGATTTCATAAATAACCCAAAATGTGCTAGGGAATATTTGAGTGATATGCTATCTTTTATTGTGAGACATGCATGTCTGCCCCATGAGAAATGTAGCTCTTGTCTACATGGTATCCATTTATTTCTTTCTGCTCCTTTGAGACATTGTAATCCAGGAGAGGATTTAACCTGTTAGTATTCATGGTTGCATCCACTATATTGCACTGTCAGATTGTGCAATTTTCCATTTAAATAAAGCACTACATTACAGCCAACCTGATATGTTGTCATGCTTTTTACAGTTTATCTCTTGACAATCCATTCCTTCTTAAATTCAGCATTATTAAGCTGGCATGTTTCTTCGTTAAAGGATAAAAAAATTAAAAATCTATCCATATATTTTCCTATCGAAATTTTGTGGCTTTGTAACCTTATTTTAGTTGTTTTCCATTTTATTTGCATAAAAACAGCTCTTTAGATATTTGTTTCTGTTACAAAACTCCTTTTGGATTTTGTGAGTTTTTTTAATTAACATTGAAAATGTCCATATTGCTGTAATAAGATACATTATATTTACTATATCTGTTCATTTAAAATCTGTTCTTCTTTATATCCCCAGAGGCTTTTCCCATATGGAAAGCTATTTTAAAAAAAAAAAAAAGATAGAAATGTTGACATTTAAAAATCAACTGCATAAAAATCTACTGTTTACTAAAAATTCCTGTCATAAAAATCACACAACAAAAATCAGTTTAATCAGTCCTGTTGTCAAAAGTTTAAATCATATGCTGATAACACATTCTCTTAGAATTCTTTCATACACAGTTAAAGAAAAGACTGTCTTGAAATGTAAGCTGTTCTTACTAACAGGAAGGAGGAAATTTTTTTATCGCTTCTTTTTTTCTCATTTCTTTTGTTGTCTCAGTAGTCACAGATGCTGTGAAGGAACTTTGTGGAGGAAAACAAAAAAGCAGTCTACACTGATAAATACTGTGAAGTGTCTACAGTTAAGATTAGAAAGCAAAACCTCACATTTTGAAATACTTTTCTAAGAAAACTCCCTAGCAGATTAGTTCAGCCAATGCTTACATTTTTCTTAACACTTGATATTAACATGAAGGTTGAAGAACAGTTCAAAGATTCATGACTGCATCCTGTCAGAGACACTTGACAATATCACTAACTGTACTGGAAAGCAATTTCAGGTGGGTTTTTTCATGAAGAAGCTGGACTTGGAGTATCTAACATCAACAAGATACATAAAGAGGGAATATAAACATCATGAATTTTAAAATAAAAATAACTTCTTTGTATCATTCACTTCATAGCTATTTCAAAGGTAGATATATGCCACAGAGCCCCCACATGAACACATTCATACACACTACACTCATACAAAAATAAATGAACTATGTGCAAATTCTTGAAAGTATTTCTCAAGAAGTAGAGAAAACAGTGAAACAGATTAAGTCAGCTTAGGTCACAGACAAAGATGGCTCAAACGGATGAAAAAGTGGGCACTCATCTGATCAAAACTACCGCTGCGTGGTTAAATCAAGGAAGCTATTGAAAATCAGGCTTTCTCAGAAATACTTTGTCTAGATCAGATGGTATAACTTGTGCAAAACAGAACTAGGAGCAATGTAGACATCCAAGTGCAGTTTTACGCACAAATCTTTCATAAGTGACACCTATCTCATTAGATTAGATCCTGTTGCTTTCGGCTTATTTCCAGACAAGGCTGCAATAACAGGGGCAACAGATGATAGAAACAATAGCAAGAAAAAAAAATATCTAGAAACAAAGAATACAGAAAAATAAAAGCTAAGGACAAACATTAAAAAAGGTAGAAAACCAAAAAAGATATTTGAAAAATAGGAATAAGAAATTAAGTGCAAGTAAAAAAGCAAACTAACTATCATGAAATGGGTTTAGACACCAAATATAATGAAGTTTATACATGGTATTGTAGTTATAAACATATAATCATGGCAGTTCCCATTTTATTTTTTTCCTTGTAAAATTCTACCTCTGGTGTTATTACAGATGACAAGCAAAAGGGGGATACAAAATGCTGTTTCCTGATTGTGATCCATGGAGAGCTGAAATCAAAACATTAGAGATAGATATACAAAATAGATTGATTTTTTTTTTTTACTTATTATCAATGATTTGCTAAGAATATACAGCACAGCTATAATTTTGCAAGAGGAATTATGAACATTCAAACTGTGTGCTTACTACTTTCTGTAAAAGAAACCTCGTGAGATTTAATTATTCAAGAGCCAAATACTTGCACTGACTACATGAAGTATATATATATATATATATATGGAGAGAGAGAGCATCAGAAAAATCTGTAGTAAGTATTTATTTAAAATACAGAGGACATTACATTAGTTTAAACAGTGTGGCAAGAATATATAACAAAATAACAGTCATTTTCCCCAAACAGTTGATATAAAGAAAAAATAGGTGGGACTTTTTACACTGGCAGTACCATAAGTAACCACTTCAAAATTTGATTGGAGGGACTGGGACCATAGCAACATCTAAAGGAAGATAGAGGTGCCATGTTATCTTCTCCTGGGTTTTGTTGGGTTGTTTTGATATTTTCCATCATTGCTTTGACCACAAAATTGATCCTGAAAATATAGCAGAACTATTCTATGAATCACAATCAAAATTGGCAAACACAGGAAGTTAAAGTTGTAATTTTCAAGAGATCATGTCCATATAAACAATGAAAAAGAGTTTTCTGATAAGTTTTGTAAAATGTGATCCTTGATATAAAACTGTGGACTTGGTGTCCTATCAGAATATGGAGACACTGATTATAATAACTTTGAATACTTCTGATTTGTAAAAGAGATTTAATAAAATTCATATTATCATAATATTTTTAATGTATGTGTGCAAAAAATCCAGAAATTCTCTTTGCTACCAGAATACCAGGAAGTATTTGTCTTCATAAGGAAAAAATGTATACTACTTTGAAAAAGAACAAATATGGTTGCCTGGTAAATGTGTGTTAATATATGCTTTTGTGAATATCTGTTTGAGAGCAAGAAAGATCAGAAAGACCAGACGAGCTTTTGAATCTGTGTCTCTGCTGGGACTGAGAACATTGCTCTTGGAATTTTTCAGCACTCCAGCACACATAGAGTAGATTTATTCTGGTGAACAGTCAGTGTACAGACTTCTGCTAGATAATTACACTGCTTAAGTAGTAAATATATTTTCTTATCTTACTTGATGTCCTCTGTAAGTTGTAATACACTTCATTAATTGCATGCTTATTCCAAAAAAAAAAAAAAATCTAAAACCTAAAACCCCAAACCAAAATAAAATAAAAAACCCCAAGCAACCAAACAAATAAACCCGAAAACCAAAAAAATCAAACCTCACCCCAAACCTTGAAATAAGAGCAGAATTTAATTCTTTTCCCATAGTAGATGCACACAAATGTTAGTAGAGTTTTTGGAGCTGTAAAGGTGAGTTCAGGGTCTGAGCATTCCTTTAAAAATACAATATTGAAAAGAAGGACAAACCTACCATTCCTTTGTTTCAATAAAAATCCAGGCATCTTCATTAATGTCTCCATTATTCAGTTTTCCTAATAAATGTTATAAAAATTACATTTAAAATATAATATCAGCCAAGTCATTAGGACATCTTAGAAATATATGATCGATCTTAATTTGTAGTAGGTGAAAAGTTATCAGTGATAAATCCAGAAACAAGATTGTGACAGAGAGAAAAATGTACTAAAAATTAGCAAGAAACAAGCATGAGAGATGAAGAAAGAGCAATAAAAGCCAGCTCTTGAATTCGGAAAATAAATGCCCTCTCCACAGAAAAAATGTGGAGCAAAAAGCCAAGCAGAGAAAGAAAATATGTTGAAATAAATGCCTAGCAAAGTGCTACATTATGGAGTATTCAAAGGTAACATACTGTATGTTAGTTTAGAAATCAGAGGGACTTGATACATACTTGTCCTTAAGCCTCTTTTTGCCTAGGTTTTGAGCTTAAGGTGTTCAACAAGTATATTTCCTCTAGCTTCAAGGATGCATCATATTAATTCACTAGAAATAATCTGTTGTTCATTTACCTTCAAGTTTACAGAAACTGAAAATAGCTTTAAGGCTTAATGTAAAAAGCAAACCAAGGCCAGTACTTCTAACAATGAAAAAGAGAATATTAGAGTAAGAAAGCAGATTAAGTCCCTTTTTTTTTTTTCTTCCATTTTCCCCTTTTGAAGTACCACAGGGTGTTATCTTAGTTCTAAAGAGTACTTAAACTTTCAACATAATACTCAAATATTCATATTGGACCTGACGTTCTTCCTATTGAATTTAATTGCAAAATACCCATAGATTTCAAAGTAGACGGAACCAGGCCTGTTATACATTGCTGATATGTAAAATCATGATAGAAACATTAGTGAAGCATTTTTTGATGCGTTTTTGCATGTTTTCAAATAAGTATATTAATTATCTTGATTATTTCCATGGAGAATAATTATACACATCTCTGAAGCTCTTATCAGTGTAAATATTAAAAGAGGGAATATATAAACAGATTACTCTAACAAAATATCTTTGGGCAATTTGAATAATTATCATACATACTGCTGCTGGAGAACTGCCTTCTTCCAGACTTCTACACCTGCTTTAAACTTTAAACTCACTTTTGGCTCTGAACTTCCTAAAAAAATTCTCAACCACATACAAGGAGGACCAAGACTTTAGTCTGCATCGGAGCTTTTGAAGTATTTTCCAGGGAAGAACATTAACTTTAAAAATTTATCATACAAATAACAGATAGTAGAATGTCTGTATAAATTAGCAGTAGGAAATAATAATTAAATTTCCAGACTTAAGAGAATAACCTTTTTCAGCTCCATAGAAAAAGTTTAATCTTAATTGTAATTTCATCCTAAATTTTTATTATGCCAGAGAAGAAAAATCTGCAGCTACCTATTAAATATATCCATATTAGTTTTGCCGCTCATGAGATTTGAATTTCAGTTTGAGAGTGAGGTTGTGAGTCAATTCAGTTAAAAGTTAAAAGTACTCAGGACTTCATAAGTCATATCTGCCAACCTATACGGATTTTGTGGCTATCTTAGTTTAGGTGATACTCAACATCTATTACTGTTGGGGAAGATGAAATAAGAAGGCCTGATGTGGAAAATGCAGACAATGCAAACCAGATTGAGATGAAAACGAGCTTTGAGATGACAGACCTTGGTTGCTGAGCAACCGGTGGGCAGTGGTGCAGCTGGTGGAAGGAACTCCCTTTTCTTTCCCACAGACAAAGCAAAGGGTTTGATAAGGTGTTTTGCTTTATTCTTCAAAAATGTAGTTTATCTTGCACTTGTAACCTTCCCATGAATTATGATGTATTTGTAATCCCATTGGTCCAAAGTTGTTTCCCCCACCCACTTTCAAGCCCCCTTGAAAAGGGGCACCGGAGAAGACGGTGACATCTTTGCCTTCCTAGCTATCTTTGCCCTCTTTACTTTCTTTGCCTCCTTTGCCTTCTTCTCTGTCTTTGCCCTCTTTGCTTTCTTTGTCCTCCCTTTCTTCCTACTCTATTGATCTTTCTCTTCCTACCCCCATTCCTTGGGACCTGCCTCAGAGCTGTGGCTGGCATCTCCGAGCAGGGCCCCCACAATAAACCCTATATTATAAGACCGGGCTCTAGAGATCTCTCATTTCCATTTGTTCCGACCATTCTGGATCAGCGCTCGCTACAGGC